>OX465590.1:16590582-17078613 GCA_950022655.1 Alentia gelatinosa
GCTGTTCCCAGCCGTGCTAGCCTTGCAGTCGACCATGCGGCCACGACGAAATCCGCCCATTGAAGCCACTCTCACCACCACCGCCGCCATCAACGCCCCTATCGTACAGATAATGGTCCAGACTGATGGCCTTGCTAATCCTTCACTGTACTGGCAAGGCATAGTCGAGAGAAAGACCTCGTTGTGGAGCTACATACAGTCAGCTGTTTGCATACTCATGCATTAGACCATATCAGTAAAATGTCCTATCGTTCAAATAAAGTAACGGCATGCGTGGATGTCAACACCATATGACGCCTTTACTGTCCTAGATGTCATCCTCAAGAAATGAAAATAGAAACTCGGTTGTTTAACGTTTGTAGTTTAAGGTTTCGTCATTGCTTGCTTTTATGACTCATCTTCTTGTTCTAACTTCAAGCATTGTCTCTTCTTTTTTTTTTCGTTTTTGCTACCCATTCCAATCTTCAGTGAACTCATTTCATGCCAATCAGTAGCGTAATCATAAATCACTGCATTAAAACAAAAACAACCCGGCCTTTGCAGATGAAACAAAGACTCTCGATTGAATATTTCCAGTCGGCATTGAAGTGGATGTTTTTGTCCGTGCTGATTCGTTTGTTTAAAAATGAGACTACCGTGCCAGGCTGCCTTGTTAAAGATCACCGCTGCTTAACGTCTCATCTCTTGATAGACAACAGTGAACTGTGGGTAGTGGTTGTTTAATTTACAGAGGTGGATACAGAGGTGGGATTGTTCCGTGCGCCAGTAAGAGATAAGACTGTCAATGGCCTTAATTCAAGTGCTGTCTAGATCAGGTGAATTGTACATGTGTACTAGAAGAGGGAAACAATCTATCTAGGCCATGTTAATTAGAGGGAGAAAAATATAAAAACAAATGTCGCTCTGGTTTGGCAGTGTGCGTAGAATGTTCTGCTAAAAATACAGAGTAGTCGGGGGCTGGTAGAGGTTCTCTCCAAGATTTTGAACATTAAGAGGTGGCTTATCTGAAATGCTCTACAACCTTGGAAGGACTTGAGGTGATTCTATGCAGCTAAGGATATTGTCAGTACTCAAACAGTAACTGGTTATACAGGGAGGGCAGAATCTCATTTTGCCGAGATGGGCGGTCTAATTTAGGCTCTGCTGGGACAGATAGATGGGGAAGAGGATGGATGGTTGGTTCTGTTGCTTGGAAGTGGAGGGCAGAGAGAGAGCTGTTACCATGACCATGTATTTTGCGACTCGGCATGATGAATGATATCGGAAACACTGATTATTATATGTGACTTTGTGATTTGTCTCACAACTTGGTCACAACATGTGCACAATGATAATTGTTCGTCAGACACGTCCTTCAGAAAGGCGTGCACTGTGGGCCTTCGCTTTAGCCATATCTAATGGTGTGAATGGGACGGAGATAGATCACCACATTGATAGATGAGTCGATGGAAATAGGGACGGCTGTTGCGGCACGGTAAGAAGCCGACGCCCTTTTCTTACATCCAACTAGCCTTTAATATTGGCGCCCAGTGGAAGCGTAATTACGAAGTAGTTTCTTCCTCGAGGCCTCTAAAAATAGCAGCTTTTGTTGACAAGGCGGCGGGCAAGGGACTCGGCGGAAAGCCATCAGCTGAGAGGTGCCGGTGACACGTCCAAATGGCGCCTCGCCTGCCTGCCGCCTTTCGCCTTGCACGCAGGCACTGCTGACTGGACCCGAACGTCAGCCTTCTGTCTTCAAACTCCCCCAGCGTATGAATGGCAGCGTCCATGTAGGTGGCGCCTGCTGGTGGCAGGGTGGGGGAAGGGGGGGGGGAGAAAATGGACGAGCGCCATCAGGCGGTAGCCGTCCCTTCTTCGAGTTTCCATGGCCGCCCCGGAAGTGGCCTTGCGAAAGGTTAAAGAAGGGAGGCATTGGTGCCTGCTCTAGCTCCCAACCCCTACCGGGCACACACATACACACTCTCTCCTGTCTACTTATGTCCCCTCTGCTCAACACGAGCTATGGCGTCTCCAGCTGAAGCGGCGCCCCCTAGGTCCAGTGTTGGCTCAAGGTGGGAAGAGGGGAGGGAGGAGGGTAAAAAGGGGCAGGAATAGGGACGGGCCACTACGAGCCCTCACGGCAAAAGACGATTGAATGTCGGCCGACAGCGAGAGCCAATATCACTAAAAGCACCGCCTGTCTGTCGCCCGCCACCGCCGCTGCTCGGGCAACGCTTTGGCAGCCAAGAAATGAATGGCACTGGGCTGAATAGCTGAAAAGAACAGTCTTAAGTTGAGAAATTGCGCCGGCTCTGGCTTTTACGGCCATTGGTGCCTTCCGGCAGGCTGTATACGCGCCGTTAGGGCCAGACGTTAAACCGGACTTGCTCGTGGTCCTGCGGCTCGCAGGGGTCCGTAAGCTACAAATGGGAGTCTGTCAATTTATGTACACGTAGAACATATTGAGAGGCTCCCCTCTTCTCCTGTGCACGGGTACACGATGCAAGGTGAATTCTGTATGGATTCTCAGGAGCCACCTCGTCACAGGCAGCTTGTTGTGTAGTGTTTGCCGTATGGGAGCCTCTCTACTATTATATATCTGTGTACAGGTATAGGATAATACTGACAGGCTCACAGAATACCCTACGAGGATTGAATTTTCCAGTCTGTAATATGTCCGCGATAAACGTATTTGTAAACACGTTCCCCAGCATGCCCAAGCAATATATTTTCTTAATTGTTATCTCTGAGACGGTAAGCGGTTAGACCACTTTTCTTGTTGGTGGCAAAATATGTTGGTAACTGCGGCTCTAGCAACGCTTGACAGTTTTCGTTTGAGTTGTGACCTACGAGAGAACTCTAGGTGTGCCAGATGGTGTTTTTCCTTTGAGGTTGAGTGTCCTGAAACCAAAACCATGTAGACGTGTATTCATATACTATGCCCACCATTGTCAGAGGACAGCCGCTCAGTAAGGCAACACCATAAAAAGGACAGGGTCCCACTGCTACAATCAGACCCATTTTGAGTTAGTATACCTTCTTTTCAACAGACCCAGATTGGTCAATCAATGAGTCAGTCTCAAAAAGGATATAAGGCACCTATTGAGATGTAAAACTACACACACACATACAAACAAACATCAGCTTTTGCACGACGCTCGCCCCTACCAAAATGACCGTTGTGTACCCCTAATGTGTGAGGTTGTACCTTCGACTTAACGCTAGCATGCTTTATAACCTCTGGAAGACAAGGCAGTGGGAATACAACATGGCCCCGAGATACCTCACCAACATCGAAAGCCAACCAGAGACGGAAGCCATATCTGAAGAAGCCATGTCTGAAGCCATCTGAAAGGCACCGCCGTCAGTGGCTTCTGGCCCCATTGGTCCCGGTTGGGTTTGAGGGCGGTGCTGATGGAGGAGGTGGTGGTGATTCTCGTGGTGGTTCAGAATACTCAGTCCTCTCTCACGTCACTGGGACCTGGTCTCATAGACACTGGAAGCCACCGTATCGTCCCCCATTGCCGCCTCCCCTACATCCCCTTCCCCAGTACTCCTCCCTTCCCTCCACCTCGACAGCCCTGATGAAGCGCAGATTCTATCTACACCCGCTGATCCCGTTACGTTGCCAAGGCAACGGATTCCCACGGTGAAATAGAGGCGGGCTGTGAGAGGGGATGAGAGGAGGAGGGGAGCGGAGCCGGCGTGCTGTTTACGGACTGCAACACGGAGTACTCGCTGGGTGAATTGTGCTGCCCTGGGCGCTGTATCGGCGATGGGCGAGCGGCGGCGGGAGGGGGCAGGGAGGAAGGGAGGTGGGGATTTCCGTGGGTTTCAGGGCTGCAGTGTTTGTGAAGATGAAATACTGAATCATGATGGCGGGACACTGGGTTGACCTCGCCTAAGCCAAACAGGCATGCCCCAGGTTAGACTTGCTCAAGTATTTGATTATGAACATTGAACAAATAATAACACTCAATCAGGATGAAATGCATTATGATTTGTACCCTTTCCCTGACCATCCCAGGAATAAAGTATGCCTTGTATCAGGGCGAAGAGCGGTGGGGTAGGTGGAGGGGTAGGATACAGGAACTGAAGCCAGTCTAGCCCCAGGTTAGCGTTCTGACGTTTTACTGGGTTCCATGCCAGAGGCCTGCTTCAATACGTAGTTCCACAGACTCGCCCTCCAATCTCAGCCGCGCTAGCAGGCGTATACACACTCCTTTCTCATTCACCCGTGAACACATCCTATTTGAACGAGACAATGTTTGACATGAATTCACTGAACTATGTCCTTTTTACATGTGAGATCCGGGTATAATGTAAATGAAGGGAAATCGTGAAAAGGAAATATCGGTACAGTCAATAGATTTAGGTCACATTGTTTAAGTGTAAACCATACATTCATACTAAACCGACCAACAACAACAGACCATCGAGAAGACCTTCTGTGAAGTAAATCATAAATTATGCTGAACCTCCATCAAGCCTGTATTGCACCACGCTTGAGTTGCGTCGTGCAATCCCTTCATCATCTATCACACAGCTGCTACATTCAGTGACCTATTAAAGACAAGATGGTACATACAGCCCAGAAGGCATCAAAGCGAACTCATACAGTTAATATACCGATACAGTGAATTTACAGTCACACAGATGTGAGGTTGGCCACTGGCCGTGAGTAAACGAGAACACACACTGTGTGATGTCACGTCTCGGCTGGCGGACATGGTGGACATCCAGGCTATCCACGGTGGGTGCTGGGCAGTGGGCTACGGACATGTGGCGAAGGACGTCCTGTATGGTGCTGGTGGTGTACAGTAGAGGTCGTTGTCGGCTGCTCGTGACCTTGTCCACGTGGCTGGGTGGGGGCGGGCGGGGAGGGGGCTTCGTGTAGAACGCAGATAGAAGCGGCACAAAGGTCGTCTTGATAACGTAGGTTCACCGAAGTCGGCCAGGTATGTGTAGCCAGCTATGTGGCACAGTGAGGCTGGAAAAGAAAACCACCAGTCTGATACCAAACCACTCCTACCCAGAACATTTATCTAGGATTTTGGAACCTTTGATAAGATATTGTCAATCAATACGAGCATCCATAGGCCTTAACTGAAATGAATGTTGATGTTGTTAAAGAAATGTTTTTGTTGTTTATTAACAAACAAAAATGTACTGAGATTTGTTGAGGATAGTGTCCTCCGCTAAGTATCCCAGTGGAGATGCAAATAGTTCATGGTTTACTGTATCAGTAATGTCTTGACTCTGTAGTCCACACCTTTGTGGGTAGTTTTACATAGAAATCAACCCTCGCAGAAATAAACAATACTAGGTTTAAATTCGTTACCAGGACCATATAATAATACATCAAACAGAACCTGGTACCATACACATAGCAAATCAGATTTTATACATCATTTACAAGCCAAGAGAATAAATGTCGGCTCGTAATGGTCGACCATAATAAAATCACGCCAATAATCCATCTTTATAATCTGCTTGTATGCCTCATTTGTGTACTCATTTAATACCCCTTTAATTAATCATTTCTCAAATCCACAAAATTAATTGTCGGTAATCCTTTGGAACATTTTTTTTTAATAAAGCGTACATGTAGATAGATATCCAAACAGGACTCGATGAGTGAGGTGTGCCAACGTTGTGCTACATGACCACACTGTGCTATTTGGGTTAAATCCTGGCCCTGGGAGAGGGTCGGGTTGCTGGTAGCGTAGTGCGCAGTGCTCAGAGCCCCGTGACGTGGCGTGGAGACGGATAGACAACGTTTCTGCTGGCTGAAGTCTAACCCAGAGGCTGCTGCTGTTAGTGCAGCAAGGTGGTGGTAGTCAAGGCAGTCTTCTATGTCTGTACCCGCCACCGCCGCTCACCGTGCCCCAAACTGGGTCGGGCGGGCGGACGGCTGATGCTGCCCGGGCAACCTGTGTGTGAGGGGAGAGAACTATGGGAGAGATTGCACTACACGGCAACCAGAGCGCTGTGGTGGAGAATGACGTCGGCCTTTGTGCGCTAAGCTGTAGGAGGTGGGGAAAGAAGGTGGTAGTTCGTAGCAGCTAGATGCAAACTAGTGGGAAGATGGCGGGGCGAGTGGAGCGCCGGGCGCACGGAGATGTGGAGACACAGGGCCCTGAGGTTTCGGCAGACGGTGTCCCTCGTCTCCTCCTGGGTGTTGGCCGTCCTCCGGGTGTCTGTAGAAGGCCGACTCGACGCCCGCCATGGCGGACGGCCCCGCCTCGCTGCCCGACCTCCACCGCCGCCATCACCGTCCTCCTCCTCCTCCTCTCCGCAAGGCTCGGCCGCCAGCTCTCCATACACAGGTTCCCGTGCAGAACGCATAGGCGTCGTCTAGGTTAAAACTCGATGAGGAGATGTGCTGGGAGAGTGGAAACGGTGCTGGTGGTGCGTCAGCAGCGACGGAGAAGTGGTGCAGTGCTGGTGGTGCTGGTGGTGGCAGCGATGACTTCCACGTCAGCATTTCGCCCGCCCGCCCGTCCTCCCAACCTCCCTCCCTCCCTTCCTTCCTCCCTCCCTCTCTCTCTCCGCCCCCCCCCCCCCCCCCACACACACATACACACATCCTTTTTCACCACACCCGTCCCACCCTAGCCCTACCCGGCCTGCCTCCCTACGCGCCGCTGGCAGCAAACACGCCATAGGCTTGAGCCTACATAATGCAGTGCCCCGCAACATGAATAATACATTTGGTCTGTGCCAAGGGCCCTGAATGTGCAATCACAATCGGTGGGTGGGAGGAAGGGGGAGGGGATGGGGGGGGGGGGGGGACTACCCAACTGGGGGTGGCGACGCATACAAACACTAGGCCCAGCTGTCTCTGTGTATGGCGCAGTGTTGACGGCACTGCCTGCCATAACCATCACGAACCGATCTTAATATTAAAAAGAAACCCACCCACACACTTAACATACATGTGTACGTGTGATATCCCCACCCCCTACCCCCACTGACACACAGTGGACCAGATGAGAGTGATCATCTGTGATTTCCACCACCTATTTATAACGAGGCCGAGTGAAAACAGCTCGCTGTTTTGTTGGCTTCGTATTTTTTTGTCGCGTCCGTCGCGCACTGTCCTGAGTCGGTTGTCCGAGGTAAAAACGACCAGCAAGAAAGGTCATTTGATGCTGTTATTTTGTTGTTTATGAGAAGTTGCCTGGCCATAAGGACGGTAATAACGGCCGAGGATGGCCTGTGGACCTGGTGGCGCCGGGTGGCCCACTTGTTGGGTGGCTCAACCAGCACAGTGGGTTATTTTACCTGGCCTCACCTCTACCTGTAGTTACCATGAGGATGTCCAGTCCACAGACATCCACAGATACATTACTGCACCACTGGGTAACAAAGGTGTTCGCGGGCAGATCGAAAGCGAGAGAGAAAACCTGATGAAATGTTAATTCATTCGTGAATCCCCGCCGTCATAAAAGAGCTGACCTCATGCAGTGGGGGGAGGAGGGAATGGGTGTGGCGTTGAATTGACCCCCCAACATAGCCACAGACACGCCATTTGATATGCCCCCGCCCCCTGGTACAGGTAACAGGTAGGTACGTGTAGTGTACTGAATCTGATGCAGGTAAACAAGGTAACAAAACCCCTGTTACTACCTGAACCGCCATGCACTTGCCGTACTATGAAGGCAACTTAACTGCCTTGTTCTTGTCTTAAACTAACCTACATTCGTTTTTCACGAGTCTTCGTTAATGCACACATGGCCTTGGGATACTGTTAGAATACGTTCACCTGATCATGGTGTGATCCGAAAACGGCTATTTCGGTTTGGGATATAGATATGAGTGTGATCAGTATATCGACAGTGCATTCTCATAACCATTGAAGATATTGTCTCCTATGTATTCAAAGCCAAATGGATCCTGAACCTTTGGCAGGGGAAGCCATATGCTCCCTCTGGGCACAGGGCAGGCAGGAGACCCATTTCTTTACAGACCTTTAAGCAGGGAGAAGCCACAGTGACATTATACATGTGGATTCTGTGTACTAGACGTTGAATTTACACACAGGAGGACTGGAACATGACTATCATACTACATGAAGTATGGCAGTTATATATGCCACTAGTGCTCTGGTACTATACCAGCATGTTCGTATAGACCATAGAGGTTGTCAGCCCTCTGTCTGGTGGTATAATGTTGTCCTGCATGTCTCCCTCCCCCAGCACAGCGTCACACCTGTACCCGCACCCTGTCACGTGTCCAGTGAGGTGGGGTGATCAGGTGAGGTGGCGATTAGATAGGGGGGTGACTGACTGTTGGGGGTGAAGTCACACGATTGGCTCGGTCTGAGTTTCCCACCGCCAGTTTTGGTGGGGGAGTATGGGAGCAGCCTGGAAACCGGTAGTTTCCAGCATGACGCACCTCGGCTAGTGTGCATGGTATTGGGTACAGAAGGGAAGTGTCTTGATGACATCAGCCGGCCAGAAGCAGGCTCTTTAGTATAGCTGAATGTCAGGTCTGTTCAGATGGGGATATTGCTATTTGCATGAAGTGAAGGTGCATCGATACCGTGAATAGATACACTGCACTGACAGGTGTATTGATTTATAGTGTACTAGCATTTCATAAGCGTGCCCATACAGGCGGTTGTATACATAGACAATAATCGATGATATTTTGGACAGGCGGCCGTAAACTACGAGTTTGACGTGTAGCAATACACAATGTCAACCTCGAATGGTTTACAGAGCCACCTGTCCACAAAACCATCGTTTGTTGCATTCATTATTCATGTTCTTGAATAAATTAAACCTAACAATTGCCATATTAAAAGCTATCACAACAGAGACTATTTTTTTGCACTATAACACAAAAGGACACCATGGCTTTGAAGCCGTATACTATGGATTTGAAATCTATATACCACAGTTATGGTATCTGACAGGTTTTATATAATGGGTCGTGGTCCTCGGACATTTTTCAATGGAGACTTCGTATACGATGGATGTTAAACTATTTGACAGATGTCCTTCTATGTATTGACGGCTGGATACCGTTCTGTATAGATGTGTTCATTGTACATACTGACAGCCTTATTATGTTATACAAACAGTCGCATACTGACAGACATAGGCAGGTAATACCTGCACCAACAGAGCAGGAAAATCTAGCTTGTAACAGACCTCGGCTCTGCGGTGAAAACCTACCAGGTGACCTGAATACCTGGCCAGCTTGGTACACATGGCACGAGGGAATGAGTCACCAATCATTCCCTCCCTCCCATCATGCCCCCCACCCAACGTTAATCCAAGCTCCTACCGCCAAACAGAGTATGCCTACTGGAAGCCGAACCAGAAAAAACTACGTTCATACATACTAACCAGCGATTCCTGGAGCCTTTAGAGATATAGACTCTATGTTAATGGCTGTGTTCCTTGCCTAGTTATAGGCAGACAAGAACTAGCTTGTTTGTACTTACCAATTAAAAACCAGACACAAACGACGGACGCATAAACATCACCACTGCGGCGATATATGAGATGATTAATACTGAATATGATGTATGTATGATATGACGCGAATACTCAATGTAATACAGAATGCGATCCTCGTGAAAGCATGCACAGCCTCTGGGGAACTGGATGGTAGATAACTTATGGGTGTAGTGTACAGTTCATTATGCTGCCAATAACGTGATATTATGGGACTTGGCAGACATGATGGTATGGGGTCGGCCGCCTATAGATGTGTCTGGTCGGCCGCGGCGACAGTCACGCCATGTGGCGGGCGAATGCCACACTAAAAAGCTTGTCATAGGGTCCTTGTTTATTTTCGCCTTCTTCATGTGGCCTGGCGATGGAAAAGCTGGGTCATATCACTGCATTTTTGGATTGCTCACAGTTAACGTTTTTATGTTTCCTATTGTCACATGTGTTCACCCGTCCTCGATAGTTGTAGCAGACGTCCATATTGAAGAACCTGTATAGGGGCATGTATTATCATAAATTAGCAAATACGGGAGTTGTTATTTTCAAATTGATAGATAAATCAGAAGACAGGAATGTGGGGACACTATACGTACTTTACGTGGCGAGGGAGTAGAACGTGCCACTACACGTTTGTAGGTAAAGAGGGGATGACGGCATGTTGTATGTACTTAATCTTTGTTTCGCAAACAACCTTAGTACA
This sequence comes from Alentia gelatinosa, assembly GCA_950022655.1. Taxonomy (NCBI): domain Eukaryota; kingdom Metazoa; phylum Annelida; class Polychaeta; order Phyllodocida; family Polynoidae; genus Alentia; species Alentia gelatinosa. The sequence continues at coordinate 16,600,729 of OX465590.1, forward strand.
TTGGGCACACTCTGAAACCCTAGTTCTACTCATGGGCACGCCACCTGGTAGAGAACGTGTATTGCCAGCCATTTTACACCATTGTTAAACTCTATCCTTACTACATTACCAAGGCTTTACTTAAATCACTTGTATCATTACAAGTATGAGGTTAACCTCACCATTAGGTGTCCTTAAAAATCCTATGATGTTTACATAGGAGTAGTGATTCGGGAGGGGGGGGGGGGTGAGGATTCAGTTAGTACCAAAGATTTCTACAACTGACACGAAGTAAGAAAACTTCATTTTGGTCGATAGACAACTGGCTATCAGTGTTGCTATTGGAGCTCTAAGTTGTGTCGTGCACACGTAGTATTGACGTCTTGTGATCGCTGAGAATAGCGCCAGAACCCACACGAGAAAGCAGACGTATGTACGCGGCGTGGTAGAAAGGACGAGACTGGAAACAGGACGGGAGGCTGGGCGTACTGCAGGTGGATACAGAGGGGCTTCTCTGCTGCTGGCCGGGCGGGCAGGACTCGTCTCTGGGGATCGTGTGGGGTGTAGGCAGACTTGCTTAAGTCTTTGATTATGAACATTCATTAAATGATTAATCACAATCAGAATAAAGTTCATTAAAGTATGTATCCTTCTCTGACTGGCCAATGAATCAAAGACTTGTCCACTATGAACCAAATCTCTTGTTTATGGCCCCAATCCACTCCCTGTAACCCTATACTTCCTCCTACCCCTACCCCCTCCCTTCCTCCTGTTCCCTGGCCGCCTGTGTTGTCATAGCAATAAATTTCGCCTGCTCCTGACTGTGACCCAATCGAAATCAAAGTGAGAGGGTATTGATCTCCCAGCAGATATCTGACAAGTAGCCATGATATCTGTATGGAGAGTGTTGGAAATACTGGCGCTATACAGCGCCAGATATCTAACACCATTACGGATTCTACCAGTCCCTGTGTCCCAGCGAGGAGAGTAGACATAGGATGCAGAGACTGGAGCCAGTCTAGGGTGTAGGCAGAGGGTGAGGGAGGGCTGACGACACTGACAGATTCAGGCCACTGCTCCACCACCGCCAGGCAGCACTGCGGAGGGCTTGAAGCGAGACCTGAGCAGAACAGCCCGCTGTGGTGGTGCGTATTATACAATACATGGCGTGGCAGGAACGAGGGTGGTGTCTGGGGATAACGGGGAGGGGTACTCTTATCTGGCAGCATCATGCATGTTAATACGTCATTATATTCAAGCACTGCTACGTAGTGCAGCAGTAATTATCTATTCCATGGATGTAGGTTCAGATTTATTTATTCTGGCTTACTACAGAGGTGTCCTAGGCTAACTTGGATGTGGGTTTTATATCTGTGACGGTCCATAAGGGAAGCCACATGATGGGATATCAGTAACCACAGTCTCCTTGTCAAGCTCAGTAAGAGCAATACTCTGCCGTAACACTTCCATGTACAAAAACAGGAGTGGGAGACGTGCTTCAAGTTCTCTGCACGGTGGCACGGATCCAACCAGCCATATATTGGTCTACCATATGGTGGCAAAAGAAAGCTAACCCATTTGTCAAACCGAAACGCTATCATTAGCAAAAAAAGACCAATAGAATCCCGCCTGATATTGTTAGCAGTTAAAGGGAGCTTTTACGAAAAGGGGAAACACGGGTGCATTGTACCCAGTAGCCGAGACGAGGAAACATCTCCGCAGTGTAGAGTTACGTTCGCACTGACAGCTTCTTCAGTGGAATCGGTTCAAAGTCCACATTCCTGTCGGGCGCTGTGCTAGGGCGGATCACAATCCCAGTGCCTAATGACCTGCCCCAGCCCACCGCTGATACGAGCCGCCAGCCGCGACGCCTGGCGTTATCAACCAACAGCAGCAGCAGCAGCCGCCTTTATCTTTCCCAGAAACCGCCAGTCTAGAGTAGAGATAAATATTAGGTGAAGGGTGGATGGGTGGGGGGTATCGCGCCCCTGTGTGTGTGTGTGTCCTGTGGTAATAGGGAATGGTATAACCACCAGAGTGCCTACTAGACCTATTTTTGTGGAATAAGTCTGATGTGTAGAATACTTGGGTATCGCCTGAGCAGCTCAGCTGATGTGGTATGTCGATTGCCTGCTTACCGTGCCCCTTTACGCCGCCTTCTTTTATGTTTCACGTAAGTTAGCATTTATCAAAATCCCGGTAGCGACAGAGAACAAATGTTAGATCATGACAAGTAAAACGTATATGTAGAATAATTTTACTGTCTTTGATTTAGCAGTTTGTACTGTTTTCAAAGGGAATCCTGGTTTTTGATATCAGATTATAAAATCATTTTTTCATGCGCAAAACAATGAGATAATAAATTGTGCCCTATTCATACCAATAAACAGTTGTTCAAACCTCCTAACAAAAACGGCCCCATTCCATAGCGAATAACGATATGTTTTCTATGTTTTCTCTGAGGCAGTAAGTTCCATACGGAAAATATTTCCTATTTTGACAATGACCCCCTACCTCCCAACTGTCGTCCAGGGCTTATAATGCGTGACATAAATCGCTTGAGTTGCTCGAGTTGCTCATAAACTGAGCCGGACATGAATGAGGTGGGATTTTGACAAGACGTTCGATCTGCTTGACACATGAATGAGGTGGGGTTGATCCCGGATTTGACTCAATTCCCTTAGAAGTGCGGCAATTCCACGGATATCTCAAAACCTTGACGACTGAAATACTTTCCAACAGTTGCTCACTACTAGTTTATGTCTCCATGTGGACACGAGTGAGAACACTTTTCTCTCAACATTGGTAAACCAATTTACCGAATTACGAATGAGACTATTACTCTGTACAAAGCTTTCCCTGCCCTTGTGTTGTTTCATTCCCACCGGCTGTGATGACAAGAACGGTGAGCGTTCACAACCCGGCACCGAGACGCTCACACACAGTACAGGCACTGACGTCACCCTTCTGTAACCATGGCAACTCCTAGGTGTGATAGTATTAGACCTGCTGGAGGCTGTCAGGGCGGGTGTGGTGGGGGGGGGGGGGGGGGACGGGGGGGGGGGGGGTGGCACGTGTGTCGATTCTGTCCCAGAATATCGATGACGATGACGCGGACTGAGCGTCAAGCAGGGACACGCCCGCCGCGCACCGCGCTCTACATGGAGGATGTTCTATTTACACCAGTTGGGTGTGCTACCAGGTGTAATTAGGTGGGCATATTGCGCTGTGTGCAGCTAGGGCGGGTCTCTCAGTGTGCTGGTTGGGGCTGATTCAATGCACGTAGTGAGTGTAGAACAAGATCGATCAGTTGCTCAACCCTGTTTTGCAGTAGACCAGAGTACCCACGAGCTGGGGAGGCAGGATCGGGGGGGAAATAAATAGAAATGTTTCCAAATTTCGGTCACATGTGTATATCTAGGTTCTAGTGAGCCTCTGCATCAAACCTACGGTCTTTGATGTTGGAGAACGAAGAACTGATGGACGTAGGACGTAGAACTCGTCATGGAGAAGGGTTTTATTGTGGGGTTTTCTTTATGAAAATGATTTGACAACAATTTGCCATGAGTGGCCCCGGACATTCATGCTTGTGCGATGGCATTGAGATGTGATACTGACCAACGATATCTTTTTTTCTTTTCCTTTTTAAAGAAGAAAGTTTGTGCATTCTGTATTTCTATTTTTATGAAATATCGATATTCTGAAGATAACGAACAAAATCACCAATACATACTGACTCATGTGCATATCGTTTTACTTGTACTTTGCAGGCTGTCAGAGGACCTTAGTAACTATGACCGCGCTGAGTGGTACCCGACGCGCAACTCGACAGCCGAGGCATCGTCGGCGTACGACGGCCGGAACCGGAACTCGACGGCGACGTATGAAGGGGAGGACACCTACCCTGAGCGGGGCCGGTCGAAGCAGCGCTTCCCCGCACGCACCTCCACCGTGCGGTCTACTTTTGGTCAGCGCCAGCAGCACTATGAGAGGTGAGGGTGGCACATATAACGTTCACAGTCTGCTTCCCCATTTTACTTTAGTTAGTATGATGTCCGTATATCATAGGTTGAATGCACCTCATGTAAACTGGTGAGGACCGGTGTGGTGACTTAGTAAATGGATCCTGTTGCAACTTCTCCTATATTCGCCCACCTACAAGTCATATCTTTCTTCCATTATATTTATTTAAAAGAAACATAAAATCCATTATATTGTATGTGTAAGTTTATATATTAGTATGACCCAAAATAATCTTCCTTTACTTTAATATATTGCTGAGCGTTGATAATCTGAAATAAAAATTATTAACGAGATGGGGAAAAAATCACTCCTAATCCCAAGCGGAAAAAACTCAGGAAAACACACAATGAGAATGCTGCTACGTAAATTGTTGTTGGTTTCAGGGAGGGCGGGTCCACTCCTCGGTCGCAGTTTGATGGCGCGTACACGACGGACAAGCACGGCGCCGACAAGTCGTCGCAGCGGGCCGTGCGCGCCAAGGCGTGGGACAGCCAGTCGCCGGCGCGCTCCGACGTCTCCTCCCTGTCCTCCCGCCAGCGCAACATGACATCGTTCCGCTCGTCCAGTCGCTCGGGATCGCGGTCGCCGTCGAGCTCCTCGTCCAGCTCGAGCCGGAGCAGCAGCAGCAGCAGCCGGTCGGGGTCGCGGCGGACGGGCACCGTCAAGTCGGAGGTGGCCTCCAAGAAGGACATCACGGCCACGGCGGCGGCCACGGCGGCGAGCGGGAGCGGGAGCGGAAGTGGCGGTGGCAGCGGAGGCGAGAACAACGGCGAGAAGCGCAACCTGGGCATCTGTATCCGCGGCCTGCCCATGAGGTCAACAGGTGCGTAGCGCGTGGTTATGATCGAGGCTATTTATAGGTTGTCTTGTGATCCAGGGATGCCAATTTTCAATGTTTTCATTTTAAGAATAGATGATATTTTTCCTTGCGTAATATTGACATACCAGCTACTAAATTACCCAATTCAACCACAGCCCATATCCCCAACTGAACCATGTAGAAATATGAGCTTTCCCTTGATTCTCTCTGCAATGGGTATGTAATGTGTAAATCATGTATTGCAATATAAAATATTTCGATGTCTTTTTCTGTCCACAATTGGCAAAGTTGACCCACCATATGATGTATAATTGCTTGTGTTACAGACTCAAGTCTACGGGACGGACTCTACCACGAGTACAAGAAGCACGGCAAAGTGACCTCTGTCAGTATTTTCGGGCAGGGAGACGACCGGTATGCCATCGTTAGTTTTAAAAAGTGAGTACCCTTTTTAACCTCCAGAAAATTTAGACACCTGTTGGTATCTTTCCTCACTTATCTACGTTGATTCGATATGTAATACCATCATTGATGTCATAAAGACGCATTTATTGTACGACACTATGCAGCCTTTTCACATGATCTTAAATACATCGGCACTTCTTGATCTAAACTGAGTAGGGATTATGTTTATAATTGTTAATACGATATTGATAAACGTGTACGTCTTTTTTTGTGGTGTGACAAGATTGCTGGTTTGGCTTGGGCGTTCATGAAATTATAGATATTAGTGGTCTTGGGAAATGGTAATCATCCTTGAAAGAACTGAGTACCAGATACCGTTCTTGTATTACTAATTGATTAATGACTATTAAAGAAAAGTAAATAATCAATGCAACTATTTACTTTGATTTTTTCAGGCCTGAAGACGCAACCAAAGCTATTGAGGCATCTCATGAAAAAATGTTTTTTGGGACCAAAATACACGTTACAAGTCATGAGGGCTTCGGTAAGTAATCTTTTCGCTGTTATGTTATCAGAATAATTTTTCTTAATTATTAGGCTAACTTGGAAATATTTGTAGATTTACTTAATATTTTATATATAAAGGTCGCGCTATAGAATTGTAAGGAATATTCCCATTTTAAGGTAGCATCTTCCTCACAGACGGAAGCTTCTCGTCTCATCTCAACTTCAGGAGAAAAAAAGATTAACGTCCTAGTCTCTTTTCTGATACAGGAATCCATATTCTCCTTGAAATACATTGAATTAATATTCAAATTTTTTTGTCATACATTTTTCTATTGAGGTCTCCTTGTTTTATATCTGTTTTATTCTAGCTGTCTTACATCTGCAATAGTCCAGTGCAGTGTACTTCACTGGAAGTCTTCTATGTTAGATCTGAGAAGGTAGAAGACTCATTTGAGGGGTGGGGAGTTAGCTCCGTGGTTAAAGCTCTGGACTTATAATCTCAAGGTTGTAGGACTTTGTGGGTTTGAGTCGTCCTGCAGCCACTCTTCTCCTTCACCCCCAGCAGTGATATATTTACTGCTATATCAAAGGCCAATCCTTCTCATACCATATCTATGTGGTCTATGAAATTCAAAAAAACCACTCACCTTGGTAAATGTGTAGAGGTGAGATTTCTACCTGGATTCATCTCGTAGATTTGATCACCATCCAAACCAAAGTAAATTCTAATATAAAATATTGGATGATAAACTAAACAAAAAAAACTCTCGTTTGGCTGTAAGTGCTAACTGGGGTTTGTTATTGCAGAAGCGGAAGATGACTTCAAGGCTCCCGAGGCCGACCTCGATGAGTTCCATCCAAAGGCGACGCGAACATTGTTTGTTGGAAATCTAGAGAAGGAGATCACAATCGCCAAACTAAAAGATATATTCAAGCCGTATGGAGAAATTATTGTAAGTTTTATTCGTGTTTCTTGAATTAATTATTTTTGCAGGAAATAAAGTTCTTTCAGTAATGGTAGGTCTAGTAGACGTGTATTAGCATATAGTGTAGTTTAGTCTGTGAGAAAACATGTAACTTAGTTATTTTTGTCATTCTTTCATACTTGTGTATTTATTCCTCACAGTATTCATGTTGGTTTTTTTTTCACCTGTAAATTGTATCCTTATACTATGGCGAATTTATTTTTAAGTCATATTCATCCCAAATATTAAAATCCTTTTGGCGTTTTCTCATTAAACGAATCACAAAACTTACTTTAAACATCGAAATTTTTGCATCCGGTTTATGTAAAAATGATTCTGAAAAAAAGATCAGTATGGCGAATTAGGTCAACCGGTAACTCTAAAATTTAAAACCAAGCATCCCCTTTTCCTGTTTCTACTGTTAAAAATGGAACTGCTTATACTCCAAAATCATTGTACAGTAAGATTGAAGACTGTAATATCGGGATGCCTTTAAAACACTTCAGAAGTCTTCTGTTTACTCTTCGAAGGACATTGACATCAAGAAGCAAGGCGCTGTGTCTGCGTATGCCTTTGTGCAGTATGGCGATATCACCAGTGTGGTCAAAGCCCTTCGCAAAATGGATGGGGAACACATAGGAGCCAACAAAATCAAGGTACTTTTCCATCAGAAACACAAAATATCAAGTTGGCATTTATGAAATTCTGTTTAATATTGAGCTTGCAATCGTTCACATTTTAATATAGAAGTAATGTTTGAATAAGGTAAGACCCGCTATAATGAAGATCCTAGTCATCTTGTGTAGTACAAACCACAGTGAAAACCTATCCGAATTGAAATCGGTTAATGATTACCAATTTGAAATAAGTTAATATGACCGTTCGCTAATGTGACATTGAACTTTTTCCTTATTGCAGCTTGGGTTTGGCAAGAGCATGCCCACAAATTGTGTGTGGTTGGACAACGTCTCAGATCAGGTGGCAGAGAAGGTGCTGTGCCGGCAGTTTGGTCGTTATGGGCCCGTCAGCCATAGTGTCATTGATAAGGTGAAGGGCCGGGCCCTCATCTATTTCGACAACATGGACTACGCCCAACACGCTGTCAATGAAATGCGAGCCAGAGTTATCTCGGGGAAAAAAATTCATGTGAGTATCTGCTGAACCTAAAATAATGTGAGCCATATCATAAGAGATTTATCGTAGTTGAGATTCCGTCTTATTACTTCAGACTTATTACTTCAGACTTATTACTAAAGACTTATTACTAAAGACTTATTACTACAGACTTATTACTACAGACATATTACTACAGACTTATAACTAAAGACTTATTACTAAAGACTTATTACTATAGACTTGATATGCCAATGCTCGCCAGATGGATGACATGCTGAAAATCAATTCTTGTCTTTTTCCAGATTGACTTTGCCAGTAGAGACTGTCAAACATCGTTCTTTGAGAAAATGGAGCGTACAGGTCAGCTGAGGCCGGGCGAACGACCCGATGAGCGTGCAGGTCGCGTTCACCGGACGGCCTCCGGGACCTACTCTGTACGGTATGATCCTACAGTCACTATAGCAACCACACCCGAGATAGCAAAGGAAGTTCCAGCTAGAGAAAAGCAAGTGTACTTTGGTTGTCATTATACGTATCAGCACCCATTGCCGTTGGTTCTATCGTTATCTTCTTTTGGCGCTCTCCGCTACCCAGTATGACTTTGTTCCGTTTTCCTGACGCTAAAGCCCAGTAGTATGTTTTAATCTTGTCAACGCAATGTAGTTCTTCTTAAGTGATCTTTTGATAGTCATAAGTGCCAGTTAGCCCCCCCTTATGATAAAGTTACAATGAATGTGTCCTTATTGTTGCCCTGAAATGTAGTCTTTGTGTATATCAGTCAATATCTGGACAACCCCCACCCCTACCCCCAACCCTGACCAGAATTTAAACTAGCTTAAATCCATTGGTCATATTTGAGGAACATCTTAACAGTTAGGTGATTTTATGCACAAATTTATACGTAAATTATTGCCGCTGTTTTTTCAGAAGATATTCTGATCGTTATACATTCTGATCGTACCTTAGCAGAGCATACTTGTAGATTACTCTGATTAACCAAACCATAAGAATGTTATACGTAAAGGAATGAATTTCATATATACGGTGTGTAAGGTTGTGTATCAATTGTGTTCTAACAACGGATATTATATGTTTCAGGGAACCGTTTGTGGCAGCAAGGACGACACGACTGTCGCGGGCAGACAGTACAGACAGCACCTACACCTTCAGCAGTCCGGGTTCAACACAGACGAGGACCTTCCCCGCAGCCACCACCCCGAACAGCCGTGGTAGCTTCACTGCCCGTGGCCGCACCAGTCGGACAACCAGGCCCGGCTTCTTCGATGGAGCCTACACACAAGACTCGGAATTCCGGGAGCGCAGACAAAGGTGCGTGTGAATTGGATACTCATATTTCCAAAATATAGGCAGCAATGAAATGGCTAGTCGTGATTACGTGAGGATGGGCCAATACAGCCACTCCATACATGTACTTACGTATGACAGTCTATAGTGATAGGCCTACACATTCATTGTGTTTTTTTCTGAGCTAGGACCAGGGAATAGCCGAATCACTTTTCAGCAAATAGACATTAATTGTGGTCATTTTGCTATTTTATTAGAACCCAGTATTGTTAGATCGTTTTCAATAGATATAGAATAATTGCTTTCTCGAAAATAAATGTAATCAATGATGATCATTTAAAGCTCGATATATATTTATAAATTAGTAGTTTAGAATCGAAATTTGATTTGGAAAACGAGGCGAAAACACTTCTGTACCCAACCGATGCAAAAACAAAACAAAAACACAAAGAAATAGAGTTGATATTTGGTTGTTGGAAGTGCACGTTCCTAATGCTTCTCCCTGCATTGGTTGCAGACACTATGACGACTACGGACAGGAGGGTGTTTATGGAGAGGATACTTACGAGCAGGAGCTGCGTGCCTACGGCTACCGGCAACAAGAGCGACGAGAACGGGGGAGTCTGAGTCCGCGGGACAAGCGGCGGGATGTACGAGCAGAAAGCCCCTTCTCCCGCGGCAGCCGCCACCAAAGCCCAGTGCACGACACGCGGCACGACCGGTACGACGACCGCTACTCGGACAGGTACAGCTACCGGGACACAGACAGCCAGTCAGGCGACCGGGAGAGCGTGCGCAGCTACCGCAGTGTACGCAGTGAAGCCCGTCGCACTGAGTTCCGGCAGCAGGCATCGTTTGATGACCGCTACCCTGAACGTTTTGTGGAGGAGAAGCGTGGCTTCAGCCCCACAAGCAGTGACTACAGCCACCACAGCCCCAGCTCTGGCCACTACCGTAGCCGCAGTACAAGCCCTGCCGTCTCCGTTGACAAGGAACGCAAAGTGATGAATGTCAAGGAGAGGGTTGTAGTGCGGCAGGTGGTGGCATCATCCTCTCTGGATGATTACACCCAGTCCTCACGTCATAGTAGCCCTATGGATTACGATACTGGGAAAATTAAGGACCACAAGTCCTCCAAGTACTCTAATATACCTGTGGATAATAAATCCAAGGAACACTATCCTGAAACTAGAGACAGTCGGGAGCGATATGGTAGTGAGGAGCGGACGACTATTTCCAAACTAATTGGAAAAACACGCACGGGTACAATTAATGACAGTGAAAAGGTGACTGCTGTGAGTAGCAGAGTGAAAAAGCCTAAGTTTGATTCAGACGATGATGTCTCTGATATGGACCGTGTCTCTGAGGTCAAGGATAGACCTTTCAAAAAGAGGCATTCAGAGGATATTGTATTGGACAAGGATCGGACTACAGATGATGGTAAAAAGTTACATAAACACAGGTCAAGGAGTACGTCATTAGGTTCACGGACTAGACATAGCATACCTAATGATACCGACCATGTGGAGTATAATGAAGACTCTGTCAACAAACCCACCAAGGATATACCAAGTGAGGTGGGTTTGACAAAGCCAAAAGTTGTGAAATTGGATTTACCTCGGAGTACCAAGAAATCAGAGCAGTATGACCCATTCGAACCAAAGACTGAATCAGGTGAGTCAAGCTCTAGTTCTAGCAGTGGCTCAGAGTCAAGCAGCTCATCAGATGAGGAGTCGTTTGTTGAGCCTGAGCCAAGTGCTTTGTCCTCAAGCACCAGGCTGCAGCAAGAGCGTGAGCACCTGATATCCCTCATCAAGCAGCTTGATGAGACGGGTAGTGCCAGTGACAATGATTCACACCTAGAAGAAGACGGGACCAGAAAACGGTTGAGGTTAGACGAGGGGTCTGAAGAGAGCAGGGCGAAGAGTCGGCAGCTTCTGTTCAAGGAGATTGAGCAGACCAAGCTAAGTATCCAAGAACTTGACCGTGAGCAGAGAGAAAAGGCACCCCAAATTGATTCCTCAAAAAGCTACCGCAAACAGATGGAGCAGAAACGGCGGGAGCAGCAAAAGCATAATCCCACAGCAACGGCAGGGTCAACGGCAGAGTCCAGGCCACCTGCCTCACCCATGCATGAGAAGATGGACATTTCTGAAGAGACGTTAGAGTTAGGTACGGATTTGTCCACACCCGCAGAGTTCAAAAAGAAGCGGAAGGGTGAGAGTGAAGTTGACTTAAACTCTAAGGCAAGAAGGTACCGATCTCAAAACGCTACTGATGATCTGTTCGCAAGGATCAATGACGATGATAAAAAGGGAAAGAAAGAGCCTGTTGAAATTAAGGAAGCAGAAGTGGAGAAGGCAGAGAAGGTTGTGGACGGCAGAAGCTCCTCAGTGGATACTAGTGAGCACCCATCCCGCCAGTCAAGTATTGAGAGCCAAGATCCTCGAAGTCCTCCCCTGGAATACCGTAGGAATGCTGATTCCAAAGGGTTGTTAATGATCATGACAGAGGCCGGGTCTGATTCTAAAGACTCGCCCATGGACCGGCGTAGCCTACATCTCGCTGAATCGCAGAGTAAGAAGGACTTTCCCATGTTCTTGCCACTGCCCAAGTTCGCCCGTCAGCCTCTTAAGGAGAGCCATACTGGGAAGAATTCACCCAAGTCGCATGTCTCCCCGAAGACGACAACGTTAGCAGTAGCTGCAGTGCCAGTAGGAATACAAGTGAAATCCCCACCTTTCTCACCCGGTGGTGCACTGTCATCACCACTGCATTCACCAGCCCTGCCTCGGGGTGACACACCGAAAGAAGCATCGACTCTGCCCAACAACACTACGACAACACCAACATCAGTTAGCAAGGACAAAGACATAAAAGTGCCGCATTTAGTGCCAGACACTTCCAAGGACAAGACAAAGGGCCTGTCAGCACTGGCCTCACCCGGTTCACCACCGCTCAAAATGGACTCAGACTCTGAGGTTTCTGAATCGGAACCCGGGGAACTTTCTCTAGAAGAGCGGATACGGCAATTGGATGAGAAGCTAAGTCTGACAGGGACGGTGAAGCCTCCATCTACGCCATCCTCGACTGCACTGTTTGATTACCGTGAGAAGTACAAAATCAGGAAGCGAGCCGACTCGACAGCGTCAAGCTTGGGTAGCCTGCCTGAAAAGTCTGAGCCATCAGATATTGTCAAATCACTTTTGGCAAGGACCAGTATATTTGACCAGGACTCGAAAAGGTTGGAGCAGATTCATGAGAAATATGAACCGAAAGTGAATGTGACACTTGATGATACGAGATCTCTTGGCGTTTTCCGCACCAAAGCATCAGCAAAGGAGCTGCCGTTGCTGACCCTCAGTGTGCCGACGTCGCTGGGGCAGCAGGCTGGGACCGCGCAACAGCTCAGCCCGCCCTTTCTAGGAGCCCCAGCAAGTGCGGCCCCAGCAGAGACTACATCAACGACATCTGCGGGAGAAATGCTGGGGAACAATACAAACTCTTCTTCAGGGGTCGCCACTGGTGGGGTTGATGCTGCAGCTTTTCCAACGTCACCATCACCACATAAGGCTATTGGTGGGTCACCGTTGCTGCCCCCACCTCCACCAGCTGCTGCAGGCCCTCAGAATATACCCGCGGAACCATCTTCCCCAACCATTCCTCCTGCCTCTGGAGCCAGCACCCAACCGGCATTGACCTCTCCTAAAATCTCTGGTCTCGACACAATGCCTCAACTCAGTGTTGCTGTAAACACACCTTCTGTGAGTCCAGGGCTCATCAGTCACAAGGGGAGTCTCGAGAGTGCAACCAAGTCGCCACTCACTCCCCCAGTTGCCACGACTGCCACCTCCAATATAGCTTCCATGCCATCACCATCACAAACCCAGCCTCCTCAACTGGATTGTCTAAGTACACCCAAGCAGAAGAAAGAGTCTATATCATCATCAGTTAGCGAGTCATCCCCTTCTTCAGCTCCGTCCACGCCTGTTTCTATCTTGAAGAAACAGGACAGCAATGAAGTGTTTTCTCCAGTTGTACCCATAACTCCAATTCTGAAGAAAGAATTACCTCCTTTGACACCGGTGCTGAGAGAGCAAGCAGTTAAGAAAGAAATTAAAGATCCCAGGGAGTCATATTCATCATTATCTTCCTGTGGCACTCCTTTGAGACGGGACTCTGCGTCCTCCATTTTAGGTAAACGGAAAGCAAGTGATGAAACCAAAGAGAAGCAGGCAACAGTAAAACAAGAGAAAAACATCCACAAATCTTCTACCCAGAATGTGATACCTAGGCAGGAGTCTGGAAGCAGTAAAACCAGTGAACCTGAAGTAAAGAAAGCCAAATTATTAACAAAAGAAAAACCATCAAAGTCTTCATCCCAAAAGGACAAGAAACCTACTAAACACAGCAGTACCTCGAGCAGTAAATCTCCAGAGAAGAAGCATGTTAAAACAGATAACAAGGACATTCCTGAAAAGAAAAAGCAAGAAGACAAACATATTAAACATCTTGAAAAATCAAATAGCAAGGAAAGGTCACCCAGAGAAGAAGACTTCGTTGAAAAGACTAAACCAAATGAGCAAAATAAAGTTCGGGAAACTGAAAAGGAATTACCCAAAGTTAAAGAGCATCCAGAAAAAGAACAAAAAGAAGCCATGAAAAATAAAGATGTAAAGCATAAAAGTGATAAGGTAAAGGAAGTTAAGGAGACAGCTGAAAAGAAAGTTGAAAAGGTAGAAAAGGAAAGGGAGAAAAAAGTACGGTACAAGAGTGGAGACAATAAGCACAGAGAAAAGGAGAGAACCCCATCTTCAGATCTTAAAACTAAAGTGAATGACAACAAACACAAAGATAAACACAAAACAGACAAGGATAAAGTTGAAAAGACTCACAAAATTGAAAAGCATGACAAGTCTGAACGGTATGAAAAGGAGGATAAACAGGACCGTCAAGAAAAAGTTGACAAAAATGAACCGAGGAATGATAAGACAAAAGTAGAGCACTCAGAAAAGGCTAAGAGTGATTCAAAGGAAAAATTCACCAAGCATGAGAAGAAGGTAGACAAGCAAGACCCCAAAGCCAAACACAAAGAAAAAAACAAAGAAGGTAGTAAAGAACGAAAGGAGGATAAGAATAAACCTGGACATGACAATCGTGAATCTTCAGTCAAGTCTGAGAAGAAATGCTCGAAAGAGGGTGAAAAGAAGAAAGACAAGCAAAAGGAGCGTGATCACGAGAGGACCGAGAGGAAGGAAAAAGAATCCGAGAAAAACAAAGACAGAGATGGTACCAAGATGAAGGAAAAGAGTGAGAAGAGAAACAAAGACAGCGATACACACAAAGATAGAGAAAAAGATAAGGACACTGATTCCTCCACAGAGAAGGAAACAAAAGAAGAAATGGAGAAACGTGAGTTGCGGGAGCTGCTTGAGTTACAAAATAGACTGAATGCTGAAGAGGGCTATCTGACCATGTATGACAAGGTCAAGAGAAGGTCATCGAAAGAGAGAGAAAAGGAACTCGAGTATGCCCGCCAGAAGAATATGTCAGCGTATCAGGTAAGATTAACTTCATGATATATTTTCAAAATAGAGAGTACGTGCCTTCGGCCTTCCAATTACAACCGATGCTTCCTCGTTAATTGAGGAGTTCAATAAAAAAGAATTCCTGATATATTTGTAGATCAATTTTGAAAAAAAAAAAAAAACCAGTAGACAATCTTTATACATGTATGTTTATCTAATCGCCGATGAAAATACCGAGGTAGATAATAATTTATAGTTCATTGTGTCAATATCGTCATTGTACATGTGTTCCTATTTTATTTTGAACAGTTTTCACGGAGAATCAAAAGCAGACAATCGAGATCAGAAGATGCTGGCAGCAGTACGCAAGAGGATGAAGACGAGAGTGCCACCTCTAGTTCAACTATGGAAATTATGCCGAGGAGTGAGACCAAATCCAAATCTAGAAAACAACGAATCATTGAAAGTTCTTCTGAAGATGATGATGATATCAGTGCTCCAGAGCTTAGTGATATCCCACCGATGAAAGAGAAAGAACTCAAGAAGACTGTGGTCAAACAAGAGAGTGCCTTTGAATCTGATGATGAAGTTCTTGTCACGCCAAAGAAACCGCGGAAGAAAGAACAGGAGAAAAAGGAGAAGTCTAAGAAAAAGAAATCTCAGATTGCAAGTGATACTGATGAGGAATCTTTAGACAAACTGATACCACCATCACCAGTTGTAGAAAAACCCAAGAAAGACAAGAAATCAGTTAAGGTGAAGGTTGAACCTCCATCAGATATTAAAGACCAACCCAAAACAATGAAGAACCAGAAAACGACACCGAAACCAAAATCAAAGAAGCTTCGAGTGTTTTCCTCCGAGGATGAAGACGTGGAAATGCTTCATACAAAAGCTCTGAAGAAAGACAGCAGTGCTAAGAAACATGCAATATTAGATACAAGCACAACAGAAGAGGAAGATTCAGTTGTCCCTAAATCAAAGGGTAGGTCAAAGCACAAAGAGAAACCCACAAAGAGTCGACTGATTGACTCTGATTCGGAAGACAAGGAGCCGGAAAAAACGGTAACTCCCAAACCTCATAAGGAAAAATCCAAAGAGAAAGATAGAGAAAAGGCTCCTGTTGTTGTGAGCTCATTACATACTTCGGAAATTGACCTCGAGTCCATACAGTCTGTAGTAGCTGTGTCGCAGACTCCAAAACAAAAGAAGAACAAGGACAAACACAAAACAAGTCAGAGAAAAGAAAAGATTCTGGATGAGTTTGGTCAAAGAAAAGAAAAGGCTCTGGATGAGTTTAGTCAAAGAAAAGAAAAGGCTCTGGATGAGTTTAGTCAGAGAAAAGAAAAGGCTCTGGATGAGTTTAGTCAGAGAAAAGAAAAGGCTCTGGATGAGTTTAGTCAGAGAAAAGAAAAGGTTCTGGATGAGATCAAGTCAGAAGAACATGTTGATATCAAAACTGATCGGCAAGAAAAGCACAAAAAGGCTAAAGATGATGCAACAAGTCAGGTTGAAAGAGATCCCCACCTGTCAAGTAAGGTGTCACATATAACTAGCAAGGAAAGAGACAGTTTACATGGCAGATCTGGAAACAAAGCTGAAATGATGTTGAAAGAGAGGGACCATCATGGCAACAAAGAACACAAGTCAAGGAAAGATCACACAGATAGTGAAAGCAAGGATATACTCGAGAAAGAACGCAACAAGGACAGGTCTCACCAAGATGCTATCTATTCTATGATGAAGGAGATCAGAGGAGAGGTGTATGAAGATGAGCCGAAGATGCCAAACCTAGATGAAGACCGGCATCCTCTTGACGAACTCCTGAAAAAAGAAGCACGATTAAATGCAGAGAAACGGCAGGATGAGAATCGGTTCACACTCGAAGAGGAACCAATCAATAGGGACTCCAGATACAATAATGACAATTTGGGTCCGCCAGAAATTAGAATTAAGACGGAAGACCAGAGTGATACAGACGCCCAAGACGAACCGGAACCACCCAGGTTGAAGGATGAAGAGACCTTCAAGAAGTTAGCAAAGAGGGATAATCTGAAGAAAGGTAAAAAGACCAAGCGGAAGCCGAAAACACACGAGGAGGAAAGTAGTCTGTGTTCAACAACCAGCCTCGATCTTGAGCTACCACCTATTGCATTGAAAGAGGAACCTTTAGACGATCTCCCATCACTCACCAAAGAAATCACACCAGAGCCGCAACCTTTGGAGGAGAAACTGATAAAGGAGGAATCCCCAAGAAGGAGGAGCGGTAGTGATAATATCTTTGAGAAGATGGTAATGAAGGAGGAAAATGTGTTACCTGTGGAAACTGAGATTCCATCGGTGGAGGCACCAGCGTTACAACCGGCCATCACGAGTGCGAAAAAGGAAGTAAAGAAAGAGGCAGAAAAGCTCAAGGAAACATCCCAGGATGAGCTCCAAAGAGCAGTCAACAGCATCCTTGGCACAGACACACCCCCATCACAGTCTACACCAGTGCAAATCGAGTTCAAAGATGAGAAGCCATCCGAGACCTATAGTGATACCCTGGAGGATAATCCCTTGGTGATCGAATCAGAAGTGGTCAGTCAGCCGCCTGAGGGTATTGAGCAGCCTTCTGAACCTGAAGTCACAGAAGCTGAAGAAGAAACTGGTGTTAATGAGCAAGATGCAGAAGAAGCTCGCAAAGCTGCTGCAGCTCTGGCATTCTTACAAGATGATTCCAGCATTCAAGAGGCAATTCTTACTGAAGATGCCGTAGCAGAGGACTCACAGCCTGAAACTGAAGATCCACAGGTACTTGAACTGCCTGCAGAAGTAATTGAAGAACTCCAACCAGATGTTCTTGAAAGTTCAACTGTAGAACAACCACAGTCCCAGGATGATGAAGAGGAAACACCAAAGACATCAGAGACAGAACAACTGGAACAAGAACAGGTATCTGATGTGAAACTAGAGGAAGAAGCAAAGACGTCAGCCACAGACGGAGCAACTATTCCGGACCTGTATCAAAGCCCAGCTGCGGAAAAGAATGAGGTATTCCCAATGAAACCCGCAGAAGAAGCCGAAGAGAAGGTTAAGGAAGATGAAACTGTGCTTCAACCAGAACTTCAGCAACAAAAGACTGAGCCAGAGGATCTTCCTGAACCAGTACAGGAAGAAGTTACTGCTCCGGCTCCAGAGCCAGAGGTAGAACCGGAACCAGAACAGGAACCGGAACCAGAACCACAGCCGGAACCGGAACCACAACCAGAATTGGAGCCAGAGCCGGAGCCAGAGCCGGAGCCGGAGCCAGAGCCTGAACCAGAGCCACAAGTAGAGCCCCCAAAAGCGGAACCACAACCAACACCCGTTCTTAACACACCAACATTGCATATTTCATCCCCAGCACGATTATCAATTTCCAAGGTGGACCAGGTGAAGGAAGCTACAAAAGATCCATACAATTTTGACGAGGCAGAGGAACCTGAGGAAGGGGTGCCCTCTATGGATATGCTTCGTCACAAACCCCATAGTGAGCCAAGACCGGTTTTATCGACCCTCAAAGCACCTGTGATAGAAGAGTCTCCGTCTTTGTCGTTACAAGATGTGCCAAAAATGAAGAGTCCTGAACTTGGAAGTCCAGACAGGAGGATCTTTGCAGAAGCAGAGAAAATTGACACGCCATTCCGTAAAAAGAGGCAACGTACACCCAAGACGGCCCGAGGACGGAAGAAGCTGGAAGCTGAAATTCGATCGGAATATGAATTTAAAGAAGATGAACCAAGACTTGAAGTTGAAAAAGATCATCTGAAGTCTTCAGAAAATCAAGAAAATGTCTTTGAACATATTAGGCCAATAATTCGACACGAAGATAAGCCTGAAGAGAAAATCCGGCATTCTCCTCGTGCTAAGGAGAAGGCAGTCATTTCCGTTCCTCCTGTCAGTTCTGGCTCTCTTTTTGAGGGAGACAAGCCGAGCTCTAAACAGCCAGAGAGGCCGGAGCTCAAAATTACCATACCACTTGATCCTGAGGCACAAAAGAAGGTACGTGAAGGAAGGAAGCAGGAGGCCCTTGAAAATGTCAGTGCTCCTGTGGAACCTCCCGTCAAGTTTTCCGAACTCCCGGAAGAAATGCCACATCCTATTGAACCCCCAAGCAACACAGAGGACTTACCCGTGGAGGAATCTTCAAAGGAAAACCAAGAGGTTTCTGAGGAGGAAGTGACTAGTCATGAGTCTTCCGATGTCATTCCTGAAGAAGTTCAACCGACGCGACGTACAAAAGCCAAATCTAAGAAGGTGAAGGAGGATGAAGAAGAGGAGACACCGAGTCTTACGATGACCTTATCCCTCAGGGATGTCCAGAGATCCCCGTCTACGAGAGCTCGTGGCAAGCAAGAAGAACAAGCATCCAAGAAAGACGACTCACTGGTGACTTTCTCATCTCGAGGACGAAAGATCATACCCAAGGAACGAGATGGAGAGGTAGCACCGGTGGGACGTAAGGGGCGTAGCAAGCAGGCAGCCGCTGTCACGGACACGCCCGAGTCTCGAGGCAGAGGGCGCAGGGGCGCAGCTTCCCCAGCAGCAGCCATGATGGAACCTGAGGCACCTGTAGGTGTCAAAGGTAAACCTCAGAGAAGTCGGAGAACGTCGAAGAGACTAGAGAAGGGAGAAGAGACTCAGGATGGAGGAGGAGGAGAAGAAGAGAAGAAAGAGGCAGGAAAGGCAGCAGATGCTGACGAAGACGGGTCAGATGCCGAGGAGCGTGGACGAGGAGGTAGAAAGGTTCCCAGGAGGAGAGTGTCTCTCAGACGTAGTGCTACTGGTAGTGATAAGGAAGGTGCTGAAAAGGAAGAGAGCAGAGATGAGGGCAGTAAAGATGGCTCCTCCCATGAGGAAAACTCAGTCCTCCGGTCTGAGGCAGAGCCTGCCGAGGTGGTCCCAGATAATCAGCGGCAAAGGAAGGGCAGGCGGAAGGGTCGCAAGTCCATCGAGGGACCTAGTATGTCTCCAAGACGTGCAGAAGTTCCGCCTGGTTCTCCAAGAGCCAAGGGACTCGAGCTTGGCTCGACATCTCCCAAAAATACAGAATACAAACCAGTGGTGAAACTAGAAAAGCTGTCGAATGTGGAAGAGATGCTCCGCAGTCAGGACGCCAGTCGCACAGCAAGAGAAGAGACTGTCAGGAAAGAGGACGAGTCCAGAGACCGAGAGGAAGGTGACGTGTTGCGATGCACTGCACACGTCGCACCAAGGACGGGAATCACATTTAATCGCTTCGGAATGAGGCAAGCCAACGCCAGTTCCGATAGTGATCAGAAGCAGGCACCGAGTTCAAAGCCAAAGAAGGATCAATATGATTTTGAGGATGAGGAAGAAAAAGCCCCAGCAGAATATGTGCCACGGCGCACGAAACGCAAGGCTTTGAACTTACACGGGCATGAGGATGTGTCGTTGGATTCTGCCCCCGAAACCAAGCGGCCGAAACTTGAAGACAAAGTCGAAGCCGCCCAGGATGGCAGAGCGAGCGATGATTCAAGGCCGGCTCAGGAAGAAACAGCGCGAAAGCAGGAAGAGGAGAAGAATGTTTACCTCGATCCTAAAACCGGACTTTTACAACCGTTACCAGCATCGGCAAGTCCGGAAGGCCATCAAACCCCAGAGCATAAACCAGAAGTGCTTTCCAAGCCTGATTTGAAGCAGGAATTCAAGCCTGAAGTGAAGACTCCAGTTGAGGAAGTGAAGGTCAGCGAGCCACATGTCACACCCAAGGTCGAATTGAGAAAGGGTGAGGAGAAAGCTGCTACCTCTACCCAACAACAAAGTGCACCACCAGTTAAGTCTGAGCCGACGGTTCCTCCTTTGAAAATCACCATCCCTATCTCCAGCATCAGCAGCGCAAGGCCTTCCTCCTGGGAGACCAATATGGACATTGTGATTGAGGCTGTGGCACGTGGTGAGTTCAACCGCGAAGAAGACCATGACTTCACAACCCGTAAGAACCGTAAGCGAAGTCAGGACCAACACTCTCCGCACCCAGTGCAGGAGGTGAAGGCACAGCCGACACCGACCACGTCTGCCCCTGCTGTGTCTGCAGCTGCTGCTGTGGTGCCTGTAGTTAGTAAACAAGCTCGTGGGATGCCAGCCTCCACACAAGGGCTGCATGGTGCACCTCAGGTGGCTTTCCCGTCGGTGTCTTTCCCACAGACTACTGTGGCTTCTACGGGTGGCCTGGTTAAAGCCACACATAGTGGCTTGCCCCACACCACCTTGGCTCCATCTATGCACGCTATGCCGCAACAGCTGCCTCACCCGAGCCTCCAGGCTTCGCAGCATCATGCTCAGGTATCCCCTGCGTTGGTGAAGTCACCAGGACCGGCCGTTATCAACCAACAGCATGCGCAGCATCAGGCACAGGTACAGCAGCAGCAGCAGCAACAGCAACAGCAATCAAAGATCCAGCAGCAACACTCACAACAGCCTCAGATGACCACTGCCCCGACGGTTATCCAGCCTCCGCACCATCCGGCTCAACCTGGTAAGTATCCCCATCCCGTACTTGTCATGTTTGATACCATGAAAGAACATCAAAAGTTAACAAGAAGAGAAGGTAGAAGTTTGATTTACCCTTAATCTTTTTGGACTAAGGTCCAACCGCGAAAATTAATTACCGTATTAACTTGAATATACACATAGATTACTTAGAACAACTAAGAAGAGAAATTGTTCAATCTTAGAGGTACGAAGTCTCTGGGTTACCTGATTATAGAAACCATTCAATTTTGTTCATTTTCAGCAGCAGCAGGTGCAGCAGCTGGAGGTGGGGGTTTACCTTCGATGAACCCGATTCGACAACTTGAGCAGTCTGGCTACCCCGTTCGTGATGGGACGAGTGAGAAGGATCAGCGAGCCAACCGCCAGCACTCGCCTGGTGCCACCAAGTCCGCAGTGTCCCCAGCTGGAAGTGTGCAGATGGATGTGGTCCAGAAGGCTTACACCATTTCTCAACACGAGGCCAGTCCACCAGGCCAGGTCGGCAAATTCAATGTAAACCAGCCCTTTATGATTTTTGCCCTTACAATGGTTGTGGTAGTTATAGTGCCCCGAGTTCGCTGCCATCAATTATTGAAATGATTTTTCGTCGAAATGGACTTTCCGTTTTCTTGAAATTTGTTTTATTTTTATTTTTTTATCAATTGTTGCCTGTTCGTAAGTTGATAAATATCTTGATTTGAAGGAAGAGACATTGTATTAATTTGTGAATGCATAGTAAATCGTTTGTCCAGTTGTTGATCCCATCCATATGATTTGGCTTCGGTATGATCATTTCTTTATACAAACAGGTTTCCTTTGATTATATATACATATATATCTTTGTCTTTATTTACAATATCTAATTCTCTTCTCAGGTGATTGAAATCGTTCCCAACCCCAACATGATGTCGCCCAAGTCCAGCCCTGAGCATCCATCAATTCACCTGCCTCCCAGTATCACCCAACAGCAGCAACAACAGCAACAACAACAACAACAACAACAACAGCGGCCGGGCGCCAAGCCGGTGGCACACGGCGGGCTGGGGCCGCATCACCTGGGCGCGGCCCCGTCCAAGGAGCATCCACGCGTGGCGCCTCACCCACACCTGCAGCATTACCCGCCCTACTCTCACCCTGTGATCGTGGGCCAGCAGAATGCACCCCCGGCACAGACCTCCTCCTTGCCGCAGACGAGCGAGCTGAGGGCCGCACTGGCCACGCCCTCCAAGCTGCAGCAACAAGAGCAGATGATGCAGCAGCAGATGAGGCTGCAGCAGATCCAACAGCAATCGCCACAGCAGTCCCAGCAGCAACAACAGCCAATGATGCGGCCACACCAGCCGCTGACCCCACACCAGCAGGAGCAGCAGCAGCCGTCGCCGGGCGGCTCGTTCGGCATTCACCGCATGCCGTTCACCTACCAGGACCGGCCGGCCGGCATCTCGCGCGCCGAGCCCAAGGTGTCGCAGGAGCAGCGTGCAGAGATGGCCACGTCGCAGTCGCAGTTCCACCTGCAGAAGGCGGCCGGCGTGCAGGGTTCGAGCGCCTTCTCCCAGCCGCACCCGGAGCCGCGCCTGCCGCTGGGCTACCCGGGCGCCGAGCTGCGCTTCCCGCACGCCGGCGTCGGTGTGCCCTACACCACCCCTCTGTCGGGCATGGGCATGGGGCTGCCCCCGCGACTGGGCATGGACCCGCGCATCATGTTCCCGGGGTCGCAGCCCCCGCCCGGCCATCCGGCCCACGACTACATCGTGTCCTCGGGCATGTTGCCGCAGCACCTGATGCAGCAGCAGCCCACGCCCGTCGACCAGATCCTACTGGAGCGGCCGCCGAGCGGGCGGCCCTTGTCTCGGACGACGCCGCCGTCGGCGCAGCCCTCGCCGCGCGGCACGCCCACCCCAGGCCGGGAGATGGCACCACAAGGCCTGCCTCCAGGAAGTATCCCCAGCGCCCTGGCGCAGCATCCCAGCGAGGCCCTCAACACCTTGATGAAGGGTGGTACGCTGCAGGATTCACAGCAGAATGCAGACAACCTCTATATGATACTAAGGGTGAGTACATAACCTGCCTTCTGTTCAACCCCCCATCGATATGTCAGGTATTTTATTGCATTGACAGTAAATTGTGTAAAGTTAAAACCAAATACAAGCACTCTTGAACTGATTTATGAAATATTATAGTAGAGTAGATTTCTTAGAAAAATTTAATCTTGCAAGGCAAGATCTTATGCAGTTGGATAACTACAAATGATATTAGATTATGGAACTTGAAGTAATGATTTATGAAATAATTATGTTATTTTGGGTAGCCAGCCACTAAAGAGAAGTAGAAAGTGACAATTTTGCGTTCGTAATACGTGTCTGTAGATCATTGATGTATAACATTCCGCCTGCCTGTTACAGCGTTACCCAGTGATGTGGCAAGGCGTGCTCGCCCTGAAGCACGACTCGTCCAACGTACAGATGCATTACCTGGCTGGCAGTCAGCGGTTGGTCAAACTGGCGCTGCCGGCCATGACGCTGGACGGCCACAGCGCTCCGCTGCGTATTGCCCAGCGCATGCGCCTTGAGCAGTCCCAGCTCGACGGAGTTCACAGGAAAATGCAGGTATGGAACCTAAAAATAAACCTTTTGTGATGTATCTGCAGTTAGCCACACCTACACCCAGCAATGGTTTAGACTTAATTCCAGTCTTTAAAAGTTTTCTTTCATATGAGATTTTTTGGACCATTTGCACTGTCTAACCCCCCCCCCCCCCCCCCCCCCTCCCTTGTCAAAACAACAAAGGGGGGGGGAGTATAGGGTGGTGCTATAATAAATCTTTTTAGGCTTGATTCTACTAACAGAAATCAAAGAATGATTGAATTCATTATGGTGCTTATTTTGCACCAGGAAAATTTACGTTATAGTTGGTGAAATATCTTTAGATCAGATTGCTCTTAGAACTTACTTCTGTCTTCGTTAAAGCTGCATACATTGTATCTCACTTCTTGTCTGGTTTCCCTGTGCAGAATGAAGAGGAGTACAGCATGTTGCTGGCTATCCCGTGTGGTCGCGACCATATTGACATCATGACTCAGACTAAAGCTCTACAGAGTGGCTTCATCCAGTACCTCGCCTCTAAACAGGCGGCCGGCATTGTTAACGTCGCAGAGCCTGGCTCAGCCAGCCAACAGGTAAGAACACTGCACGAGTTCACCTCAGTAATGACACACATTTACCCTTCATCGCAGTTGTACATGCTCAGGGGTATGGGGTTAGCTCTGTGGTTAAGGCATTGAGTTGTAACCCCAAGGTTGTAGGTGGGTTCGAGTCCCACTGCAGCCTCTGTTCTCCTTCACCCCTAGTAGTGGTAGATTTACTGCTATATCAAAGGCCACTCCTTCTCATACCATGTCAATATTGTGTGGGAATAAAAGAACTCTCACTTCGGTAAATGTGAAGGGGTGAGATTTTTACCTAAATTCATCTCATAGATTCCATCACCATCAAAACCAAAGTAAGTCCAGTGGAACATATTGGACGTTAAACTACCAAAAACAGACAAACAAGAAGAGCTCAGTAATGATACACATTTACCCTGTATCGCATTTATATATACACTATTTAGTTCCATCTCATGTATAATATATAAATTCGACCGTAGACCGTGGTGCATTTGGTGGAGTTCACATGTATTTAATTCTATTCTGGCAAAAAAAAAGAATACTTTAGTAACTAAAGAAGTTGCGACTCCGTAAGACATCATTTGTTTTGCATGATATGAATCTTCCCCCACGTAAAACCTCTTATCTTAAAAAGGATACCTTTTTTTTTAATTTAATACGAAGACTGTTTACCACACAAAACCAGACTCGTTCAATTCAAATCAAAAAAGCTTTATTGATGAGTTACAGTCGGATCAATGTTATGAGTGATTAGATAATTCATATAAAAAGACTCTTTTTTTTCCATTTATTTATTACAAATGCAAGTTTCTTCTTAACTTGGTCACTCTAACCAACGAGCGTATCGTTTCTCTATACTCGTTACTCCAACATGTTGAGGATATGGCTAACGCTGTTTTGTTTTTGGTTCCCCTTTGCAGCCGGCCTACGTTGTCCATATTTTCCCGCAGTGTGAATTCTCACACCAGCAGATGTCGGACCTGACCCCGGACCTGCTGCACGGCATCAACGAGATCTCGCACCTGCTCATCGTCATCGCCACGGTGGGCGCGCAGTAGGCGGCGGGTCGCTGCGGGAATGTAGGTCAACGCCAGGACGGAGGACGAGGGCGCGGCGCGGCACTCGTTCCTTGGGTGCGAAGAACTGGTGATAATAACCCCAGGGAGTGCCCGGGATGCCCGCTGCAGGGGATCTGGGGTAGCACCCTGGAGGAAGGTCATTAAGTCCGGGTGCCGCGCCTGCCTCGACCACAGCGCCCTCCCTCCTGTCCACTGGTGCCCCTCCGGATGAGGGACATGTTAAAATCCACGTTATATCTACGATGAGAACTACGACTTAATTATCGTGTGTCAGTTGCGCGCCAGAATATTGGACCCTGATGCACGACCCTGGATAAAAGACTGGACCCGGATCGTCACCGAGCCAGCCTGGTGTGTCCGTATGGGCACTCCACTGGCTGGGGCAAGGGTCACCGATCTGACCCCACAGTGTAGGCCCTGTTTGAGGAAGGGTCAATGCCCTTACAGGGGCCTCTCGTCGATACTATGCCCTTCTCATGGACAAGTCTTCGCCCCCGGATTACGAGTTTGGATTACTCCCATGATTTACTGCTGACAACTATGTGTGTATATGTGTGAGAGAGAAAGCGAGAAAAAATAAGCAAGTATCCCGTGTTCTTTTTTTTTGTCTTGATCTCTTGTCAGTCCTCCATAGGTCGACCAGACTCCGCATCAACTTCTTGTGCAAAGAACCGACAGTAGGAGTCGCCACCGTCACTGAACTTGACCTTGTGAGGACCTAGGTCAAGGTCGTGTGGTGTGTTGGCAAAGTCACTCACGGAGTAAAGCTATAGTAATATATTAGAATACCACAACCTGTGACCGGGGGGAAAAAAACAACTGGCTAAGCTGAAGCCACACGCGTCAGCTCGGGGGTCAGTGCATTCTACCTACACACTTTCATACCTAAGTGTCTGTCGTAGTCTAGAAGAAGCAGACCTCAGCCCGAACCCGAGCACTGTGAGCAGGGTCGCCCCCCCCCCCCCCCCCCCCCGACTCCTTTGATGATACGTGGAGAGGATGTGTTTCATATCCACGAAGACGCTTCAGGAACTCTCCAGGACGAGGTGCAGCACGGGCATGTGTCCGGATTGTGAAATCCCGGCCTGAACTCTGCCCGTGTCATGTCAGATGAATCCTTGTCTGTGCTCGAGACCAAACAGAGACAAAAAACATATTGTGAAGAAATACTGAACTTATAAGCCGACAGTTGGATCGTAAGCACGATAAGGAACTGGGACTATCCATATATGTATATGTGTGTGTATAAATAATTGCCCCATGTTTCATTTTTATTCGGGAGTATATAAAAAAAAAAATATATATATATATATATAAATATATATATATAAGATTACTGATCTCATGATGATTATGTATGAACAGCGTATGCGCATAGTGGACAACCCGAGCCGCCCTGTGGGGGAGCTTGTGCCTGAGGACACCTGTTGTGTGGGGATCTCCAGCCCAGAGCACTGCGTCGTGTGCCCATGATCTCTGCAGAAAAAGACTGCTCCATTCTACCGCCCCTCGCCACCTGACCCCCTCACCGCTAGGGGACGCCCCTTCATCCTGCACGCGAGCATGCGCCATGGGAGACGCAACAGGAGGCCGAGTGCCCCCCGCAAAGGCGGCCAGCGAGAACTGATTGTGGTTTTTTTTTCTTAACTGTGTATTAATAACGAGAAAGGAAACTCTATGTTAATTCTTTCATTTGAGCAGGGAAGGACTTATACTTAGCCCTGCTTCCAGAGGCAGCAAACTTTCTTTTTTGTAAATTTGGACTGTGTGGTTGCAGACAGGACGGCCACACCGTGTAGGATAGTATAGCGTGTAGTTTCTCTTTAGCGTGAAGCGTGTGAAGGACGAGCTGAAGTGGAGAACTAGTCTCCGCCGTGTACAGTTAGATTTTGTTTGAGTTGACGGAGACGTTGACCAAACTTCTCCCGTGAAAAACCCCGCCTCCCCTGTTTCCCCCAAATACCCTCTCTCCTTACCCCAACAACACACTTCAACACTTTGGACGAGTCGACTGGGACGGCCTCGCCTGTCCCCTCAGAGAAGCTTGTACAATAATGCATTTATTACGTTGTCTGTCGTCTACATGGTATAATAGCCTGGTGAAGCGTGTGTGTTGCTCCCGTCACAGACGTCTCCAGTCGGCCGTCACCTCACTGCTCACCCGGCCGCGGGGCTGACCGTGCCCCGTGCCAGCCCCGCGGCCGCCGTCAGCCGTGCTTTACATGTAACATAGTACCTGAAACTATTACAATGGTTGTCAAAAATATATATACAAAAAAAAAACATACACAAATACACACACACATTTCTACATGCATACGGCAGACAGAACCAAACTGCCTGTGATTCCTTAGGTTCCTGTTTGTAACTTTTCAGTAATTCGAGTTATTGTAATTGTTATTAGTGAAAGTAATGTTGGGGGAATATCTTTTTTCAGCAAATGCATTTTTTCCTCCTGTACATTGATTAAGAAAGAAAAAAAAAAGATTCAAAGGCTACCCTATGAAGCCGCACCTCTGTTTTGCCAATCTGTAAAGACTGTAATATAGTGTACTGTAAATTATGTGACAGATACCTAGTGGGCTAGGGACTAGATCAGATTCCACGTTTTGTCCGTTTTACACTAGGGCGAGGGTTGTGTTGGTGGCTGGGCCTCCTCCATCGGCAGCACCTTCCGTATTGTTTTAACTCCCACTAAACAAAGATCAGGCTAACAGTATGAGTGGTGTGTCGTAGTGCTTGGTACATGTAAAATCATAATGAAATAATGTGCTGTAATTTCTGTGTCAAAACGTGATTGGTCCAAGAAATATAAAAAAACAAGGGTGTTTTAAAGTAATACTGATAATAATTATGACCGCTGTTGGAATTCTCCGATTGTGTATAATGCCACCTGGTGGATAGTGTTTCAACCACATTGAGCGCATGCGCTCAGCAGTTGCAAAACTGCCTGTGTGGTTCGTACCAGGGAGGTGGAGAAAAGTTGCATATATTTGTTATCAATTCTGTTGTCTATTGCATATATATTTTTATCATCATTGTTTGGTAAATCTTTCATAGTGAATCATGCATTCGCCTCTTCTGTGAACATTTTGAGAGATCTATTTTGTGCAGCCGAGAGACCGTGTGAGACAGTTTTTTCTCAGTGGAATTCGATAATAGTTTGCGCTCCGCCGACACGCGGTCCAAAAAAAAATACACATATATATATGGAGTGGGTGTTGGTGTGTCAGTCAGTGCGTGCAACCTCTAAGTTATTGTTGAGTCAGTCTAGTCCCCATCTTCTCACAGCTCGAGCGCACCCAACGCAGTCGACACCAAAATAAAGCAACCTAGCAACACCAGTTTTGGCCTAGTTGTCGAAAAAAAAATTGAGTAGGTTGGTAAAGGCTGCAAAGCCACTTTGGAAGCGGGTTGTGTTGGGTGCGGTCTGGGCTTGAGGGGTGGGTGACAGGATGGTCTGTATATAAGTATGTACATAGCTTCGACACTCACTCGTGACGTCATCATGGACCTCCCATATCACTCTCGGAAACCTGTCTGTGCTGTGCTGGTCAGATTGTGTGTATATCGTTACGTCATTGTGTCATTTCACCCCTCTCACACCACTCTTTTTTTTTTATTTCCAAGGAAGTAGAACTATTATCAATACTTTAATAATATCGAGCGACCAGAGGTGTGGCAGTAGTCTCTCGTCACCCTCCCACTTCTCCCCTTTTAAACAGTGCTATTACTACTATAGCTCCTCTAGACTAGCATCTCATCAGTCTCACGATACAGAGAGTGTCGCCGGTGCTGCCCTCTGCTGACAGCACTGCCGACACTCCCATCATACTCAAGACCCTTTCTGTACATGACACAATGACTAAAGTCCTTTGTATCCATGCTCAAACTGTGTGAAAAAAGGGAGGGAGAAGAAGTAGAAATATTAAAGGGTCTATTTTATTCATGGCAACCTTTTCTATTATTTTTGATGCTGGTGCCGATGACGATATGGTTGGGTTGTACATAGTATTCTCCGGGCCGGTGGGTGGGGCGCTAGGCCCTACCTCACAGCCGCTCGGAAGGTCAAGGCCGTGCCGTCAGGAGCTTGAAATAAACCAACATGAAGTCATGTACATTATAACAGTCAGTGTCCTGTTTTCTTTTGCAACAAAGTCAGTTTCGTTATCATTATTTCTAATTTTAATTCATTACATTGTGTGGGTTATGTCGGAGCTTAATCCATTTCTCAGTGTCACTAAGTTAATAATGTCAAACTTTTATTCACTTTACAAGAAGCTGAGATGAATAATATTGATACTTATCACTTGACGAACAAATGGCATTTAAAAAGTATTCACATACCTCTCACAATCCGCGCTGGTTGTCATGTCCGGTGTTTTGCCGTGGTTTTCCAATATATGAAAATATACATTTAATCTCATTGATAGTTAATTCTTTAAATGCTTATTATTGAACATTTTCCTCATCAAAGGTTGAACCTAGAAGGTTATCCATCTTATCGTAAGATTTCAAGCCGTTAAATTTTCTTTCATGTTGGTACAATATAACCTAGACATGGTTTACGTCTTTAATAGGGCTCCACTATCCTTATGATAAATGAAACATTAATGTAGACACCCATTAAAATATGATTTAGAACAACCACACTAAATAAATAAGTTACCATAAGGGGTGGGGTATGGATTCTGATGCTGAGTGGTCTAATTTAATACCGCCATTTTACTGTGCGTCTCCTCTGCCAATCGTACATGAGAAATGTGCTAATACATCAAGCCTATAAGACACCGACCCGACGGCTGTGCCCGATTCGACCTTTGCCAAAAGGATCCGATTGGTCTGTGGCAATCTGCGTCAATCGGGTCGGTGTGTACACCGACCTGATTTTATTGCTTTTCCCGACAAGTCAGGCATTACTACCATGTCAGATATGACAGACTCTCCCCGACCTTAAGATTTTGATGTACGCACTTTCACCGATTGTTACAGATTCTGAGTTGGCCGTTTGAATAGCAATGCTTCCTTTCCCCTAGTTTGATTTAGAAGTTCCTTATATTGATTTGTAGGTGAAACAGGCGATTATAGTTCTGACACCCGTTTTCTGATATCTTAAAAAGAACAGAAGTTATTAAACTTTGCCTTATTACCTATATAGTTTGAATAGCAATGCTACCTATCCCCTAGTTTGATTTAGAAGTTCCTTATATCGATTTGTAGGTGAAACAGAGGTGATTATGGTTCTGAAGCCTGTTTTCTGATATCTTAAAAAGAACAGAAGTTATTAAACTTTGCATTATTACCTATATAGACCTATCACCCGGCCGGGGCCCAGCCAGGCCAGGCTGCCGGTCGCACTATTTGATCTCAATGGGTCGTTTTACGAGGTTATAAAGGGAAGAGGTGTCATCGGGAAGAGTCTGCATGTCTGTGTCTTATAGGGACCCAAAGTGAACCCGCTGCAACCACAGATAGCCGGTCACAAAATACTATTTCCGGGTATAGGCGCTCAGTACTTAGACTAGGTAGGTACGAGATTAAATGTGTCATTCTTCAATCTTTTAGATCGAAATTTTTAATACACTTAACAACTGTCATCGTAGTTTTGAAACAAAGATATTCAGAGACGATAGTTATAAACTTCACTTCATAAGTATCAAACGAGACCAAAAACATAAGTCTAGCCTCAAACCCCCATAGCTTTAGCACTAAGCCTCGTTCTTACTGGCCACTGGTGTTTTGTAGGTGGGTATCTGTGGTTTCAGCGGGTTCACTTTGGCTCCCTATAGGTATAAGACATAGACATTTTATTCCAGACTCTCACCGACCTAATGGTCGGGATGAATCGGGAAAAAATGTTGGTGTCTTATAGGCTTTAGTTTCTCCAGGGATGACTTGCATATTGCCATTCAGTGGAACCCCACTATGTTGATTACCCTTCGTTGAAAAAGAATATCTTGTTTTCCAACGTGGTCCGCTTAACAGGCTAAAGTAAACATGATTTAAAGGATTCTCTTCACGGTACGGGAGGGTGGTCTCTTCCCGGGGTCCTATAATGTGAATTGTGGTAATTGAGAGTCTTGTCAGAGCAAGAAGCTATGATAAAAAGATATGACTGACTTTAACCTGTCATTACTAAGCATTGAATCCTCTTTGATCTGAGCCGCTTCCTCAAAGACTGCCCAAACCTGGGACTATGTATACCTCAGGCCCTGACTTGTTGCACAATTTTGTAGATACTCTCGCCATTGTTAGTTTACTAACATGGGGACCATTCGTGCAGTGTTCAAGTGTTAGTAAAACTTGAGTGGGGTAGCCATAGAAACCCTGGATTTTAAGGAATTATCCAAGAGATTATGTGTTTTGTTCCCTATTGCCACTTAGCAGTGACTTCATTTGCTGCATTTGTCTAAGACTACAGACATGGTGTAGGGTTCTGACGTACACTGTTACATGTTCGTCTAATCAGCCAGTGTTAACCTGTTAGTGTTAACCTTTAAGAAGATTGGGAATAGACCCCTTGCACACTCGCGCCATCATTAGATGACCAGTATTTCACACCAAAACGAGGCTTGATCCCTGATGTGGCTTCAGTGTTCAGTGGGTGCATATGGCATTCATATAAAATATAGGTTTTCACTAACTGAAACCTATGTAACTTAAGATATATATTTGTGGATATCATTTGTATACATCTCCTACATTTAATTCCAAATGTACATAATTTTATAAATGATATCTGATCCACGAGAACTGCTTTTCAAAACTGTCACTTCTATATGATATATATTTTATGACATACGGCAGAAATGTGTAGGCTTAAATGTTGACTATTATGGGGAAAATTACTGCAGGTCTCCCAGTGAAACCTTTAAGACCTATAAAACCTATATTTTGATTCTTGAACCTTTATCTTTTTTTCAAAGGAAACTATATAACCTATAAAAACCTATATATTCACTGTCACTGTTTAAGAATCAACGGTTGGTGTGACTTCTTGCCAGGCTTGCTGTGGGAAACTCAACACTGTATACATAGGCCTACTTGCTGGGTATATAACCTGATGAGCCTGACATCCTGACATCCTGCAATTTAGTACCAGGTACATTTTTTAGAAATCAAGAACTAAAATTAAGCGATTCACTATATTTTGACTATTATTATACTGAATATGTTAACCCTAAACACCTATAAAACCCTATGTTTTGGGCCTTGAAAAACCTGTAAAAACCTATATTTTGATTTTCAAAACCTATTAAAAAACCTATATTGAGGAAGCAGGGCACTGGGAGGCCTGTGATGGGTATCAGTTGTGCACCAGGAAAGTTTTCACAAGGTGAGTTCCATGAGAGTAAGGACTATTAATATGGTGTACACTTTTACAGCCATCCATTTATTAACAGCTTGTCAAGGGTGCTAATCATTATAATCTAAGATTTTTTGCAGAGATTTTGCATGTATCTCTTGTATTTAAATGATTTCAGAATTCCACGTTCTGATATCAATTTCGAAAGAAGTATTTCAGCGGTTCTACCATGAATTCTAGATATAACACATTTAAACGTCTGGGTTTTTTTTTTTTGTCTTAATCTATAATTTTTTGAATTGTTTGTTTGTAGCTTAACATGACAGGGGACCCTGAGGTACTTTCCCCTATTTTTGTGTTGCCTTGGTAACCACATAAAAGATTTTCATGATTCAGCTGGTTGAAATTTTAGATGTAGTTCATTGATATAGCTATAGACAACTACATTTAACAATGTTTGCCTATTAAGACCTAAAGTTATATCAGAAATGAAAATTTCAGACTAGATCTAAACTACACTTCAGAAGCAAGATTCCATGGTATTTACAAGGATTTGCAACAAAAGTGTATTTCTAGGACTCTTTTCAGGATCATATCCCTCTCCAATGTCTGGACAACGTTCTTGACATCCTTTGTGATTCTGAGCCACCACACTGTAAAACTAGCTCTTTCAAGGCATTTTCTGATTCCGTGGTGACCATCATGGATCCTGTCAAATATTTCTGGCCCTTCTGGGGATTCTACTAGATTATAGCTAGTCCACTAGGACATTATAAAACAATAAGTATAACTTAATCGGTATGTTGATATCATGTGTAAATCAAATTATATCACATTTAGGTTATATAAACACAATGCCTTATTTAAAAGGTGCTAAACTTGATCAGTGTTTGGTTTGAGGTTAACTGTTAGTACTCAAATATACATCAGGTAGCAGCACAGTTCATCCTGTTAGTACACAAAGTATCCACCAGACTGCAGCACTATTCTGGCATGATTAAATATGGGCACTGCTACAGACAGGGTCCTCCTGAGTAGCCTGACAGATCTGTTCCTTCTTGTCACTGGATGCTGGCTAGCTAGCTTCAAGGGATATCTGACATGAAGTTCAACATCCTCATCTGTAGCTGAATCTTTCATGTCTAATGGATTGCGAGACAAAACCACTAAGATGTGCATGTCTTGGAACACGTTGCGCGACAACCTTGTACTTCATTAGTCTCATAAGTAGAAAGCACGAATGAACTCCGCGGATGACGCAGCCATCCGCCAGATGGCGTAGTGGGGCCTGCCGCCATGGAGAATATAGTTCTGACTACACCCGCCAGGGAAAGTCCCACTCTCCCTCGACCATTACTCTGGTTCCCTGCCCTGGGTTCCCTGGGTATCCAACAGGAGTAAATATATACACAAAATTGATTGGTTTCAGATAAGAGGTTGACTCGTACTAATATCCGAGCAAATGCAAGGATATTGGCTGGTTCCCCCTGCTGCTAAAAGTTCAAGCCGAGTCTCCTAGCGGATGACCGGGGAACCAGCGTAGCAAGGATATTGCCGGTTTTATCTGAAACCAATCTATATTATGTTTATTATTTACCTTTCCTGATATATGATATGTGATATTAGTTCGTTTAAGTATTCTTAAATATGTGAAACGTGACTGGGTTGTCAGCTAGGCATTCTGTGATCTGTGATCGCAGAGCACTGTGCAGGGAAAACATTGAAAAATCGCGTTTTTGACACAGTGTCACTGAAACTTGTTAAAACCAAATGACGGTTTTTCAGCGAAGTTCCATCTTTATGTATTTTCTCAATAAGACCATGTGAGATATCTACAGCAATTTTGCTACGAGGACTGAGGCGAAAAACGGTGTCTAGAAAAACGCTAAATGGCGGCAGGTAAACTCTATATAAGTTCCTCAAGCAAGGTTTTGTGAGAAGGGCCTACATACAAATCGGATTGAAACCAGCCCAAACTTGCCTTTTTAACAGGACCTGTTCTGGGCCATCCCGACTATGTTTTTAGATGACTACAAGAAATCTTAAAACTTTTTTATTTAGGCTTGAGGTAAATAGTAGGCCCAAAACAGGGGGGTCAGAACATTTTTAAAGTGGAGGGGGGGGGGGGGGAGAGCGAACTGAAAAATTGCTGACTTTTCTTTTGGTATGAAGTCAGACTTTGACATTGGCCTGTTCAACTGGATTTACCATAAATCTGCGATAAAGTCAGGACTTAACCTTCATTACATGCAAAAAAGTCAGACTTTGACATTTGTCCAAGGTGAAAAGTCAGGGCTTAGCTATCATTGAATGCTAAAAAGTTAGACTTTGACATTTTCTTGGTGAAAAGTCAGGGCTTAGCATCATTGGATGCTAAAAAGTCAGACTTTAACACTTTTCCACAGTGAAAAGTTAGGGCTTAGCCATAGTTGCATGCTAAAAAGTCACACGTTGACATTTTTCCATGGTGAAAAGTAAGGGCTTAGCCATCATTACACAGTAGAAGACTTTTCCGCATGAAAAGTCAGGGCTTAGCCATCATTGGATGCTGAAATGTCAGACTTTGACCTTTTTTGTGTTGGAAAAGCAAGGCCTAGCCATTGATACACACTAAAAAATTAGACTTTGACACTTTTCCTCAGTGAAAATTCAAGGCTTAGCCATAGTTGCATGCTAAAAAGTTAAATTTAGACATTTTTTATGTTGAAAAATCATGAGAGTTTTTACACTTGATTGAGTTAAATCTGAAGGTGCTGACTTTTTTTGGGCTGGCAAAAAAGTGTGTGTGTGGAGGGGGGGGGGGGGGGTCACCCCCCGCCCCCCCTGCCTGTCCTCCCCTATTATGATGCCTCTACAGTAACGAGTGTAGTTGAACTATAATTGGTTCCGAAAAGAATCTTTATGACTACAGGAACAAAAGAAAAGTTCTGCATGGAGGGGAATTGAACTCTGAACCTTTCTCTTGCCGACACTCTACCTCTAGGCTACTGAGACTGACATGTAGAGAGAATGTAAGGCACTTATGAATGCTTGGTAAAGTCTGGTTCCTCACAATACACCAGGTGGCAAGCACTGCAATGCAAATGCTAGTTCTTTTCATATCCACCCAGTGTCAGTGCTGTGTTTAGACTATACCAATACAGCCAAGGTATAAGATACTTTTGGTCATTTCCAAACAGTGTCAGTGCTGTACTGTGATAAAGATGTGATAAAGGAATATGTCAAGATGGCTTCAGCTTGTGCACACTGATAACAGAACCAAATTCCTGACTGCATTCAGATATCAGAGTGCACAGCCTGAAGCTATCTTGCCTGATTATAAGAGAATATTCTATGAAGTGACTAGTACAGTAGAACTTTCATTACTTCATGAACCAATTTATTGACTCAGTTAAAAAACACAAGTTCTGGATGACTTCATGTTGTGCTTACTGATAACAGAACTGAATTACTGCTAGCATTCTGTTATAAATATACATAAGCTGAAGCTTTCTTGCCTTCATTATACACCCTAGAATACAAGTCTTTTACCCTAAATAGATCTAGAAGGTTGTCAAAATACTAACGTCTACATTCTAAGACATCACATGTTGACCACTTGTTGATATCTATTTCTGCCCAAGCCCTGCAGTAAGCTATAATTACTGCACACATGTGCTGTACACAATTTATACTGCATGCCTGCACGCTTGCATATCTAATAAAAGGAACTGTTCTGAGGAAAGGTGTCAGTTAATGCTGTTCTGCTTACAGGGGGGGGGGGGGGGGTGTCCATTCGGCAGTAGTCTACTGTAACTGGTGCATGACTTATAAAGGGCTTGAATGAATAGTCAAATCCAATTTGATTCATAGTCAATACTAACTCAATGCGATAGTTCTTTTTTTTAGTTTCTTTATTGCATCTTCTTTTCATTATTGGTTCAGATACCATGGGTACAGATACTAGTACATGAAAGACCATACGTAAAATGGGTAAGTTCGTCAGCTGGATCAGTACAGCTGGTTTCAATTGGAATCCTTATGTTAGGTAAACCAATTCGAGATATACAGGCGGTCATTTCAGACACATTCATTATAATAAGTTATTTATTTCAGACATTCTGCTTATAAGCATTTGGAAAAGTGGTAAATTTTGTACAATGGTTTCTGTTGATCAACTCTTGGGACATTTTCTTAGATGAATATTGACATTGATATAAACTGGAATCAAAATTAACTATAGTAGTGAATCAGATGCGAAGGAGGGGAACAGATCCCAGCATTGTTTGTTTCGTGAGACTTTTATATTTTTAGAGTATCTGTGTTCCTGACAAAGGCTGGTATTTTGTTCCAATCATTTCCGCATACAAACTCAATACTTTTTTGGTATACCTGTGTATTGGGAGTAAGTACCCTTAAAGTTGTCGAATCATTCTGTCTCGTCCTAACATTCCTATTGTCAATATTCTTTTTATCAAGGGTTCTTTTAAAAGCATAATTTTGTACATGAGCATACTGTTATTCCAGTGGATATGTGTCTGTGAGATTGAAAAGCGGAAATATAAGCAATTTACAAAGAGAAATAGAGATTATTCTAATATGGTAGACCTGACCTTACTTCTTAAATGAATATCCATGACTTTCAAAACAAAAATTGTAGGGGATTTGAACTCTCAACCTCAGATTTTACTTGCAGACACTCTACCTCTAGACTACAGACACTGACATGTACAGCTAATGTTTAATTCGGTCTGTCTCTGTATGATTCAGAATGAAAATAGAAATAATCCAGAAAGAGAAAAAATGACAACTTACAATAGCAATTATAGAGCAGGGGCTTCAGAACATTTTGAAAGTGGAGGAGCGAACTGAAAAATTACTGACTTTCTCTTGGTATGAAGTCAGACTTGGTCTGTTCAACTGGATTTACCATAAATCTGTAAAAGGTCTTAACCTTCATTACATGCGAAAAGGTCAGACTTTGACATTTTTCCACAGTGAAAGGTCAGGACTGTGTGCCATCCGTGCCATCATTGCACGCTAAAAAGCTAGATTTAGACATGTTTCCAGGGTGAAAAGTCAGGGCTTAGCAAACATTGCATGCTAAAAAGTCACACATTGACATTATTCCATGGTGAAAAGTCTGGGATTAGCCATCATTACTTAGTAAAAAAAAGACACTTTTTCACAGTGAAAAGTCATGGCTTAGCCATGAATGCATGCTAAAATGTCAGACTTTGACCTTTTTTTTTGTGTTGGAAGTCAAGGCCCAGCCATTGATACACACTAAAAAGTTAGACGTTGACACTTTCCCCCGTGAAAAGTCAGGGCTTAGCCATCATTACATGCTAAAACGTTAGATTTAGACATGTTTCCACAGTGAAAAGTCAGGGCTCAGCCACCATTGCATGCTAAAAAGTCACACCATGACATTTTTCCAGAGTGAAAAGTCAGGGCTTAGCCATCATTACACGGTAAAAGAAGACTTTGACACTTTTGCACAGTGGTTGCAAATCAGATGGATCAAAATGTGTACTTCCACATGACAAAAACTGCAAGGGATACTCCAGAGAGCATTTCTGCCAGTGCAGTGGAACATCAGTGGATGCACTCAATGACCTTGGATCACAAATGACTGTCCTTAATACAGCCTTTGCAGATAAGATGGAATATTCTGCCATAGAGAAGGTGACCATCAGACTGAAGGGAACTCCTATAGCCAGCTACATGATAAGGCAGTTTACAGACCTTGGTAGTAATGAAACTGGGAGCTGCCCTTTCAATGGTGTGTATACTTGGCCCCAATCACTGGTTTTGTCATCCTAGGCCTGGGCCTGGGCCTCCACTGACCTCATGACCACCAATGCTGGAACTTCAAGGGTATGTATTATCAGGACTTTAGTGTATTTTGAGTACTACAGCAGTGTAAAGGTGTCTCCGCCCAAAATGGAACTGGTAGGGTACATTGATCAAACAAACAAGCCATATGGCAGAGTTTCACTGTTGGTTCAACACAAAGGCAGGTATTTTACCATAGAATTTATTGTTGTAGACAGACCAATACCAGGTATAGGTTTGAGTCCCAGTGAGGAAATGGATCTTGTAGTATGTGACAAGTCAAGTGTCAGACTTGTTCAAAACGTTGAGTCAAAAACACATTACATGACATGACATCCTCAAGGTAAAAAGAGTATAAGAAAGCATTCAATGATCTTGGGTGCATCAAAAATTTAGTGTCATATGAAAATGAAGCCTGATGGGTGAAAAGTATCTCTAGATAAATTGTGTGATCAGGAGATTATCGAAACAATTACAGATGTAACAGAATGGGTAAACTCACTTGTAGTAGTTGAGAAAAATATCAGGTGACTTGACTTGACTTGTATTGACCTAAAGTCACTAAATGAATGCATTCAGCATGAACATTACCCAATCTGGACAGTCAAAGATGTTGTAGCTTTCCTAGTTGACAAGAAAGTGTTTTCGGATTTAGACACAGGTCAAGCATTTTACCAAATATGTGTGTTCAAGGCCATGTCTAGACTACTGACATTCAACTCACCTTTTGGATATTACAAGTTCTTGCATAGGCCTTTTGGTATCTCATCCGCCTCTGAGGTTTGGGAGGGTATGATAACAAATATGACAATGTTAAAATTGTATGTGATCACATCTTGATCGCAGGTAAAGATCTTGTCGAGCATGATAACATATTACGATTAAGTCCTTGATCGCTTGCTCAAGAACGGGTTAGGACTCAACCTTGAGAAATGCAAGATTGCAGTCAGTTCCGTTACATATCAAGGCCACATCTTTATCCCATTCATGGCGAATGAGGCATTCCACAGTGTAGGGCGAATGATGCCTTGAGGCATTCCCCAGCGTAGGGTGAATGATGCCATTAGGCATCATTTACAATATTTACAATATTAATGTTTTATCAAGAAATAAAGAATCAGTAAATCTGAAAGTTTCA
The DNA here is from genome assembly GCA_950022655.1 of Alentia gelatinosa. Taxonomy (NCBI): domain Eukaryota; kingdom Metazoa; phylum Annelida; class Polychaeta; order Phyllodocida; family Polynoidae; genus Alentia; species Alentia gelatinosa. Next base: position 16,640,399 of record OX465590.1, read on the forward strand.
GAGAATATACTTATGAAATAATATTTAACATTATCAGGTAAATTCAAAGTATGGTGATCAAGTACAACTCAACAACTTCCCAAGTTTGGTTTCAGTGATCGGTTTTATTATGCAGCAGGTTACAACGTTTCGGCGTTTGAGTCGCCTTTGTCAATTAGGTAAAACAACATCCTTTTTCAAAGGATGGTCTGTTCCGACTGAAAATTCTATATACGCTGTTTTTTGAATTTTTGTTCTATGTATCATAGTTAAAAAGTTACAGCATTATACAAGAATGGGCTATTTACACATATAAAAGATATTGAAATCTATCTAGGGGTGGGGTTGGGGGTACTTTTTTTTCTTAATTCCATTTTTTTTGGGCCCTCCGGGTTGGGGGTACACACTTGAAGGATGCATGTATGGTAGTCCAAGGTGTGCCCCCCACCCTCTAAAAGAAATCCCCCTTTATGCCCTTGTTACCATATGTACATCATTCAAAAAAAGCAAATATGTCCCCAAAAGAGAGAGAGAGAGAGCTCTTTAGGGGGTCCCTGGACTCCCAAAGAGGCACTTTAAGGGCCCTCGCAATCATCATAAATAGCCTTAGACCGGTAACCATTCTGGTCCCTGAAACAAAATCCAAGAGGCATCTTGTATAAAATATAGAAGCAAGCTTTGCCCCCTGGACCCCCAGATGGATTTTTCCATCAGACACCTGGCAATCTACCCCATCCAGTCAGGGTCTGTAAAACCCCTTCCCGAAAACAAAATCCTAGGCACAGTAAAATGCAAGTGGTTCAAGGGGTTTCGCCCCCTTGACCCTAAGGATAGGCTTTCCTTTTGGACCCCTTGTAATGTTCAGCATCAGCTGCGTTCAGCCTCAGCTGCGTGCCCCCCTTGGAATTAAATTCTGGATATAGCTTGTATAATCTTTTGACATAAAAGTGCACCTAGGGGCTTCACCCCCTCCCCACCTGGATACCTAAAGAAACACTTTGCCTCTGACCCATTGTAATTTCTGAATTATGAAACCCAACTGCTTCCAGGGATTCTGGCCCCTGGACCTCCCAGATGGGTTTTTGCAACTGGACTCCTGGCAATCGTCACATGTAGTTTAAGGTGTTTAAAAACTCTTCCCATAAATAGAGTCACTAACATGAGAATACTTCCCCTGGCCCCTGTTTTGGCCCCTTGATCCCAAAGGAGGCAATTTGCCCCTAGACTTTTACAATCCCCCCAGGTAGTCTCAGGTGTATAACCCTTTCCTGAAAAATAATCATGGATATAGACTGTATAGATAATATCTGTAACCAAAGTGCTTCCAGGAGTTTTGCCCCCTGGACCTCCCAGAGAGGCTATGCTATTACTCTTGTGGCAACATTCCAGGTAGTCTCAGGTGTGTAACGATCACCCTCCCTCAATCACAATCCTGGATACAGCTTGTATAAAATCTAAAACCCAAGTGAATCTTGAGGCTTTGCCTCCTGGATCCCCAGCAGAGGCTTTGCTGCTGGACCCCTGGCAAGCTACCCATGTAATCCCAGGTGTATGGCTCCCCCTCCATATAACAATCCTAAGATGTATTTTTTTTTATAAAAATCCAAATTCTTCTGGGAGCTTTGCTCCCTGGACCGCCCTCCCAACTGGGGCATTTCTTCTTGACCCCTGGAGAGGCATATGACCCCCTCCCTCAACAAAATCCTAGATACAGCTTGTATAATCAACACATTCTAAATGCTGCTGGGGGCTTTGACCCCTGGTGCCCAAGCCAATCATCAAAGGTAGTCCAAGGTGTGCCCCTCTCCCTGAAACAAAATCCTGGTTATGCACCTGGTGAAGCTGCTTGAGGGGAATGTGGTTTAGATAGTAGAAATTATGCCCCCCTCCCCGCCCTGAATAAGCACATGCCTATATGCCCTTGTTTCAGTGTCATTCAATAAGGCAAGTATGCCACTTAAAAATATCCTAAATGCCAAGCTATTAGGGGTGATTTACTTCATGGACCCCTTCTAATTTTTACAAGTAATCTTAGGTCTGTGACCACCCCATTCACTGGAAAAAATTGTGGACACAAATTGTATAACATATAAAAGCCAAGTCCTTCTAAGGGATTTGTCCCAGGGACCCACAGGGGGACTTTGCCACTGGACCCCCACTGATATTCTGAGGTAGTTTGAGGTATGTAATCCCCTCACTGAACCAAAATCCTTGGAACGACTTGTAAAATGTATAAAATCCAAGTGTTTCTGGGGTTTGCCTCCTGGACTACGAGATGGAATTTGCAACTGACCCCTGATAATCTTCCCAGGTAGTCTCAGGTGTATAAATCTCCCCAAGACATAAGACTAGGTATAGCTTTTATAAGTGTAAAATCCAAGTATAGCCAGGGGGTTTCACCCCCTTGACCCCCATAAGGACTTTAATGATGGACCCTTGGTACCTGTTCTCTCCCCCTCCCTGAGACAAAAATCTGGGGACAGCTTGTGTAATCTATAAAATTCAAATGTTTCAGAGGCATTTGCCTGGACCCCATTGGGGGCTTTCCTAAACCTCTGGCAATATTGCCATGTGATCCTAGGGACTTTGGTCCCCGGACCACCATGTGGGGCCATGCTGCTAGACCTCTGACAATATTACCAGATGGCTGAATATATGTAACCCCCTCCTTGAAACAAAATCTTGGGGAGAGCTTGTAGAATTTTTATGATACAAAGTCTTCTATGGGATTTACCCCCTGGACTCCCAGGAGGGGGTTTGCTGCTAGAACCCTTGCAATATATCCAGATACTCTAAGAAGGGTAACCCCCATCCCTGAAACAAAAGTCTGGATACAGATTGCATATAATCCAAGTTCTTTCTAGGGCTTTGACCCCTGGACCCCCAGAAAGGGCTTTTCTGCTAGACCCTGACAATATTCACAGATAACCTAAGATGTGTGTGCCCCTCTTCAAAGAAAATCCTGGGGATGGCTTTTATAATCCATAGAGTCCAAATGTTTTCAGGGGCTTTGCCCTCTGGACATCCAGGGGGGGGGGGGGTGTAGCCGGACTCCTGGTAATAATTCTAGATAGCCTAAGATGTGTAACCCTTGTCCCTAGAAAAAAAACACAAGAACAGGTTGTATAATCCATGAAATTCAAGTTCCTCTGGCGGCTTATCCCCCTGGACCCCCAGGAGGAGCTGGATCCCTGGTCACATTCCCCCTGAAACAGAATCCTGAATACAGTTTAGTCTATAAAATTGAAGTGCGTCCGAGGCTTAATTTGCCCAGTTGACCCACAGGAGGGTCTTCTTAGCTGGACCCTTGTCAATCTTCAGAGGTGTGCCCCCCCCCCCCCCCCCCGAAACAAAATCCTGGGTACGCCCCTGGGACCACTTGTAGCATACAAATGTGCCGACTTTCCTTGATCTGGACATTCTCCTATTTGGCTGCCCTTTTGAGTAGGTGTTTGACTATTTCAGTGATTTGAGTATGCAGTGTGAACAGGATATCCATCCATAACCACTTAATGTACTTTTCCCAACACCTTTCTAGCATTGGCAAAGTTCTAAAGTCTTGGAAAGTTGCCTCTAAAGTCTTGGTGATGCATGCTCTGTCACACATCTCTGGACACCCCCCCCCCCCCCCCCCCAGTGATTTTTAGGCTGTGTCACGCTTTTCAATATACCCCCCAACCCCCATAATTTATGTGACATAATTTATGGATGGCCCCTAACGTTTTCTATATTGATAAGGTCCAGGATTTGAATGCGCTATTTCACTATAAAAGATAGGACAAGATTCAAAATAGTGTGTTCAAAGAATTTTCCATCCTTTGATACAATTAAAAAAATATTCTTGGGTGAGGAGGAAGGGCACATGTCCCCAATCCCGGATGGGAAAAACATATATAGTGTCAGTTTACTCAATAAAGTTGGATGTGGCTTCAGGTTTGATGGTGGGTTTGTTTGTTTGGGTAGTTTAACGTCCAATCTGTTCAATTAGACTTTGATGGTGGGTAAGCAAATAAACGTATAGCAAATAAACGTTTTTATCAATATTAGCTGACAATTGCAGGTACATATAGCCAGGGATGCCAGTTGGTGTTGGGAAAAATTCCTACATGGGGACTGAGGCCAGTCTATGTATCACCTAAAACACACATGCCTATCACTCTCCTAGCAGATCTTTGGGCCTGGACGGCCAGTATAGGATATCTATCTGCTATGAGAGTGGGTATATATATGTAGTTCTGCGCTAAATGGGGTAGGCCTACTCTTCAAAGAAAATCATTTAAGAAAGATTAATGCACACTACCAGTTCTATATTCGGCAGAATTACAAGTTCATTAGGCATTCCTCTGATATTTTTGTTACACTTGGTGAGGCTTCAATAATTCTATTCTCACATGACATATTTGAAGCCAACCAGATGTCAGTATTCAAGTTTGCCCTTATCCGTAGGAGCATTTCCTACAGGAATCCTACCATCCTACAGCTCTAGGTTGGAGTAGGCCTACTGGGATCCACAGGGCTTCTAACTGAGTGTGCTGGTTGTAGCTGAATTGAGAATTTTGAAAGATTACAGAACAAGTTTATCTGAGATTTAGATTTTAGGGAACCTGGAGTCTAGATTGTTCTCAAAACATACAATTTCTTGAAATTTTCATCTCTTTGAGACTAAAATGAAAATCCTACATATAGGCAAAATCCTAAAAACTGGCATCCCTTTATAGGAATAGGGAAACCACACACCGGTGGAAATGAGTCAAAGTTAGGCCTACTCGGTTAGGCTTAGAAAAAATTACTGCCTGCGGCTACGCCTTGGGCAGTAATTTTTCCAAGCCTTAACCTTTTAACTTTGACTTATTCCTACCGGAACATAGTTTCCCTCTTTTCTTGATTGTCATGACCATAAAATAGGACCCTTGCTCTTGAGGTCTATGGTCAAAGACACTTTAGACAGGTCTATGGTCAAAGAACTCCAAGGTACCAAAGAGCCTATCCAGTGCACCACCTGGCGTTTCACCGCAGTACTAATAATGACGTCACGGGCAGTTTGCTGCTATGCAACTTCGCAGGGGGTCTCGATGCCCCTGTACTGTAGTTCGGTTTCGACGCGGGAAAGGAAAACATAGTTCTATGGTTAGATGCTATTCATATATAACAGTATCATTTGGTATACTCAGGAAAAGGCAAACCACTTGACTGCAATCTTTATATCGTATTCTAATTGGGAAATGATTTTATCTAGCGTTTCATTCGACAAACATTGTGCGTATGAATTCGCAAGTGCGCGCTGCTGAGAATGTGCCTGTAGACTTCGTGATCCAAAATGGCGCAGGGGGATCTAGATAGAAGCTTGACTGCAATGGACTGGCTCCCCCGACTAAGTGTCGGGGGAGCATTAGCTGGTGGGACAGGTAAAAGTGGAGTGAATAATTGCTCACCAATGTCTGGTTTAGCTGGTGGACATACGGCCATGAGGAAAGCTCCAAATTCACCACTCGACACGAGCGCTACCCTCGACGCCAGTGAAACAGTTCAACCGAAGGACGGAAAACCACCTTACAGTTACGCAAATCTCATAACTTTTGCTATCAACAGTTCCCCTAAGAAGAAAATGACACTTTCAGAGATTTATCAGTGGATTTGTGAAAATTTCCCATTCTACAAGGATGCGGGGAACGGATGGAAGGTAGGTGACACAACTTGTCAGAAATCGCGATGCTGCCAAGCGGAACCAGGGGCACGCTTCTACCACTGTACCAGAAAGATTGTTGATTAGCTTGTCAAAGTCTCTAACTCGGGAAACTTCTAATTTACAGTGTTCCCTTTCTCCGTATCACTACTAAACCACAATCAGGATGTCATGCGAGACCTATAAGAGTAGGTCCATTGTATCAGTGAGTTATTATGAGGCGTTTTGCTTTTAAGTACGATCTGGAAATGCTTGAGGGAATGTAAACACAGCCCTGCTCAGATCAGGACAGCGAGGCATGACGAGAACGTGCACGGGCAACGTAGCTTCTCACTTGTAAGCCGAGTTCGCGTCACAACAGATGGCCGTCCAGAGACTGATCCAGAGAGTCACCCACAACTTACAATATATCGTGATTATTGTGGTCTGTTGTATTGATCTACAACTAATACAAGGATACACACAATACTTTATGTGTTGAAAGTGCGCTATGCTCCAACATATTTTCCAAGAGGGAAGAAGTGGGCGTGTCCAATTGTCTAATTAAAATGTGCATCTTCTAATGTAAATTTAGTTCCTTTTTAATGAATATCCTCATCAGTAGTACAGACCGTATTTTTCGACAAATTTCTAGATTGATGTCAATGATAATATAGATAGTTGATCGGGAATTCATATGTAATCTTATAGTTACATTATTATTACAGTCACGTTTATACTAGTAATAGTATCACCGCTGACACTAGTATCAGTATCACTTAGGACAAGTGACCTCACCAGTTCTTGAGTAATGGACAGTAATCATTTAATTTAGACAGGCAGCATGTCAGAGATGGTTTTCACTGAGAATTGGCATCGTAGTTGAATAGACTGAAGTTCCATACGGTACAAACAAGCACTGAATTTGCAGTATCTAATTTAGGTCAAACTATTATGAATTTATTTTGGCATTCTGGAAGAGCTAAACAAGTGAAGTATACTCAATTATCCTACCCCTAATAAAAAACGCCATAGGCTTAACATGGGATTTGTTTATGTCACGGGTAGTGACATAAAGTGTTGTTTATGCCACTACTTTCTGATACTGAAAAAATATGGAAACGGGGTAGGATAAAATCTAGACTCCACTCGTTTGAGTTTGAGCTTATTTATGCCACTCATTTTGTTGGCCCCATAATGTCACTCGTCTTCGACTCGTGAAATTATGGAGCCAACAAAATGTGTGGCATAAATAAACTCAGACTCAAACTCGTGACATCTCTTGATATTGTAAATCCTATATTTGATACTTGCAAACGATTCATCGGACCCAAGCTAAGCTTGCTACAAAGAGACCTACTGATGTTGGAATCGATTGCAATATAAGTTATAGTAAAATCTACATACTCCAATATGTTTGGTTTCGATGTAGTTGTACCGAGATATTATCTTTCTTCTCCAAAGAATCCACTGATCATAAAAGAGAAACAACCAGTATGAGTTCTGTTAAACGATATTTGATATATTTCTTTCAGAATTCCATCCGACACAACTTATCACTGAACAAATGTTTCTTAAAAGTACCACGATCAAAAGACGACCCCGGAAAGGTAAGTACTTGTTTTCCGCTGATATGATCTAAACATACCCTTGTAGCACTTAACACTAATTGTCCTTAATGTTGCATGCAAGAATATATAGCTGAAAATTGGGCTAATATGCGGACAGATTGTTGCACATGCATATATTGGTTTAATAATAGTATCTCTGTTTACAGACTGCCCCCAATGGGGAACAGTTGAAATTGTATTACGTTATTAGTAGTACCATAGACATTTTGATTACAAAGAGTATCTTTCTCATCATCAATTACGTACCACATATGGGTCAGTATTTCAGTGTGACAACATTGTCCTTAATAGGCCCGATGTTCATACCATCTGCCACAGGAGATGTAATATGTGTCCTACATTTTGGAAACGTGTGTCCTGGATATTGAAATTTCTAGCACTTACAGCTGAAGTCTAGTGATAACCTAAAGTTTCCTCCTATGTGAGTAAGCATCTATTTCCCAAACGTAGATTTAACTAACCAAGATTTACCTAACTTGTTTTTTCTATAAAAATATCACTTTTATACACATAGAAACCGTGAGGTACGTATCGAAATTACTCCGAGCGACGTTGGGTATGAATCGGGACCCCATATTCATCCATGTTCAAAGACAATACGTTATTGTTAACCTGTTGTATTATTCTTAATCATCTGGCTCACTTAGATAACCATAGATGAGTTGTAAAGGAAGAAAAAAGAGGTCATTTTCTAAGTAGATTTTGCTACCATCCACATGCCATATAGCAATGTAAGGTGGTACATGCACATATTCTGCTGATGAAAACTAAATGTCAGGTCCACTGGTGACTTTTCACACCATCCAACAGGGAATGTAATTGACAGGTAGTCCAGGGGGATATTGAAGGTTTTTATGTTAGAGTTATTTGAAAAGGGAAAAGGTATTTTTTCTAGCGGAAATTTAAATTAATATGCATGTAAAGTACATCCATATGCAAAAATCCTATTCATAGATAAGTGGATAATCAGGAAATCCTAGTTCTGTTTGGTTGTGAAGGTTATCGCGGGCTACAACTCCTGTGGTTTACAACGTGTTGAAGCTACGTTTACACTGAGGCCACGGCAGCCCTTTTTGGGGCACCATGGCCGAAGCGGGATAAACATGGGACACCCCAGGGAGACAGGATTGACAAACCTAACACATCCTGATTGCTGTGGCCGATTTTGAACTCTCTCTAAAAAAACAACAACCAGCCACTGTGTTACACAGTGTGAAAGATAATCATTCTGGGCCGTAGTGGCATGACTGGACGTGACCGAATGCAGTCGGCCGTCCAAGTGCCCATCTACATGAAGCTAGTCTTGGGTGTGTCTCCCTGTCATGAATATGCTGTACAGTTTATAAGTCAAATGTTCTACCCAAAACTGCCTCTTTATTTATACAATCCTCCGATGGGCATGTCCTTTTTAGTATTGCATTGCTAAGAATAAATATAAATTTCGATATATGTATGCGTGCATAGTGATCTTTGGTCCACAATCTATATTTTAGCAGATCCCATGACTATAATCTATTGTTGTATACTCACAAGAAGAATTATATAAATCGATAGTATTGCCACGAATGTTTTTATTATAACTGACATAGCAATATAAAAACTAGATCCTAAAGCAACACAATAGCATGCACCTGGCTGCCGAGATTCAGTCAACCGTAACATAGTTCTAAAATAAGTACCTGCCTAGGCAAGGCGCTAAACCTGTGTCACCTGAAGGTAACAACTGCTAGATGTATATACTCCGCCTTATGTTTATGACCCCAAAACGCCCACTGCCGCTGTGGCCAGCCATCCGTGAAGGCCGCGGGTCCCGTGCGCGCTGAAGGCAGGTGCCGTGTCCGAGTACCCGCTGTATCGATCGATCCCTATCCTCCACCTCCGCCCGTGCTCACTCATCCATAATTAATCCGTCTCTCATCGACTGGCTCTCCCGGTGCTCTGACCTACATACGGGAGGCGGCAGGTGGGATGAGGGACGCCCGGAGGAAGCCACCTGCACCCCGCCCTCCTCTCCTGTACGGTCTGCTGCTGTACTCCAGGTGCCCACCCCTCTCTGGAGGCATGACCATTCTGCACCCATTTCCCCGCCAATTGGCACGGACTCGTATATATACATGGCCACACCCTGCCCTCTCGTCCCACCTTCAATGTACAATTAATTTCCCCTTTTACAGGTGTTCACTTAAACATGTGAATTGTAAATGCATAGAAAAGAATGAGCAGTCAATGAGTGTCTACTCAGTAACTTTTTTTTTTTTTTAGTTGTACAATTAAAAGAATCGTAAGCGTTGACAGTGATAAGCAAAGAATAAGTGTATTCCCAATAAAATGATGTAACAACCATAAAGAGTTATATCATAAATCATAACTCTATGCAATCAATATTTGATCAGATTCCCAGTATTTCGTGTCTCTTCTATCGTTCTGGCTTGGATTACCATGCTTTGTTAAGCTTTGCTGAAGATTCAAATTTCCACTATTTATACATCGAGAGAACTGTTTCTACACCCTGAGTTTAATCCGATTCAATATGCGCACGATATTTCCAGGCACCCCCCATCAGACACACTCTTACGTCCAAATTGTTAATAGTTCCCGAAACCCCATTTAGCAGTTGCTGCGTGGGGGTCGGAGGTAGGGCAATGTGTTATCGGTCACATCCATGTGATAAACATACTATCAGTGATAAACCTAACGTTGTACGGAGACACTTGGCTTTGCGGCAGTAAGCAGATTTTCCCTCTCGGTTACATAACAAGATAAGCACACATGAAAATATTAACTTGTCATTCACTGAAGACATCGATATTTTTGATAAGAATGGGAATACCTTCGGACAAGGTCACAATTGCAGACTCGGGTTGGTATGATATAAATATTTTTTTATTCAAATAAAAACGCACAGATCACGCATCTATGGGGCGTTTTTACATCTTAGCCAACAAAGAACTGGTCAATATAGTTGGACAAAGTCCACCAACGTGTCAGGGTCAGGAGAAAGACAACAGAACTTTTGCTGACCAAGTGTGTTTTCACATCGCGTCTGTTGTAAAATGTAATTTGGAATTTCGATCAGTATGGATTTCAGACATATTTTATAATGTGATTTATCTCTTGTTTGTTGGACTTCAGATATAAGTTTTCCCCATATTTGATTACCTAGATAAAGTAGGGATTTGCGGTACATTACCTTTTTGCGGAATTATTCAGTTTTAATTAAGTACAGTTCGAACCTATAGTAATCTGTGCTTAGTTGAATAGCTCATTATTATTAAAGGGATTCAGATTCCTCTGGGTTCGAATCAGATATTAAACTTAGAAATTATATCAGAAATAGATAATAGGGGCGACATTATATGATAATATACCAACTATGTACCTGTACAAGTAAATGGTAATATGCGATTATGAAATAGATTGATCTTTGAAAGAACGCCAATTGACGAACCACTGCAATTTCAAGACTTTTGATAATTCCATTCGATAGTATATAATGTAATATACACATATTAAAAAAGTGTAAATATCATAGAAATTTTGAAGCCAGCACAATTTGAAAATGTCAGTAACTTACCTGAATATTATTTATACCCGATCATAAGATTTACTTTAATAATGGGGTAAACGGACATTTCTATCATCTGAAGGAAATTGTTTATAACAAATGATGACAGGCAGAATGTGCCACTTCCTTTCACTGATTTGTGGCATTGTATGGCAGACAATCCTCATTTTGATATAGATATCTGCTGAATTAATATCACCTTCATTTCACAATATAGTGAAAGGTATTGGATCAGTAGGCGGTGATTGGATGTGGACGTCTGCCTTTCTTCCAACTTTTGATCAACAAGTGGCACCATGGAGCGCCACGCATCTCCTAGCGGATTTCCCATTTAGGAAGGGTGGAGTCATCAGCAGGAAATCCGCTAGGAGAAGGCTTCATGACGCGCTCGAGGCCCGGGATAATGAATAATAAATTAAGGCAGAGTCGGCCATTAGCGCCGGAAATCAGGTCTGCGCGTGCTCACCAGAGCTAGCTTGAGTTGCCATGGAAACGGCGTCAGTCTCCTGGCAGGCGAAGGCAGTTGCCAGGCTGGGCGGGCAGGTTGGGTGTCATGGTGAACCTGGTCTGAGAGCGAGGAAACCATATCAACTAGAAAAAGATAGATCCACACTAAAATGCTTAGATACATACTGTATTTTAGAGATTTCGTGTTATACTGTGGGGAAAGCCTGTAGTATTTTTAGGATATTTTAGTGTGTATTTCATATATATTATATATATATATATATATATATATATTTTGTTTTTGTTTTATTTTTGTTTTATTTTTGTATTTCATATATAGATCTAGTGCAAAGAATGGTTGGTGAATTCTACCATTAAATCAGTAAAATATTTACAACGGATATTATACGACTCAAATAGTCCACATGTGCAACGGATAGATACTTTTTATTATTTTAGTTAACGCAGTCTACTAAAATATGAATTTGTATATAATTAAGAATCTGAAGTAGCCAGGGATCATCATGTTGGTGCTGATAGATTTGTTGGAGTTGGCATGTTGAAGAATGCCAATACATCTGCATGCGACAGGGACTGGGTGTACACATAAAAGCTTGCTCATTCAGAAGGCCGAGAATGCCTTCAATGCAGTGTTTTTTTATCGCCATGAAAGGCTGATCCTGTCGAGCATCCGTCTAAGGATTGTACGTCACACCTGAGGAACCAGCGGGCATGATTAGACACGCCCCTTCAAGGGTAGAAGGTTAGATTTATTGACAGGTTATTGTCTAGATATAGGTAGGGGGCCATCCTTAAAGTACATGCGCACTGAATGGGGGTGGGCGGGTAAAAAATTTCGGAGAATTTGCGTATGCTCCTTCTTTGTTCTATTGCGTACAAAATTAGGTTGGGAAGGGAGGGGGGGGGGGGGGGACACAAATTTCAGAAATTCTGCGTATGTACATTATTGATGGCCCCTAGTACACGTACCTTTTTCCATCGCAGTGTCGCCGTTTATCATATTATTCTTCCACTGTTTTGAAGTCAAGAAGAATATTTATTCAGTAAAGTACATGTACCCACACATATATTTAGTTTCACCTCTCCTGATTCATTTTACAACCCTCAGCTCTAACTATCGCGGGTTAATATTCATAAATAAATGCAAGCTTCTAATAGAAATACGAATCATGACAGGCTCGTAGTTAGTGCAGGGATCGATGCGAAAATGCCATTTTAATTTAGGGATACATCCAGGCTGTCGAGTGCTCATCCACACCCACCTGTCTTGTCTCCCATACCCTCTTGATGGTTGAGTTTTGGCTATCTAACTTCATTGTCCAACTACACCGTGTTGTTACCTAGCATATAGTCCTAGGGTATGAGCTCCGGGAATGAGCTTCCCCCTCAGATTTATTGTACATTGGAATTGTAAGTAAAACCTTGTTTTATTGAACTTCTCTGTTTCTGGTTTTGGTGTGAGAAGGGGTTCCCAGATCAACCCGGCTCACTCAGTTATTTGAACCTATAGTAACTTTCGAATGCAGGATGTATCATTGTGATCATCTGGGCTTAAGGAAGATATAAGCCAGCGACCGCTACAGTATCGTTGCTATAACAGACTCTTGATATTTCCCAATTGGACTGAAAGCACATTTTAGACATAGTGGAGATAAGGTAGCAACATGGTTCAAAATTGACAAGAAGTTGTCATTTTCAAAGCAGCATTTGGCTTACTTAGAGGCTTATTTTTTAATACGATGTTAAATACATGTTGAATACAGAAACAACCCACGTAAAGAAACTAGAAATAAAGACCATCAACAGAATTGTTAAATAAATAAATCAGCAAATTCAAAAGAGGAGCCATTTAATTAACTCAATGAGGTACAGGAAACGACGGCCATATTTTATTGACAACCCATGTAATACATAAGATTATGTTTTCGCTTATTTTTGATTTTTTTTTATCTTCTTCATTGACATCATTAAGCAATTGCATCAGTCTAATTGATCCATGATCTGCTGAAATAGGCAACAATTATGGTCAATAAACAAGTTAGGGCCTAGAGTTGATTTTCATGACCCTACCTAGTTACATTTAGGCGTAATACAAACGTCATAAAATAGGCTGGGTTATAATAACAAACATAAAAACAAATTTCATGTGCTGAAATATCATCACTGCAGTATCCAGAATAATAAAGACACAGATCAAACAGAGCCTTTCTTTAACATGAGACTCAACATCAGACTATGGGGAGTGCGCAGGTTGAATGGCTCATACAGTTGGCTTACTTCATACGTATCGAGATCAATAAGCACCCAGTTGTATTTGATTCTATGTGAAATGTTACATCTACCCAAAGAAATACTTATTACGTCTACCTGTCCAGCTGATGGTTACAAATTACCTCTTTGTAAGATAAAATTAGTGTGCCGAATGATTCTCTCTATGTAATGAGATCTCACCACTCTCCAGCTCAATGATTTAGACAATAATCGAAAATTTTTTTGGACGGATGGCCGTAAACCACGAATAGTTGACGCGTAGTGTATTACCTCGTCAACCTCAATTGGTTAAGAGACCATTCTTTGTTGTACTTCTTACCCATGGACATCAATAATGATTCCTGTTCCTAGAAATTCAATAATGGGTTAGGGAAACTGTAAACCATGGGTTTGGTTTACGGCCATTAATAAACAATAGGTAGTGGGTTAATGTAGCCCCATACATTTTAAATGGGGACTTCGTAACCATAGGTAAGAAAACTTAATAAAGAACAGATACATTTTAGTGCATACCACATCCTTAAGAGGGATCGGGGCCACCCATAAAGTACGTACGCACCGAGGGGGGGGGGGGGGGGGTCAGAAATTTTGGAAAATCTGCGTATGCTCCCTCTTTGTTCTATTGCGTACAAGATTGGGAGAGGGGGTGGGGGGTACACAATTTCTGAAATTCTGCGTACATACTCTATGGATGGCCCCATATTGAAACCGCTTTGAGAAACATATTTCACGAATCAAGTCAAAATCGGTAATATATCAACCATAGAATTAAAAAGGATAGTTTTTGTTGAACTCAAAGACATCCGTATAATACCGGTGGCAAACACATATATACATCTGTGGTGGCAAAGAATAACTCAACCTTGGCTGAGAGGCACTGGAAAAAAAAAAAAAAAAAAAGTATTTAAAGAGACATAGTTAGTGTGACTGAATGGAATCTGTCCAGAGATATTTTGATCAGAAATACTCCCCGAGTTCGAAGAATGAGGTGAATATTTCTGACCAAAATATCGAGGAACAAATGGAATTCAGTCACACTCACTGTGTCTCTTTATTATTATATACCTAGAAATCATTAAAAATGCTATTCTACAACTCAATCAATAGTAGAATGAGTAGTCACGTTGTACGGAGGGACGTATGATTATTCTGAGTGACTACGGAATCTGTACTCCTGGTCAGTAAAAGTAAGACATTCGCCCATAGAAATATAGTAATATAATCAACGTATGGAATTATGTAAGAAGTTTCTCATGACTATGATACATATATAAATCTTATCTGTGTTGTATTTCAGGGCTCGTATTGGGCAATAGACAACAACCCGCCAGATGACCCATTACCGTCTCGAAATAAAAAGCGGAAAATGAGCGAACGGGTAAGTTTCCACTCCTACCTTTACTTGTAACCTGCATGGTAGAGCTTTGGATCTGCACATGATTGATTTTAAACCGCGCCCTGGACCATCATGGATGTGCCTAGTTTGGTTAATGACCCTGAGCTTATTGCTTTGGCAGATAACTAAGACAATTGTTCATACTGAACTAGTAGGTATTCTATCATTATAATGAGCGAATGGGTCATATTTACGGCATACTTTTATTCAAATTTAAAGAAAAAAAACCCACTTGTTTTTGCCACAACATTTTTTGATACACTGGGAAGGTTTGCAGAGAAAAATTTGATGAAAGTTTTCGCAAAGAAAATTTATTGAAAAATGTGAAGTGAAATTTAGAATCACCGTAAGGAGAGTTTACAAGGGAAATGAGAAGACCTAACAGGTCATGTCAAATTTTAAGCGCCGAACCCACTGGGCTTCGGATGCACATAGGACACAAAATTGCATTAAATCGAGTGGCTGGTGGGGTTCATCGGGAGGTCTGAATTCTGCGTCGGCGTTTGGTGGGTTCCATGCCTGAAAATCGAAATGATGGGATAGGTATGGTAGGTCAGTCGGGAGCATACCAGTCTGCAGATGATAGTGTCATAGGTTCCAGGCCTAAAGGTATGACGCCACTTATATATGACGTACCACCAAGCTCGGTGGCTAAGTGGTAGGGGTGTTCGCCTCGAACATGGGACGTCATGGGTCCAAACCCCGGCATGGTCATACCAAAGACTTACACAAAAATGGTACCCACTGCCCATTCAATTTAGCACCCGCCATTAGGATGAGGAGTAGGGGTCTAGGGCCCGAGTGGAAGAACGGCTGCATAGCTAAATTTGATGATTTTGTAACACAATATTCCCCTGATAAAAATTCCTAAAAAAACAACATATCATCCTCACCTCAGAGATTCTATATCGCCCTGAATGCCTCTGGGTGGATGGTTACAACACCATCAACTCAACCAAGATAAGGAGTTTAACTAGTTTTTAAGGGGAACAGTAAGCCTAATAGAATTATTGATGAGATTAGAGAAGTTGTAATATATAGGAGAATAATATATAGGAGAATAATACCAATCTAGAGGTTTAAAATTAATTAGAAGCAATAGGTTCCTATGTCTAGGCTCGTAAGAACAAAATATTTTTTCTTAAATATGAAAAAGAATACCAATCATATGATTGTTAGGACGTGATTTGTCTTCGTTGAATGATATCACGAAGCAGAGCTGAGTGATATCTGTAACGGAAGAAAACGAACGCCATGTTAACAATTATATTATATTGATATTTCATCCTATCCCATCACATATTTTAACTTCATATGTCAATCATGACATACAAATTTCTTACAGCATAACTAGCATGACGTCACTCCATGTTAAGTCTATGGAGATTTATGAGGGATGGGATAAGCTAGAAAACCATCTAAACGCATGGATATTGCACTAAAGGCATGTGACACCATTGTTGATCTAAAAAGTTGAATTGATCATGTTCTACTTTTTACCGGTGATTGTTTGCAAACAATCTGCTATTCCGCCCACTCAGTTGTGCACACCATGGTCCCTTTGCCACGCCACAAAGGCTCAATGACATGCACGTTTATACAAGCTGGTTGCAAATGAGGATGAAGGGGAAGTATCAAACAAAACATTTACAGAAAACTATGAATGACCCAACCCACAAATTACAAACTGATGAATAGCCCACTTATAGGGATGCTTGCCAAAAGTCATTCTGAATGCGTAATGGCACTTCCAGTGAAATAACAATGCCATTAGTGCATTGACTGACGGGTTTCATCTAATCATCCTTCATAGCTAATCATCAGTGTTTTTGTTAGATATCAGTAAAGTGTCAACAAAATCATTTCGGGACATCTAACGCAGAATTCTGAACCGATTCCTGCAAATTACAATTGAAGTATCGTTTAAATAGTTTGCTCATCAACTACTGCTCAGTTATGTAGCCTGCCCTTCTCTAAAGATGACTGGTAGGGTACATGAGAGTTGTGATAGAGGGGAACCTTAACTGTGTATCGGGGTCTTCGTTTTTTCACCTGGCCCACTGACATATCTGCCTTTGTAACTGTTTGTAGATAAAAATGAAATTCGATTAACTCAAACCTCGATTGGCTGGGTACTCATTTTGGTGGAACCACTGCTATGGAGCATGGCAAGATGGAGTAAGAGCAAGCGTAGGCTTAAAATGGGGACAGGCATGGACCACTGAAGCAACTTGTTAGACCGCGAGGTGGCATTGGTAGGCCTCCCAGTGAAACCTATAAAACCTATGAAAACTTGTATTTCAACTCCTAAGAATCAACAGTTTGTATGACTTGTTGCCAGTCTGACTAGCCTGTTGGAAACTCAGCATGCATGTCTAACCTGATGAGCCAGACATCCTGACGTTCTGCAAGTTAGAACTAGGTAATCTTTTTAGAAATCAAGAACTGAATATAAGCGATTCATTATATTTTGGGTCCATCATGGTGAATATGTTAACCATAAAAACATATTTAAGCCTATTTTTATGGCCTTGAAAAACCTGTAAAAACCTATATTTTAATTTTCAAAACCTATAAAAAAAAACTATATTGAGGAAGTGGGGCACTGGGAGGCCTGAAACCTGTAAAAACCTATGTTTGGATTTTAAAAACTTATCAGAAACCCTTTACTGAGGTAGATTGGTACTGGGAGGCCTGAAACCTGTAAAAATCTATGTTTTGATTTTCAAAACCTATCAGAAAACCTTTACTGAGGTAGATTGGTACTGGGAGGCCTGCACTGGTCTCAGCTGTCGAGGGAGGGCGGCTCGTCATGCCCAGGAGAAGTCATCATTTCTGTGGTGTGAAGGCGCGATCGACAGCGCGCCTCTATTGATCACCTCTCATTGGCGCGGTGGGTTTCATTGCCTTTAGCACGCCACCTTAGTGCCGGAGTCCAAGGACCCCCTCCCATGATGAGAATGTATTAATAAAATACAGAGCGATGAACTGTGATGGGCTGGACAGGCCAAATTTCAAATAAAAATTCCTCACCTATAGTCAGGGATGCAAGTTTGCCGACAAATTGCGGAAATCCGAAATTTCGAAAATTTGTTTTTTACTCTTCAAAACAAACGATCAGATACGATGTAAAATGAGGATTTGGCGATATTTACACTGATAGCTCTGCCTATACCCTAAATTATATGATAGGCCGTCACATTGACGGCAGCTAGGCTGCTAGACAAGGTACCAGGACACAAGCGAGTCAGCCGGCAGCAGACACGGCGACCCCGGCGGGTTAGTGCGGCCGCTAACGGTCATTTTGGCGGTCGTAGTTTGCTCCCAGAACCCTGTACATTGCGGCCAGGGTGCCGTCAGAGTGCCGTCAAGTGCCGAAATATTTTCTTGACGGCACAGACTTGCCCAAGTCTTCTTGACTTATTGAAAAATTATTCTCTATGTGATGTTTTCTCAAAAAATGTTCCAAGGGTTTATCTTGAAACCATACATTGATTTATATAGAAAGTAAATCATAAGATACATTATCTATCAATTAGGATTTTAGTTATCCATCAATCCTGATGTAGAGGCATATAACACAAAGACTGGAACCAGTCTATTGTCTTATACTGTTGGTGAAGAAGGGGATTCCCCACTTCACTGAAATAGAACCTGTGACTTTCACTCTCAGACCCTGCCACTGATCAACCGTCCTTCTTTCAAATAAGGTAATTGTTTCAGTAAAACAGCGTTTCCTCACTAGTTTCATTGATATGTGGTGATTTTGCACCAAAATTATGTCATACATGCTACCGGTTTGAAAGGTTCCGACATTTTCTCCAGACCCGACTTTCATCCCTGATCATACAGTAAGGGGCCATGACATTATCAAAGGGGTTTTATATTTCCGACTTTTCCCTCAGACCCGACTTGCATCCCTGTATAGTTGTAGGGAATGTCCGACTTGTTATGGTTGCACCTAGTTTTGGGGAAGAAAACATCTGATATAGAGTAATTGAAAGAGTAGTTACCACTAAGAGGCGCTACAATCAGCCGCGCACAAGAAGAAGCCACTGTTGGTTATATTCCGGAAACTTCACGGTAAATATACCTGATCTAATGGAGTCACTACCAATTATATTCCGGAAACTTCACGGTGAATATACCTGATCTAATGGAGTTACTGCCGATTATATTCCGGAAACTTCACGGTAAATATACCTGATCTAATGGAGTCATTGCCGATTATATTCCGGAAACTTCACGGTAAATATACCTGATCTAATGGAGTCATTGCCGATTATATTCCGGAAACTTCACGGTAAATATACCTGATCTAATGGAGTTACTGCCGATTATATTCCGGAAACTTCACGGTAAATATACCTGATTTGATATTTGATAGACAACTTGCAATCTAATTGTATCAATTGTGATCCCTAGTTAAGAATGCACATGAACACCTTTAAAAGAAAAATTTATTTTACCTGTCAGCCACGTCATTTCTTATATCAAAGAAAAGAGAAATAAAATCCCTGATGTAAACTATGACGATTATGTCAGCCTTCATGTTCGTCTTAGATTAGAATACAGTGGTGAGAAGGCAATATTTTTAAAACGTTGTGGTGTCAACGGTGAAAGACTTTTGTGTCTCTCCTCCCATAGTATGTAAACTCTTCAAACAGATTTTTTTTTGCCAATAAACGAGTCTAAAACTGGAAAATGAAAGAAAACCATGTTGTGATGTGCTTCCCTCTAATCACATTGTATCAAAATCAGTTGATATTTCACTTGAGAGTTAAAACGAAAATAGCAAAGTACTTAGGGCCCAACAATAGAGTTTCGGGAAAGTGGACGGGGTAACTGGTCAGAGGATCAAAGTAAGAAAGATGAAATTATATTCTGTTTGTATTTTCACATTGTCATTCACAATTTAAGATCGTGTGACAGGATACAATATAAAATGACCTTACCCTCCCCCCCCCCCCCCCCACACACACACACACACTGTTATCACCCTACAGACCCGTGCAATTAACAGGCCATTTGAAACTAATTGCGATTATTAACTTTGTCAATCCGACCCACAGTAATAGTATATAAATGCCTAGAATGCTATTGCCTAAAGTCTGCAATTGGAGGCTACGATATTTTCATAAACTTGTAATTTAAAATCTCATGTCTAAGGAATATGGACGTCTAGAAAGGCAGAGTCACATATCATCTATGTCCCTTAATTTAACACGAGTGACAAAATGCGATGTTGGTTTTAGAAAAAAAGACATCGCGGAAATTTAGTGCCAGCGAAATAATGCTGTTGAGCAGGTGAGAGTTTAGATGGTTATTGATAGGTGAGAGATACACTGTGCTGCTGGGGGCTTGGTGTGTGGGGACAGCCAATGACTCATTAGCATATTGATCAGCTAAACCACGGCCTGAGCAATGATTCCAGGCGAGGGAGACCCAAGCGGCCAGGTTTTATTTCACATTCTACGATATGAATTGATTACACGTGAAACTCGACCCTCTCCTGTTTGATCTTTAAAGTAAAGGTTGCATGACTGGAACCCATGCAAATGGCGGGTTCACTTTGTGAACGTGGATTCTGATTCTGTGAATCAACCCCACGCAATGCGTTAATTTCTAGGTCTTCACGTCTTGTTTCCATGGCAGCATATTTGATACTATGAGGAATTTAACACCAAATTCCCAAGAAAAGACATCAGAATTTCCCGTTAGTGGGGACACCTCCTGTGAACTAAAGCTGATCAATTAACTCCTTCTCTCGCTGTGAACTTCTGGTGTAATTATCACTCTTACAACTCCAAACTCTTATAACACATGATTCATCAATTAATCTCCTTTTATATTATTACTTGTATTGGTGGATTTAGAAGCCAGGTGATAACCGTCCCTGTATCACACTGGGACAATCAGCAGTCTCAAATTTTTCCATGGAACTCCGCCTTTTCATTTTCCTGATCATAGTCTGTTAGCACAGAAACGTTGGTCGAAATAAGAATTGAAGTTTTAGCAATTTAGAGTCATCTAATTTCTTTCTGTGGTCCCGAGTATTTCTCGCTTTTTACTTTTCATCTTTAGTATATAAAATGCCTGGTATATTACGATTCTTCGAAAGCAAAAATGTTATTAATCTAGCCTCTTTCACACCAATAAGACAATGTTTCGAACATCCCCATATACTCTCAGTGTATTTTCAACATATTCTCGGTGCTGTTTTATATATATATATATATCTCATACATTCATATAGCTATGGAAAATATTGCCACATATTTCCTGAAACCAAATGACATCCCTGGTTACGACATAATGTATCAGGTCTGCTTTTATTTATTTTATAAAGTTATTGAATTTAAAAAAAAAGAAGGTTTCTTCTTTGAACTCTCAGGGCAGATTCGAATTCTTCTTTAATTTCCTCTTCAATCTAATAAATCATAATTTGAGGTGTTCCTCCACCATTAAAATACGCTTCTAAAATTTATCACAATTTTTCACAATCTCCCCAATCGCCTATTTTTGAATATTTCGAATTAAATCGGGTCTCTGGTGGATTTAGGACTTAAGTCGTTCGGAAATTGACGTGGGGGACTGGGAAGGGAAGGAGAGATCAGCCTACACACCACACAAACTCCAGTTGACATTGTGTCACCACGTGGAACCAAACTGCACAGCGAGCTCGACTTGTACACAGGGTGAGCCTAGAAATGTGCAGCTCTGACCGGCAGCAAGTGCCAACACGCTCCGACTTCACTCGCTGTGTGTCCACACTGGAATATAAAAAGTGTCCACTCGACAACGTAATGTCTATTCAGGTGATATTGAAAGCCTATTTAGAGCGGCCCGCGGTGTTTTCAGTTCACGTCCTGGGTGTATGGTCTTAGTGAGTTCTGTGTGGGAGTGTGTGACCTCTGTTTACTATATCAGTGTTTTGACCTGCGCCCATGAGGTAGCCACCCCCGCAACACTCGCTCCCCCTGCCCCGCCTTTTTTGATACGACCATTCTTTTTTGATCCACTGACTTTGGGGGTAAATACTTCCTTAAAAGGAGTCTCTTGATATTCTTAGCACCGGGCGTGAGTAAAGAGTATAACGGTTGTGAGAACAATGCACTAAGTCGGGGAAAACAAGTCATTGAATGATATTGCGAATATAACAAAGCTGTGGCAGTCTGTTTATCGTGAGAGCAACAATTCGCCTCAATGATTATTCTATATATATTTTTTAGATTATTGTCCTGTTATAAATACGAGGCAGGAACACTTCCACACACAACAACAACAAAATAGATTATTGTCCTGGGCCTGAAGTAGACCTCATCAGGTCGAAACGTAGGCAAGAACGGACTAACCAATAAAGAATGAAACAATTGGCTGATGTACAAACGGTTAACTGAATGATAAATGTCTGAACCAAGTTCTGGGGTCGACAGTTGGTTTGTGGTCAAACTCCCTTCATTTATATATATGTTTTTTTTTCAAATTTCATAAGGGATAATGCATTGTACATTTTGTCACCGGGTTCGGCAACACTGTCATTCTTCTACCCGGGCCCTCTTAAATAACAGTAGGCACAGCATGGATTTTCATACAGACATAGGCCGGTATATATTTCGGCAACGATACATATAATTGATATCCAGTACATGGTATTGATTATTATTCAATAACGTATGGGTTTCAGCCCCAAAGCACCAAAATAACAGCATTCAAGCAAAACTACCCTGACACAGACATCTAGCACAGCGGTTTTATATATTTGACAGCTTTCCATGTTTCCATGGACACCTACTTTTTCATTATCAGTGAAAAAATGTTCTTTGTGTAAAAAATGAAGGTAATAGTAATCAACACATTCACGCTAAAAAAGTGTTTTGAAACTCCCGACAGACCCTCAGTCCCAAACCTTGACCTACAGCGACATGGTTCCATGTTTTCTAGGTATGTTCGAGGCACCAAATTCCACATGGAAAATATTTCCACTATTTTTCCCTAACCCCAACCGATATGTGGGAAAAACAATGTTGTATGCATTGAAGCAAATAATCTTTAAAAACAAAAATATCCTTGGTCCGGTGCCGTGACAGTGATATTTATAGGATTCCCTTCCCCAAACCCCACATGTTGAGCAGATCAGTGACAGCGATTTGTTATAAAAGGGCGGCCAGAGTGCGCTAAATGTCCAAAGCTGTCTCAATTCTTGGACAATTTAAAAAAAAACCCGACTGTTATAGACATATCTTACGAATAACAAATTCTAGTTGTAGGGCATCTCTACAACCATAAGGGATAGGGTTATGACTGAGCTCATTTATTCTCACAATATATCACCAAAGCCAAAATTAGATATGAATAAAAGCCAATAACTAACAGGAGTCAATAATCTCTCTATATATTTGTATGTGTATGTATATATATATATATATTGAGGATAGCTACCGTCATGTGGCAGTGTCGCTTGGGAGTCTAGTTTTATGAAGCGAACCCCAGTCTCTTTCCCTGAATGGAGCTAGACTTGAGTTAGTCATAACAGTTTACCTCAGTGCAGTCCACGCCCTGAAGACACCGACACGACCACGTCTAGCTCTGTTTCCCGCTTCACCAAGCCGTACCCGTAAACCAGCACTGGAAAGCCCAAGAGCTTCGGTTGTAGAAAGGATTTTTAAAAATCTATTATTGAAAGAAAATTTGTGTGGTGTGGTGTGGTGCAGCTTTTAAACCAACGTTTATCTATTGTTCCACATATTCTATACTATGCCTACAAATATTAATCCCTATTCAGAATCGGATGTTAGGATTGATTGATTATCGTCATTGTTTAAGTTCGTGTTGCCATGCTTAATACAAGACTGGGATTTAGAGATTATAACAGAATGAGATATAGAAAATAATAATAGTTTTGTAGACAGGCAGCCGTAAACCACGAGAGATTAACGCTTGGTAATATACGGGCGCCAGCGAGTGTATTACTCCGTCAACCTCGTGTAGTTTACAGAGCCGCCTGTCCACAAACGGTATAAACAAATATTAATCCCTATTCAGAATCGGATGTTAGGATTGATTGATTATCGTCATTGTTTAAGTTCGTGTTGCCATGCTTAATACAAGACTGGGCTTTAGAGATTATAACAGAATGAGATATAGAAAATAATAATAGTTTTGTAGACAGGCAGCCGTAAACCACGAGAGATTGACGCTTGGTAATATACGGGCGCCAGCGAGTGTATTACTCCGTCAACCTCGTGTAGTTTACAGAGCCGCCTGTCCACAAAACCATCGTTCGTTGTATTTATCATCCATGTTCGCTAAAGCTGTGCGCCTCGTCTATAAAATTATTATCCATGTTCTCCAATAAATCAAACCCAGGATTTTCCATATCAAAGAATATATCAATGGGGACTTTTTTTTTGCTTTATAGCTCAACGGACTATTTTCCCGTATACAGTGGCTTTTAGGCCTTATATCATAGATTTGAATCCATATACCACAGTTATGGCATGTGGCAGTTTTTAGATTATGGGTTGTATTTGAAAAAAGAAATCTTTTATTCATAATGGATGTATACTGAGTCCCCATACTTTCTCAATGGGGACTTTTTGTACCATGGATAATATAATTTCTGGCCTGCAGTAGGGAGGTAGGCTAATGGCTGTAGAGGAGTAGGCCTTGGACTTTAGAGAATTCGATCATCCCCAGGCACTGGGTGTGCGTGTGATGTCGGTTATGAGAACACGGGCAGCTACTCTACCACAAAAACCGGTCACTTTGTGTGTCTTAATGAATATTTCATTACGTTTTCTTGAAAAGAAACGCACGCTGGTTTTCTTTTTCTTCTGAATCTTATTGCATGGACGGTTTCACATCAGCGGACCCTCAGTAGGACATGTCACAATAATTACAGCAATATTCTAGTATTAATCACAGGTGAGACGTATCCTATACTACGAGCTGACACAGGGGACCGAATCCTCAATACCGTAATCTTGCCATATTGAACCTTTTTGCACAATATGTGACATTTTTAGCACCCACTAGGAAAAAGCAACTCTCACCTCGGTGAATGTGTAGGGGTGAGATTTCTACCTAAATTCATCACATAGATTCGATCACCACTCTTGTGGTGTAAAAGAACCTTGAGAAAGTCAGATAAGAACCTGTAATGGTTAACTGGAGGTTAAACCAAACCAACCATCCAACCAATCCACAAACGTATGCCGCCCGCTCCTACCCATGTCGTATTTATGACTGTACAACACGTACGTGGCGTATGTACATGGGCCCGGTTCATATGATTGTCAATTTTACCGCGTATCTATCATGTACAGTCACAGTAACCCTGTTTCCGTATAGTATATATATATATTTTTTTATTTATTTAGTACATGTATAGTACTCTTCAAAAGCCCATTAGATTTCACATTGATAACATAGCTATCGCAGTGAAAGTCACTTGGAATAAAGCTTAGAAGAAGTTCTCGTGAAAGTTAAGTGACTGTACTATAATTGTTTCTGAGAAACACAAGATGTTTTTCAAATATATGCAATTTTTCATTTAACCAAACATCATCTGATATAAATCCAGGAAAATCTCGCGGCGACTACAAGTGTTCCATAGCTGACCAACATTCAAGTCTTACAGCTTTCTTTGATGGGTACAAAATACTCTGTCCCTACCTACACCTATCCAATCTGATGCTATGTGATGAATTAAACAAAAAAAAACAAATTCAATTAAAATATTTTTTAACTTTTAAAATCTGGTTGTGAGAACTAGGAAGACTAGGTGTCACATTTCATAATGATCTTTGAGCAGGTACCCCACATTAACCCAGACCACTTTTCTCCGGTGTTGACTCATCGCTTATACTGAGGCTTACTACCATCTTCTTTATATAACTATATAATGTCTCTCGCACCGTAGTATATTAATGAGTTAAGTCGGGACTTAGCAGTGGTCAGTTGGCACACAGTAGACGATGGTCTGGCGCCCTTGTGACCTGTGAATGTTGCCCACAGAAAAGGTGAACCAACCAGGCCAGGTATGCAAGTCATCAAAAAGCTATCGTTTTATTGAACCAATGAACGTTCAGTTCAGTTGAGGGAACAGCTATTCAACTCACTGTACCATTTCCTTGGACGTATTCCCAAAGCGTTCAGCGGTGTGAAAGTTAGATTTAAGTATGTGTGTGTGGTCGGAGGTGCCACCTCCCACTGCTCTCTTGAATACTTCTCCGGCGGTTGCCAGCGACCACGCGAGGGCGGGTTTAACAGCGAAGGCAGCTTTTCCAAGGAAATCCTCGCTTTCATTTTTCAGGATATGAAATTCCCTGTTTTTGTGTGGAACAAAGAGAGAATAAATTAGGCCTCAGTCAGTAAAAAAAAAATCTTTTAGGACAGAAACAAAATACAAACAAGGTGATCTCTATCCCAAAGAAATTGGAAATACTCATTCAGTAAATATGCCTCATCCAATAAACAGTGGTTCAAACCTCACACACACACCCAGCCCTACTCCATGGCCCATATCGATGTTATTCCATGTTTTCTCAGTCTCTCTGAGGTAGTCAATTCGACATGACAGTTGTTTCCTTTCTATTTCACGACTCCAACTGACATCCCTGGACTAAATTTCCGACACTACTACACTAGAGGATGTTGTCCTGAATGCTGTCCCACTGTAACGCCATCCAATGGATTTATAAGTGAATGAGATTACTATGTTAAGATCCCAACATTGAAAACATCCATCCTGGAAGTACAATCTTGTATTCTACATGTTATTGTCACCAGTGTATTTGCGATGCAGGCGGAGGTCCAGGGCTCTATGTTGACTGTATTAGTCATTAATACCCTCAACTACCCCACATGGTTTCTACTTCAGACTGCCTTAGGGAGGGACTTATATGATTTCCTTCAATGGAATGGAAGCTCTTAGAACCTGTTAATGCTATGTGATAAATAGTTGCCGTACCATGATGTAATAATAACGTATTTACTGTGCACTGAACACATGGCTATTTCACAACTGATACTGTTAACAATTGAGAGAATAAAATAGTCTCGTGCCACAAAATAATGATAATCCATGGGCAATTTTTTAGAGTTTTCCGATAGTGGTTAACAATATATTGCAACATGAGTTTCTCAGTTGTACACAAAGGGATCGACCGTGTCTCGTCTGGTGTGTTGTGAACATTTCTGGTTCAGGTCCAATCTTTAGTAATAAAGCTATGGCACGTCATGTTCTCCATAAGCCTTTCCATTATGGCTGCATTGATATTTTATAACCCAAATCCTCTCCTTGATGTGTATATCCATGTACATGGACAAGAGTGCTACAATTTTCAAAATCGTCCAAGAAATAAGGGAATTGCTTGCCTATATTCATCTGTCACAATGCAGTTGTGCCCCGAGTATGGGCATTTCTCTTTTCCACATTGAAAGTCACACCGTTGCAATCTGTAGCATTCCCCGTATACTGTTCTCTGGAGATATTACAATATTTAATTACTGATGGTATTACACTACTGTTTACCACGATCATGATCAAGTCGGAGGGCAATATCATGCGTTTGTCTTTGGCAGAAAGTGAGAGCCATACACACATATCTTTCCTGTGTCCTCGCTTCATGAGGTCAGGCTTCTCATATTAAACGGCGATAAACTGTCAGCAGCCCCCACCTGCCATCCTGCCCACCTCTCTGTCTGTCTCTGATAAGCGCAGTTACACCTCGTCCCTGAGGATCGTCAGAAGTGTGGAGTGCAGGATGAGGGGGTGGGGGTGATTAGTTATTGATTAGCTGGCTTCAGTAGAACCGTCAAGGTTAGGCCCGTGCCTCCAACCCTCCACCTAGTCTATAACCAGCTGTACACCTCACCTGCATTCTCAATAGAGTCTATATAAAGGCCCATTCCCACTTGGCGATTCTTGCCCCTGAGACTACTGCCGGGCAAAATCGCCGGGAAACAGCAGTCGTACGGCTGGTGGTAGGGCATAGTTGGCGACTATGCACTGATATATTTCAAACATGTTTGAAATTGAATCGCAAGAGACTGGTGACCTTTTTAGAGAGAATCCAGTCGCCGACTCAAAGCCCAAACTACGGGGGGTAGGGCAATAGTCGCCGATGATTTTACCATTTTGCGTTCCCAATGGCGACTTGACAAATTCCTAGAAATTTTGGCTGATAGTCGGCGACGGGTGCCCTTTGAATGCCCCAAAAACACTTAGTAGGAACCGGGCTTTAAAGCCTATAAGACAGCGACCCGACCATTTTGCCCGATCACACCTTTCCCCGACGGATCCGTCGGGTCGGTCAGAATCGGGTCGCTGTACGCACTTCACAGACCCGATTTTAATCGGGTCGGGCATTACTAGCGTGGGGGTAATGGCCGACTCTGCCCGACCATAATCGTGTCGCTGTAGGCACTTCACAGACTGTTCCCGATTCTGAGAAAGCCGTTTCAACAGCAATGCTACCTATCCCCTAGTCCGATTTACAAGAGCCTTATATCGATTTGTAGGGGAGATAGAGGCGATGGTGAATCTGAAAACCGATTTCCAATATCTTATTCGGATCAAAAGTTATTAAACTTTGAATTATTTTCTATGAATCCACACCAGCGGCCCATGGCTCAGCCCGGCTCGGCTCCCGGCGGCTCTCTTTGATCTCACTCGGTTTACTGTACAAGGTCATAAAGTGGAAAGGTGTGATCGGCAATCGGCGTTGAGGGTATAAGACAGCGACATTCATGTTCCCGATTATAATCGGTGATCGGATCGGTGAGAATCTGTGGAAAATGTCGCTGTCTTATGGGCTTAAGGCCTGGCCCCGCTGAAGCGACACGATGGTCACAAGTCCATAAAAGTAATACACGCAGGGCGAGGGTCATATTGAGCCATGTTGGGTGGGTAGAGGTTGGTGGAAGCGCAGGTGGCCAAGTAGGTTCGATTTCCCCGAAATATTTGTGTTCGTATGTATTTCATGGATGGCCCCAAAGCTAGTAATTTAGTAAAGCTTCACAGTTTTCAGCATTTCTTGACTCGTTAAATCAGGAGAGGAAAGCATCTAAATGTGTTATTGGAGGAAGTAGTGTGCCCCTCCTAGTGTATAGTTGGTTACCTTGCCGGCAAGGGCAGGTTGCATGTTGCCGAACATGTCCAAACGCTACGAGACTTCTCAGGGTCATTCAGTCTGCCACCCACGCTAACCTTACCCTATACACATGCGTCAACTAGTGCAAGATAGAGCCCAGCCTTTTCTCAACGTATACGGTGTAAATGGTATCAAAGGGAGCAAAATCGGTCAACAACTTCTGTAGTACGAAACGCATGGAGTGGGCCTTAATCTCAAATCTATTAGCTCGACAGGATCGGGTGCGTTAAGGCCCGGATAGAGAATCCGGAGGAAACCAAAGCGATGAGAGGTTAGACCAGTTCAGTGTGACGATTCAAATCAGACTAGTCATGAGTTAAGGGTATGAATGGAAATAGGACAGGCTGGGACACTTAGTTATCGTGAAAAAATCTGTAACTTGCTATCTGTTTATGCCACATGGAAACTATTATTATAGAAAGTAGCTATTGTCAGATTGTAATTCAGAGCTAGATTAAAATAAATAAAATGAGCACGGTTCAGATTTGATCTCACACATATCACTGACTAATTGGCTAACATTTGTGACATCCCGCATTGAGTGTTTTTCTTAGATACTCCATAGGTGTTGAGTACGAGTTTCCAAGTTTATATGGGGGGAAAATACCAGGGGTAAGATAATACTTGGTTATACACTTTTGACCTTTTGACATTCAGGCAAGATGACTGACCCATAAGGAATAAGTCAGGTTAAAAGTATGTGTCCTGCAATTAAAAGTGGCGAGTTTCCTTTCAGGATTTGAATTAGCAAAAGAATGAAGAAAAATCAAATTTTAAAGTGTAAAGACCCACAAGTAAAATTAAGCCATATACTTGAAACTGTGAAGGTCAGGGCTCCTTTAACTGAATTTCTAAGTTTCTATATGGTATTAACAAAGTATAAAGAAATGGCCTCTAAAGTAGTCGTGTGAACAGAATTAATTAATTCAATTTCGGAAACCCAGTGCTTGTAGAGCTGTCAGTCTAGCTAAGTCACGTTACTACATAACATATTGGACTAGCCGGGGCTCTTATTTGTAGGGGGACTAGTGGGAGGGAATAATATGCAGAATAAACCCCGAATATGTCACACTCGCTGACTTGGTCTTATTAGTAGTACATGTATATGCCTGTATGTCGCAGGGTATGGTCGTGAAACGTAACGCCATCACTGGCCTTGAGGAAGGTGCCACCAGGCGCCGACACGTCGTGCTCTATGCTAGACTAAATATATGCTAGACTAAAACTTGTGCCACTGCGAAAGGGTCAATAAAATAGGTACTCGCACTCTATGGGTTTGTGGTTGGTGTTAAAAGAAACTCAGCATTAATGCTAGAGGGTATCTAAAGAGTAAACATTATTTTGTTTTAATGTTTTTATTTATATTAAAGTTAGGCTTCGGAAAAAAATATCGCCCATGTTCCATCCCCTCCAATCCTCTTAATTTCTGTATCAATGCCCAACTAGTAGGCGTACATAACGAGATGGTTGAATTGTAATTCCAGATACAATATTGGTTTCATAGCTGTATTTTTATGTCGTTGAGAAACCGATCGTAATGATGCTTACATGTAATATGCAGTGACATGGTTTGAGTGAGTTCTGAATTAAAACTAGTTAATGCCGGTCTCAAATTTGTTCTGTACAAGGACGGGAAATTTATGTAGGCGTACTGGAGAAGTGCCGAGTTACGTGTAGAGTTCGGTTTTTAATCGGTTTCTACTGAAACCTTTAATATTATCATACGTAGGGAGGTTGCCTGTTTCTGGGGAGAGTGTGTTCCATAGGTTTGAATACTTATACTCAACTGATTTAAAGTAGCTATATGAGCAAATATTGTTTGCTAGCTTTAACATGTATCCATATTCTATTTAAGCTATATAGTGAATATTTATTCTGGTTAGATTTCACAGTGTACATGTTATCTAATTAGACAGACCCTAACTGAAGAACAGTCCAAACCATGCCCATAAAATAAGTCTTATGATTGCATTTTTATCACAATACGAATCCAGCCCGTTCCCGAGTTAGTGGGAATAATGTATCGCATTACTCTAATTAAACTTTAATATGTACATGTATTCTGGATAGGTTTTATAGTGTACCTACCTTCTGATAAATGTTCTTAGTGGTTTAAAACATGTCGCAACATTTCGGCTACAGTTTTAGTCGTATATACATGTATGTAGTTTTCAAATGTACAAGTTACATTGGATATACCAATATGAAATTTTGATCTGTTTCCAAACCAACCTTTTTTTTGAGGGGGGGGGGGGGGCAAACTTGTTTATATTTTTCTTTATGTTACATATGTTTATAATACTTCGCAGTACTTCAACAGAGTTATGTTAGTTCAATTCTATTACATAGATATTCAATCATGCTTTGTATGTGTGGTTGTTCTCCTTTTTTTTCATTTTTCATAATTTTCATGAAGGTATATATATATTCGCTATAGCTGATACTCATCCATATCGAAACATCCCAAACCAACTCTTGAGAGGAGCATAGAGGCTAAGATTATAAAATATCTAAATCCAATTAATTCACAGCGGAATTGCTCATACGGTTCAGCCGTGGGCAGCTGTTTGATGTGGCGGTTTCAGCGTGAAGTGGTCGTAGTACTCATTTAGAGTGTAGTTTACTGGTGGTAGGCCGCCGGGCTGCACTGGCTGACCGGTGCAGTATTGATCATGTCGCAGAGCCTGGCACAGGCTTGTCTTTGTGGGGAGAGAGTCATATGGCTGCAGACTCACGAATATAACGAAGAACTTGTTCCTGAGTTACTCTGCACACATTGTATACGCACCATGTCAGTGAACTATACACACCATGGAAATTAGTTAGACAGTGTGTACGAGCCTGGGACCTGATATATTCAGAGTCTGAGATTATCCACATTGTATTTGGACTGTCTTCATTGTCAAACTAGCATCATACGCTGTTTGGAGGCAGGATAAAGAATGAACCACAAAATATACATCAGTATGTTACACACTGTGTATTGAACATATCAGTATGTTACATTATGTGCATAAGATATCAGTCAATATATACGGTGTATATAACATATAAGGTATTTACAATTATGTGCATAATATATCAGCAAGATACACATTCTTTATAAAACCTAGCTCTGAGTTACAAATATGTACACATATTCAGGGATGTCAGTTTTCCTTGTTTCCAAGGAAATCCGTGTTTTCATTTTTGTAATGTGAAATCCCTTTCCTTGGGTAAAATGAAAATATAACAGCACAGTGTAGAGAGATTCAACCTCTATATTACTCATATCAGTAACAAGCCTCAAATCCCAACTCTACCTACCCATATACTCTTCATAGAAGCATATGTTTAGTAAAAATAACGTTACTTGTATCTAATACATCTCCGGTGTTTTGGTGTATATATCTCGGTTTTAAACCTTGAATGATCATGGGAAATACTTCCTTGTTTTTTTCTGACCCCGACTGACATCCCTGCATATTAGTGAGATACACACTTTATCCTACCCCTTATAAAAAACGCCATAGGCTTAACATGGGATTTGTTTATGTCACGGGTAGTGACATAAAGTGTTGTTTATGCCACTACTTTCTGATACTGAAAAAATATGGAAACGGGGTAGGATAAAATCTAGATGCCACTCGTTTGAGTTTGAGCTTATTTATGCCACTCATTTTGTTGGCTCCATAATGTCACTCGTCTTCGACTCATGAAATTATGGAGCCAACAAAATGCGTGGCATAAATAAACTCAGACTCAAACTCGTGACGTCTCTTGATAGTATACACATATCAGTGAGGTACACACTGTATACATACGATAGCATTGAGTTACACACTTAGTACGCAACATGGGACTGAGCTGCACAGGATAAATAGAAGATATTGATCCCAGAACGGCTAGAGTTTGCGGAGGATAGGGTTTTCAAGCCTAACAAAGTGTAAAAACCTAAAAATCCTTCTTCGTCAATGTTAGTTGATTCTCGCAAAATCCATCTGTAGTTATTGCCTTGCCTTCCCGAGTTTCCTCCTTTCCGAATCACATTTTTTTCCTTCCGTTTTATTCGGAAGGCTCTAGCCACGCACTCACTATCGCTTATAAATCAGAATAAACATGGATTTATTTTCTATTCCCAAAGAAGATTGATGTGTGTTATGGACACGTTTTCATGAGTGCCAAGAAATTCATCAACAATTAATACCGAAATGGAAAAGAGCGAGGAGAGTTTACCACCTTCGTAATATGCACAATACAATTTAGAGGTTTCCGAATATATATTTTGGGCAGATATCTCAAATTTTCTATTGCATCTGATGAATTCACGAAATGCACTTAGTAAAATACATTATTATTTTGGCAATAGAGATGGGAGGTTTGAAGTGCAATCATGGAGGATGAAAGGCACTTGACCCCCACTGACCTCCCACCTAGAATAAGACGCGAAGGTGACCTTCTGAGAGTGACCATCCCAACCTCATAGCTGCCTGCGCATTGAAGATAATAGTACCAGGAGCCTGGAGTAGTGTCCGACATATTTCACAGTTTTTTTTATGATAGACAGAGGCTGATTGTAGCTAGTTTATTAAGCAGGGTTCGTACAGAGCCTGGAAAAGCCGGAAAAGCCTGGAATTATGCTTTTGAGGTTTCCAGGCCTGGAGAAGCCTGGAAGAGTCTAGAAAATTCAGTTTTGCATATAAACCATTTTTTTAGTCTTTGAAATTCTGGACATTATTAGCTTTCCTTAACTACGGTATCTGACTGCTTAT
Organism: Alentia gelatinosa; assembly: GCA_950022655.1. Taxonomy (NCBI): domain Eukaryota; kingdom Metazoa; phylum Annelida; class Polychaeta; order Phyllodocida; family Polynoidae; genus Alentia; species Alentia gelatinosa. Next base: position 16,674,281 of record OX465590.1, read on the forward strand.
GAAAATCCTTTTTGCTAATAATATACATGTAGCATGGTTTTGATTATTTGTCTTCATATTTCATTCACTAGAAAGATGGTATTGATTCAAGTTGTTATATGCCTGAAAAAGAAATATTAGAGCCTGGAAAAGCCTGTAAAAAGCCTGGATTTTTATTCGGCTGTCTATGTACGAACCCTGATTAAGTGTATACGCGGGAAGATGAGACGAGATCCTTCCCTCGCCGCCCCTCGTAACAACGATTAGAAGAAATTAGCACGGAGCGCTCACAGCTCGGCCCACGTAAACGGTGCGTCCAGCGGCGCCTCAGACCCCAGGGTGTACACTAGAAGGGAGGCACTTGTATCATTAGCCTCGTGAATCAGTAATGATTCCGTATGGATTTCCTCGGCTCAGGGTGTGGCCCAGGCCTGTCTGAATATAGGCCACGCAAAGGAAAGAAGGTGTATCTCAGAGACTCTAGCTGAAAGAGGAATACATATATATCACTTTTTTACGTTCCTTTATCTATTCCTTTATTCTTTAGGTGCATATCGTTTTCTCTTAATAATTCAGGCAGTTCTACTTCTTGGGGAGATTGAGGAGTGTTAACAGGGAAAAATATATCAGCGATAAGATGATGAATATTTACGTATTAATATATATATATCATATATCTTATTAAAGATACTTATACATTACATTGATATACTTAGTGATTTCAATGCTTAATTTTTGCATCAAAAACAATTAAGATGCATGATTTTGAATACCTCCACTTTTCGATATTACAATTGGTTTAGCCTCTATATTTGATTGAGAATTGCTTTGTTATTGAGGCCACGGAAAGAGATGTAAACCGGATATGGGGTATAAAGAGTGACTTATAAAAGAAACTGTTATTTAGGTTTTATCATCAGGGTTTACAGACTTCCACCTTTCAGTGGATTTTCAACCGTACCCCCGAATTGTGTCGCATCCTTCACGTCTCGTCCACGGTGTCTTGAAACGTGGCCGACGTTGCAGGTGTAATTGGAGCATTATCTTAGCTTTAGAAAAGTCTTTCGCGGACCACTCAGTCTTTGATAAGCTTTGTTTACCGTTGTTTTATTACCTACATCTCTAAAATTTCCCACAGGGGAGTGTTTATTTCTTACAGTATACGATCACCATATTTGTAAACATAGATCCATGACATTTGTTGCTCCTGGTAATGTCCTTAAGAATTATTTTTGTCTTTTTTTTGTGTCTTTGAGATCCTTATTTAGCATAGGCATACATTGCCTATATTCAATAGGACTCTGCAAAAAAGGCCACTCGATATTAGTAAAAACAATAAGAAAAATTGGGGTGTTGTTGACTTTCATTGACCTTGTGACCTTTATGTTGATCTAAGTGGTACGGTGAGCCCCTGAGGGAGGAGGATGAGTACCAACCTTTACCAAGTGAATTTCAGGCAAGTGGCGCAGAGACTCAAACTAATACAATAGTGTATAGTAGGCACACAGAACCAGGTAACCGCGGGGCATTGTGAGAATGGTACTAACCCAATGTGTGGATGATTAACCAAGCGGTGTTTTTTTGTGACATCATGTCGGTCCCTTCGTGTCCGTTAACATTAACATTGCAATCTGAACTGGATGTCTCGATCCTGCATGTTGTCAAGCGGCTACACAGCATCCCTCATATATTTCTGGCGTTGGTCTTGTATTCTCAAATCTTGTGTGTAAGGAAAGCGGTGGCGAGCTCCAGAATTCCTCATCCTAACCCCGTCCCTGTGTTGCCATCTTTTTTCCCTAAAAAAAACCCCCTTTTGTTGTAATCTCTCGCCAGCGCGAGTTATACAGTTACAATCATTATCGGTACATCTAGATGTACTTGTTCAATGAGCGTTTAAGTTATTGTAAGGATAACGTAATTTACGTTAGGGATGACAAGTATTTATGAGATGAGTTACTGAGGATGATGATAAATGAAAAGTTTAAGTTTCATAACTGCTTCTTAAACTCTTTCACTGTAGCACATCGACTAGGGTCCAGTCAGATTAACTATATACGGCATATTGATGGGTTTACCCTTTGTGGAGTTGTATTGCTGGGTGTCAGGGCGAGGTACCTGAGACGATTGGGTATTGGCAGTAGGAAGTTTCAATTGATGTGCGGGGAGAATTTACTCTGATTTAGTGACACATTACAATAAGTCAAAAAAGGGCAGTGATTAATGATACTGCAGTAACTGAAGGAATAGCTGTTGAATATAGCTGTAGAATGCATTTATCACTTCAGGACAAAAAACTGGTCACACAGAAGTGGCGCAGTTTGATATTGGATTACCTTTTTTCACTCTTAGAAATTGAAAATACCAATCACCTCAGAAGAATCGTGCAATTTGTGATGGAATCGAAACATAGTATCATCATTGTACATGACCACTTCAGCGGTGCACTGGACATTTTCAGATTTATAATGTGGATAACCATTGAAGGAGTTGGCGTTTGCGCTCATTTAACCGGCGTCAAAGTATCAGAAGTAACTCTTTTAGCCCAGGATTATCAGAGTTGGTTGGTTTGCGTTTGAAGATATAATTTTGTTCTGTGTTCAGTTTGTTGTGAGGTTGATGCAGTGCGTATTTTATTGTGTTGATGGTTGTTTGATATAGTGCTCTGAATGTGCTAAATGGTTACTATAACTAATAGCAAAGTGGATTCAAGGTAAATGTACTTATTTCTAAGTACTGAAAACTAGTATACATGTAATGCAAAGTTTTTCATGCTAGCATTTGAGTGCATGGCAGTATGTGTACATCTAGACAGTAAATCTATTCAACATTACTATGGGAGAAGATATATCTTATCTTTATCATATAGTCACCGACTAGTTCTGATCTATATAAAGCATTTTATGTTGTTAAGAAAGGTAATAATTCTAACTGGTTCAGCATTTGTAATTCTATCCTTGAATGATTCAAATAAATGTTTATTCAGACATCTTCTGACAAGGCAAAGTTATTTATACTCTTGAATTATTATTATTTTCAGTCGTCGCCTTACAGTCCCGAAGGTAACTCAGTTACCAGCATCAGTTCTCAGACTCTTACCCCTACCACTTTAATGGCCCAAGGCAACCCAAGCATGACTGGACTTTCTTCTACGTCGCAACATGTAAGTATCAGGCTGAATCTATTTTAAAATATTTATCAAAATTACAACAGAGTGTGCATTATAAGTTTGGTTTCGAAAGTTTAGACCCTTCGGAATCTTCTATAGTTTCTGAATTTAAAATTTATGTAGACATGTCCATGGTTGATATACGTCCAACGCTTTGTTTCGGACTTGTGACCGGCAAAATTGCCTTATTACAGAGATGACAGCTTTCCTATTTCCTAGGAATTCTTTGTTTTCAATTTCATTTTATAAAATTCCTTTCCCTGTGTAAAACAAAGAGAGAAAATATTGAGCCTCTTTCACACCACTAAACAGTGGTTCAAACCTCCTTACACACCCTAGCCCCATTCCATGGCCAATAATGATGTGTTTTCCATATTTCCTCAGTCTCTCTAGGGCAGTTAATTCCACTTGAAAAATATTTCCTCATCTTTTTCATGTCCCTATCTGATATCCCTGCTTATTAGCATACTTCAAAACGGTATACATGTAGAGTTATGGGCTGTTCCGGTGTGACTCGGCGGAGTATATGTAGTCTAGACTTAAAATCACCAGGAAGGTAAACATATTGATTTTGTATGAAAACATTCAGCCTACTTAATCAAGCTACTAAAAATATATAACAAATATTAGTTCAATTAGATTGTGGTTGCGTCTATCATTCTGCCACGTCGGAACAAATATTAGTTCAATGCCCTAAGAAGGCAATACTCCTACAGAAACGTTGTAAGAAGCCCTCAACCTACAACCAAGACATCTCCAAACTGAATTGGACAGCTGTTCAATAGTACATGTTCTATAATATGTATTAGTTCTGATTGTAACCTAAACTCTATTCATTCTGTGTTGATCCTCTTCATTTGGCCCCGATTGAAAACAATGTAATATTTTCAAATTCATTGACTTGTACAGTCGGGTGTTCTGCTTTTACATTATTAATTAATGAGACGTGACAAGAACACCTGAGTAAACCAGATGCAAAAAAAAAGAGGAAAAAAAAGAATATTTGTTTGTAAATGAGGCACAAATCAAGATAGTGAAATAAAATGGAAGTACAGGATAGTATTTATTTGCTTATCTTAGATAACAACGTTTCGGATTGTTATAAATCCTTCATCAGGTTAGTAAAAGAGAAAATTTTCAACCATAAATATTTTCCGAACTCCTTTTAAAGTTTTGGAGTGTGCTATGTAAAATAACCGTGTTCTTCACATGTATCTTTATTCAGGGAGCCCTTGCGTCTTTCGTAGACCAGAATCCAGCATTCGCAGACCTCAGCGAGTCATTCCGAAGTCTCTATAAATCTGTCTTCGAGTCACCACAAGGTATGTAGCCATTATTTTCAATCTCATCAGGGTTAGACTTGTGTAAAATTACCCACCAACCTCCAATACAAACGTTATTTCCATATTGCATTGCGGACGTGCATGCAGTCTAGTTAGACCCTGCGTCAAGTGCACTGTTAGCTTACTACCAACTGTGGTGTGTTCGTCATAGAGACGCCCTCATCCGACATGTTTTACCATCCTGTGATGTATGTTCTCGTTTCTGTGCATCATGTTGAATAAATATAATCCCCAAAATACGATTCACAATTCATCTGAGAAAAATACTCCTTCTGTTGGGTTCCATAAAAAAACGTAAATCACATATATATATCGATTGTTTGTATGAAGGCTGTTCCCTATGTACAGAAGTGAAATTGGAGTACCTGAACATGAAAACTTGTAATGAAATGCCATCCCCGACTCACATGTATCATTATCAGCTGAAAAAATGACATTGTCTTTGGGGGCACAGGAGCCGGCCTTAACAGCAGTTTCAACTCTGGTTCCGTTGCCAATGGCCAATCGAGCATGACCCTGACAGGTAAATCCTACTGACCAGTCAACCGAATCGCCGTGTCCTTATGATGGCGTTGATGCTTTGTACAGTAATTCCTAACACTCACCTCCTTTGTGATTGACCCACTAGTTGTGTCACTGAATTGGCCATGCTCACTGGGTTTTAGTTTTCGGAGCTGCTCAGCACTAGATACTGACCATTTACTATCCTGTAAGAAGCGAACTGGAGATTGTGAGCAACTGTGGTTCACTGCTGGGTTATGATGTGATGTGACAGTGGTCTGCAGTGGGCGTCGCGTGAGAACTCTGTGAGGATTGTGTCTGTCTTGAGTCGTGAGCGTTTTCTTGAGGCCTTTGCTAAACCTAAGTAGTTGAAGTGCGGTGCCCTGTGTTCACTTACCTGTATGTTGTTGGAAATAGGAATAAGTAGTGATATGAACGAGGCGATGGCTTAGTGAATATTCCGAAGCACTCCTAATCAGATGGCATGCAGGAACCTAGACTAAACAGGAATGTGTTTCTGATTTGATTTTACCCTGTGAATATTTATCTGTTTATCGCGCATTGAGTATGAGTTACCATATTCGCATAGATAAACATGAACAAGAAATTTAGAAAACAATTAAAAACGCAATATGAACCTGAGATTTTAAAAGCCTACGATTGTTGAAATACATGAGTCATCAGCCAATTGCTCATGAGGTTTGATACCTCATAGATTCAGATTCACTCTATATGTTTTGGAGGATGGGGGAGGAAATTTCTTTTGAAACCATCTTTGCGAGGAGTGAAAGATAGGAGAATCGTATGACATGTATAAATTCATATGACTGTCTTGAAACTTAAGTTATCTTTTTCTTTCATGCCGGTATCAACAAAGCATCATGAAGTAATATAGTATGAGTCCCTAGTATTCACCTTGGTACTGATATGGAGCAGATCTGTCAGTTCGGAGATACTTATAAAAATAAGGAAAACAATGGAATATCTAAAGATTCCAAAGCAAATTTAGTGTTCAGAGTTATTATAACCCAGAAGACTTTAAATATTGAAAACACTTCAATGCCAATGCCGCATGATTTGCATCATGCGGAATGAAAAGGTCCGGTTCTTATACAGAAATATCAAGAAACGTCACAAGATTTCATATGGTTGTTTATATGGCATGAGTTGTCTTCACGGAATGATATCATAAAGCAGAGCGGAGTGATATATGTTGCAGAAGACAACGAACACCATGTAAAATCATATGAAACTGAGTGATGTTTAGATTTTATCCTACCCTGTCACATGTTTTTAACTTCATGGGTCACGTGTGACACATAGATATTTCATGGCATATCTGTGGCATACAGTCTCACCATGTTAAGTATACATGGAGATTTATATGAGGAGTGGAATGATGGTTTATATGAAATCATGATACACTCTATATTTATAGGAAATAGAAAGAGTCAGTCAGGTGTATCTAAGGGAGTCATTACAGATTACATAAATTTTGAATTTGTAAACCTGACTTTTCATTAAGAGTCTTGTCAGTTCAAAGCTTCAATTAGTTTGTCATAAGTCTACATAATTCTCATGACTACTTTAGACTACGTTAGACAATTAACAATACCCTATCCCTCTACAACATCTTGCTAGTGAATGGGAGAAAAAGTGTGATTCAGTTTTCAGATCCTTTTCGAAAAATATGGGCAATCTTTTGCCACATCTTCATAATAATAGAAGCGTGTTCATCCAACATAGAAAGAGGAGATTTTTCTTTATAAAAAGACATATATATCGAAGACAAACTTAACTATTTCATCTTATTTGAGTGTTGATTTAGAAGTGAGACGATTTAGAGCTATGGTTTGCCATTATATATTGTGTAGTCGAAGCTCAAAGAACTTTATTTCACATTTGACTCTATGATTTTCAACATTGTAACGATGAGAACAATATCATGTACACTACAATAGAAAGCACATAGAGGAATATGCACTTTTGTTTCCAAAGTTTGATTTGCGTATGATATATTCATTAACATTGAATGTTTACATATTTTGAAATGTTCGCCACCAAGAACCATATGTTAATAATGACATCTTTTCGACAGCCGTTCCGCAAAATAACTGCTGAAGAAATTGAAATTTCTGTTGACCCCTCATTCATTTGCTAGCCCTGAGAAATTCTCTTGTTTTTGGGGCACAGGAGCCGGACTTAACAGCAGTTTCAACGTTGGTTCCATTGCCAATGGCCAATCAAGCATGACCCTGACAGGTAAAACTTGACCAGGCCAAAAGAGAAAAAAAAACACTACCCTTTTCCTGTTGTGGCCTTTGTGATTGTCAAAACAAATATAACACTAACCCTTCCTTTGATGAGTGCCTTCCAAATTACCCCAACGTTTCACTGAATTTATTCTAATCTTTCAAAGGTGACTGGATCTTTCTAGTAAGCTCGATACGATCTGAACACTTATCATCGATATTTTACTCAATGCTCGGTACTGGGAATAATGGATTCTCATTTACAAAGTCAGGGTTCCTTTCTGCAATTGTAATGCTATGGTTTATGTGTCAGTTGACATGTCTTTTTGGGCTGTTCACTCAAATAGTATATAGGAATATTTAGTCCCATTGATGAGATTATTGTTGGTGAGGGACATAACTCAGTCACTATCTCTCATTGATAGTAAAGGCGTAAATGAAACCCATATAAGTCAACTTGCAAAAAGTTCAATGTTCAGCCTCTGGATATCCCACTGAAAAAGAGAACATCAAATTCTCGCTTTGGAGATGAAATATGACGATATGATTCAGGGTCCCTATCTGCCTCGTCAATATTAAACAAATGTATCAGTAAATTTATTTATTTATTTATTTATTTTTTGTATCAGTAAATGAGAAAAGATGCAAGATTCAACGCGTACCAAACGATTTAAACCATTACCCCACACACAGCGAGTTATCGTACACTTCTGTGATGGGCACTTTAATGTGGACATTGTAGCCTTGAATTATAACTAGATAATTATGTAGAATAATTGATGCGAGACGTGAAATGAGCACAGGTGACTGGTAGTATGTAGACATGATCTCCTCTGCACCAGCCTGGGGCGCCAGGTAATTAAAGGAAGCTTTAACGAGTAAGCTTTATACAAATCGGTGAGTTCAGTCTCACGTCTATCGGACCACACTTGCAGGTGAAAGGAGGCGGGGTAAACTATTTATTTCCAATGGAGGCGACCAGGTTCATGCAAGAAATAGTCCTAATTTCATATTAATGTAAAAATATTTGATATCCCGGCCCATCGTATTCATACAACGCTAGTTCTTGTTACAGATAGGCACCCATTTGATATTATATGTTGCGGAAATTGTAGGCGCCATAGATAGAAATGAACTATCAAAATGAAATGAATATAAATCTATACTATAACTGATATCGTGACAGCTTATTCAATAAGCAATAGAAATGTCTACGGATTCACTTGCCGATACTTTAAGTTTTGATAAACTCATGATTGCTCGGCTTTGTAAGGCGAAGTATCTAGTCACAGGTCCGTCAGTGTCACTAGCTAGACATGAAAATGAAGGTGGGCAGGACTTTTCTGAGTCTATCTGCGTGATCTTGTACAGGAATCTGCTTCGAATAACTAAAGAATTGTAGCCAACCTATACAGATTTGCGTGAAAGTTTACTGCTATCATTCCATCATTCATGTCTTGGGATAAAAAGCGTAATAGGGTTAGCTTTGAGTTTGAGCTTCAAGAACATAATATATTATTTCTAGATAATCTAAATAAAATGTCTTAATATTCTGATGAGATCATAACCTTTATAGGTACACCTAACAGAGTGTGCATTTTAAGTTTCCCCCATACTGTAGTCGAAAGTTAGGACTCCTACTTTTGATGACTATACTGAGCCAGTACATCCTAGTCTCTTGGAATTCTGTGCTTAATGATCGTGAAATGGAAGTGTAACTTGATTTTTTTTCATGAAAAACGATTTCCTTAGAACAGTGTGACTCTAGGTATCATAGAACGCGACAAGTCAAAATTGCAGACCTTCTCTAAGTCTGACAGCGTCGCCAGTTCAGCGAGATGTATTCACAAATGCAGAGTAATATGCCCGAGCAAAGTGCAAGAACAGTATAGTCTCACTGTATAAAGATATCACAACGTATTCATTAAACCGACAAAAAAAGGCGATTAATGCATCATACCTTCAGGTAGTGTGTAAGTGCGATTCTGATTTCTTAATAGTAATTTTTTTTAGCTCGTCTTGTTTTTCAAGAGATTGTTCTTATTCTGATGTTTAAACTTGAAATTTCGGACATGAAATATAGCGCAGTTAGATTCAGAAGTTTACTGCTGTTCTGGTGTTTGAAAACCCGTTATTCATATTAGTTGGTCCGGAGCTTTACTGAATGATAATTGGCTGAAACGTCCTTGTTGATATCAGAGGCTAATTTGACGAAAAAATATCCGTTTTTATTTGAAACCCTTCATGTTGTTTCTAGAAAGCAGGGTTGATACTTTTTTAATAGAGATTTGTATAAGTTACACATCCCCTTGATTGGTTGTTCTGAGACTATTAGTGCATCTTTAAAGTCAATATTGTGTTTCTCCTACATATCTCGTAATCACCATTATGCGTGTAGCCATCCTTACTGTTAGCACAGCATCATTTCTTCATTCATCCATTCATGGAGCTATATCCATCTCTACCCACGCCCTTTGGTGATGAACATTTTGCTAGGAGAGAGCTTTTGTACATAGGATCAAGCAGACATCCATTGAACTTTGATAAGTATTAGGATTACGAGGAGCTTATTGAAGTGACCTGGTTAAGCATCCTTGTGCACGTTGTGCTGTGACCAACCTGGACTGACAACACTCTCTTTTATAAATTAAGGCTTTAGATTCAAAGATTATTAATAATGCTTGTCATGAATGATTTATTCTTTATTCATATATATTTCCAATTAACCTGATTTCTTGTTTGATGTCATCCATATGCATTAAGGAGACGCTAGATACATACCTGTCAGTGCATGGAGAAACCTTCAAATCACTGTTAATTTCCTGTATCCTATTTTCATTAGTACCCACAGTGTGTGAAAACTTAAGTCGAAGAACCTTGCATTATTTGGAAAGCTATTTTCCACCGTACTGACAACTAAATGGGCGAAAGATTGTTTCTATTACTTGGGAATTCGCTAGTAACAGGTATGCATCAAGTGAACTCCTTCTCACTCCTTGATTGGTGTGAATTAATCCGGTTGCCATCGTTACAACCCATCACCCTGTGATTTGTCTAGGTGGTCTTACAACTCTGCTTCAACACCAACAACAACACCAACACCGACACCACCTGACCAGTACCCCAGGTGGTTCTTCCTCCTCCAACCCCGTTCATAATCATGTCAATGGGTCTCATTCCCACCTGGCCTCAAGGCAAGGTCACCCTCAAGGTCACCATCAAGGGTATTCGGGTCAAGGGCACCCACAGTCAGGTCAAATGGGTAGGTTAGTGTTAAGGTTTACGCATGCACAACAAGCTTGATCGGTATGTATGGTGAATGGCACACTCAGCTGGATCCCCTCTTCCCAAAGCCCAGTGTAGAGCAGGGTCACCGACAAGGTAAGCTAGTTACAAGGAGAGCAAGTTGAACGTTGCATGGTTATCATGTGTAGGACGAATAACCTTGTCACGAGGAGATATAATCATTACATCCACATCTATAAATCAATGGAGGGGCCTTTGTGCAGCCAGAACATAGCTGGAATCACACTCTACGAGACTGAAGATAAAGGTTAAGCTCGTCCCACAGGTCATGTGTAAATCGCAAAGAGATGAGTGCAGAGAGAAAAGGTTGTTCGGTCCACATGGTTAACTCTAGCTTCACTGTTCCGTAACAATGTTCACGTCCTACCACGCCACCGCACGCCACCACTAGCTGCTGCCACCTGGTGTCAAACGACACAACTCACGTTGCGTGTTGCCCCGCATCCACCGCCTCATGTTCTCTCTGTGTTACCCGCCGCTTTGATCGTCCTCAGTTTCCTCCTGTGCACTGCCTCTGTTGTCCAATCGTAGGGGGAATCTCTTCTTGACCCTTACCTCCTGTCTGGGTAAGGTCCTCACAGAACTAAATTGATAAAATCCTGAACTAATAAATGCACGTTGCAGATATATCCAGACAACTTCGATAAATACAACCTATAGAAAAAAATACAACTAGTACTCACAGATGAATGACAGCAAGATGATGAAAAGTTATGTAAAATTGTTGCAGATTAACAGTTTTATCTTAACATGAGCATTTGAAAGCTCCACAGATGTGTTTTTTAAATCGTTTAATTTGCATTTCAACTATCTTTGTTAGGCTCACAATTAACTTCTTCGATGGATTGGCTACAAAATCTGGACAACTTAAAGGACAGCATTCGGATTGCAAGCAGTTACAACTGGAGTGATCTAGACTTAAGCCAGTTTCAAGGCAAGGCAACAGTCTATATTGCTATTGGATTTAATTTTGCGATGTCTTTTAAAAAATATTTTCACTCTTAAAGTTTACTATTGACACAACGCAACTTTTATGTAATGCCAATGTTTGATCAGTTAGAATCCATAGGTCTCAAGATAGACGAATAGTTTTCTCATTAAAAAAGAAATAAAACCAGAATAACGTTTATAAAACTTTTAACATATATATTATGGTTTCGCAGAAAACACCCTTGAGTCGACATGTATCCTTTTTTTCTTCAAATTAAGAATTCGTATAAAATGACACAATAAACAACTTATTATTGCACATACATAACCCGTTGAGATATATACAAATGTAATCAACATATTATCTACTCTTCCTTCTTTAGGGTTGATCGAAAGTATGAAGGCAGCAGACTCGAACAACTGGGTTCTAAACCCAGAGCAGTTCAATGACCTTGCCGTGTCCTTGAACACGTTCTTCGCACAGACGGGGTTGATGCCCCCGGACGGGTCCGGAGTGCCTGTGTCCAACGCCCAGTTCAATATGAGTGAAAGCAGTGCCAGCTCAGTGGGAACAGGTAAGTCCCCAACACCTATGATTTTGTGAGGCTGTGTATTGAAAATCATTACCATTTCATTAAGGACACACTAACAATAGATCTCACCCACACTGAAGAATAGTGACACTGGAAAATTGTGCTCGGCAGTTTTGCTAAGTAGGCATAATAGAAGAAGATCATTTATTTTCCTGCTAATTATTCTGGTTTCCTGGTGTAATACAATACTAACTCAACACATTAAGACAATTAAGGTGTTGCAGCAATTACAAGTTAGTAATCAGTTTTGTGACGTCCAGAAAATTAACAATTTAGTGTATTTTATAACCGAATATCTGCTTCTACTGAATACATGTGAATCTTTATACATGTCTACAGTATATTTGCAGTATAATTGTATATAATGGAAATCTATGAATACAAAATACAATTGATTTATGATACATTTGCCATGTGTGAACCAGAGAATAAGAAAAAAGGGTGTAATGCACTTTCATGGTAATGGACAGCTTTAAGTACCATCATCTGGAGTAATTAATCATGCAATTTTTACACATCAGTAATGAATTAACTTCTGAGAACTAGTAAATAGGTCATGGCACTAATCTGTATCTCCTTGTGATCTACTTACATCAGCAACTAACTTAGGAGAGTCATGCAGCTCAGGGCAGGAAGGTGCTCATTCCTATTCTTTATGTCACCATTGATATGTTTTACCCTTCTCTTCTGTGTGCTTCTGTTCCTATGATTATCTCTGACACACTATAAGCCTTCACTACTATCTGAATCCCAAATGTTGCCATCAAATGAAAATGAATGTCACATTGGTATGGATCTGGGGTATGAGGGTAGAATCTAAACTTCTGGTTCGGTAGAATATTACAGGGAGTGTTTATCACTAGAAAGTGTTACATATGATGGTCCCAGACTGAGAAGCACACATTACCTAACCTGGTTGATGGTAGAGTATCTTGGTAGCTTGATTCAATTAGCATTATTACACTTATCAGTAGCCTCCTAGAGTTAACTAAAAAAAAAAAAGCCTTCTTGGATCGCTCTTTTGTCTGACGATCTTGTGGGGTCTGCTTTAATCTGATTGAAGGACACTCTACAAACCCACTCCTATGCCCCCTCCCCGGTGGCAATCAGTCATTACTCCTATATGAGAAATAACCCGACCTGGGCACCTCAATTATTTTTCTGGTTGAGGTAGTATCCAACAGCAATAATGTAGCTCATTCGTTAAGTTCATCGGTTAGGTAGGAATCGGTGCCAAATGGTCGAAGTCTGTCATCCCAAGTACTCTGCTTGGTTGATATGTTGGATGGCAACATTATCGGATTTTTCACTTCTACCTTCAGTTTTCATGCTGATTAAATTTTACAATCGAACCTCGTTAATACTAATTCAAAATCTCATGATTTCCTCAGTTCAATTTACACCAGTTGTTGATGTTTAGGATTTCTGAATGTCTTAGTTAAGGCTCTTCTTGTGAGATAAAGCAAAAGATTTTCTATAGATATCTGAATGGAATATGCTAACAGAGTAAGCCTATTGTAATTTAAAAAAAAGTGTAACTCAAGGTCAAATTTCGTGAAGGTTAGCTTATACTAACTACTCGTCCAAATAATTTTGTATCTTATTCTCAGATTAAGTGATTCGTCCCAAGTCCCTCCATCTGATAACGTAGAACATGTATTTAAAAAAAGCCCGTGTTCTAAGCATTGCATTACGAATTTGAGTTTCCAGTCGTGTAAGAGAATATTAAATCTCGTATACAATTGCAATTCATTAGTTGTAATAAATAAGGTTAGCTGGATTTAACATGGATTATCATCTTACTAGTCTGTGCTTGCATATTGCGCATGATGTCAGTGATGCGAGGTTCGCATATTTTGGTTACCTTTGTAGGCTACACAACAACGCATCAGCAAATAGTGGGCGGGAATGGCCAACCTACGTACAGCGCGCTCACCAACGCCTCGCCGCTCACTCCAGAAGATCAGGTAAATACAAAGTGGAGCATCTACATTTTGTTTTATACAGGAATGCCATTTTACCTGCGTAAGAGAATATAATTTGTGTATCCACAAACATATATCCAAGTCTGTGGTGTAGCCTTGTAAATATCCCAAATGTAGTGTTTTTTTATGTATAGCAGCCCCATATTCGGACGATTCCCCACGTACCCAGTAGCATCCCTGTTTATACTTGTGTATCCTAACTCAGGTAATAAATACATGGTCATCCAACCAAGATGACCATTGAAAGTAGGATATTTGGTATTATTACTCACCAAATACGGAGTCTCCATACTAAGCCTATAGAGACTCCAGATCGCTACTGAGTAGAATACGGACCTCTGGAATCTCCTAGGAGAATACAGCTTTTTGGGCCACCTGACGGGCATTATAGGAACTAATTTATATAAACAATGCACGGCACATGGGCTGAATTTCTAATTATCTACAAGATTTTTTTCCTGAGAATTACTAGAAAGCTGAGTAATAAATACAACATTACCATGATTTCAATCTGTGTGGCCGTTTTCTCCTTGAAGTTGACTCTACGTAATACTACGCGTCAACTACAAGGAGAATATGGCCACTCTGATCGAAATCATGGTAATATTGGGTATGTATTCCATATATACTTGTATCTCTCTCTCTCTATGTATCTTTCTCTCTCTATCTCTCTATGTATCTTTCTCTATCTCTCTATGTATCTTTCTCTATCTCTCTATCTATATATGTATCTCTATATATATGTATCTCTCTCTATATATGTATCTCTCTCTATATATGTATCTCTCTATATATGTATCTCTCTCTATATATGTATCTCTCTCTATATATGTATCTCTATATATGTATCTCTCTATATATGTATCTCTCTATATATGTATCTCTCTCTCTATATATATGTCTCTCTCTCTATATATATGTATCTCTCTCTCTATATATATGTATCTCTCTCTCTATATATATGTATCTCTCTCTCTATATATATGTATCTCTCTCTCTCTCTATATATATGTATCTCTCTCTATATTATATGTATCTCTCTCTATATTGTAAGGATGACACGACACAGGAATTACCGATAGCTCTCGCACACAGACAATGTCTTTATTTCGAACAAGGGGCTACAATGGCTGCCCAAGCCTCAATCATTCCTCGATGCGTAACGTTCTAGGAGAAGACTGCCTCAAACCAGCAGACGGCTTTGTTTATAGTCTATGGGTGACGTCATCTCTCCGCGTCTCTAGAGGGAGAGGGATCTCTCTCTCTGTAGAGGGAGAGGGATCTCTCTCTAGAGGGAGAGGGATCTCTCTCTCTCTCTACAGGGAGAGGGATCTCTCTCTCTCTACAGGGAGAGGGATCTCTCTCTCTCTACAGGGAGAGGGATCTCTCTCTCTTTACAGGGAGAGGGATCTCTCTCTCTTTACAGGGAGAGGGATCTCTCTCTCTCTCTACAGGGAGAGGGATCTCTCTCTCTCTCTACAGGGAGAGGGATCTCTCTCTCTCTCTACAGGGAGAGGGATCTCTCTCTCTCTCTACAGGGAGAGGGATCTCTCTCTCTCTCTACAGGGAGAGGGATCTCTCTCTCTCTCTACAGGGAGAGGGATCTCTCTCTCTCTCTACAGGGAGAGGGATCTCTCTCTCTCTCTACAGGGAGAGGGATCTCTCTCTCTCTCTACAGGGAGAGGGATCTCTCTCTCTCTCTACAGGGAGAGGGATCTCTCTCTCTCTCTACAGGGAGAGGGATCTCTCTCTCTCTACAGGGAGAGGGATCTCTCTCTCTCTCTACAGGGAGAGGGATCTCTCTCTCTCTCTACAGGGAGAGGGATCTCTCTCTCTCTCTCTACAGGGAGAGGGATCTCTCTCTCTCTCTCTACAGGGAGAGGGATCTCTCTCTCTCTCTACAGGGAGAGGGATCTCTCTCTCTCTCTACAGGGAGAGGGATCTCTCTCTCTAGAAGGAGAGGGATCTCTCTACAGGGAGAGGGATCTCTCTCTCTCTACAGGGAGAGGGATCTCTCTCTCTCTCTACAGGGAGAGGGATCTCTCTCTCTCTCTACAGGGAGAGGGATCTCTCTCTCTCTCTACAGGGAGAGGGATCTCTCTCTCTCTCTACAGGGAGAGGGATCTCTCTCTCTCTCTACAGGGAGAGGGATCTCTCTCTCTCTCTCTCTACAGGGAGAGGGATCTCTCTCTCTCTCTCTACAGGGAGAGGGATCTCTCTCTCTCTCTCTACAGGGAGAGGGATCTCTCTCTCTCTCTCTACAGGGAGAGGGATCTCTCTCTCTCTCTCTCCAGGGAGAGGGATCTCTCTCTCTCTAGAGGGAGAGGGATCTCTCTCTCTCTAGAGGGAGAGGGATCTCTCTCTCTCTCTCTCTAGAGGGAGAGGGATCTCTCTCTCTCTCTCTCTAGAGGGAGAGGGATCTCTCTCTCTCTAGAGGGAGAGGGATCTCTCTCTCTCTAGAGGGAGAGGGATCTCTCTCTCTCTAGAGGGAGAGGGATCTCTCTCTCTCTAGAGGGAGAGGGATCTCTCTCTCTCTAGAGGGAGAGGGATCTCTCTCTCTCTAGAGGGAGAGGGATCTCTCTCTCTAGAGGGAGAGGGATCTCTCTCTCTAGAGGGAGAGGGATCTCTCTCTCTAGAGGGAGAGGGATCTCTCTCTCTAGAGGGAGAGGGATCTCTCTCTCTAGAGGGAGAGGGATCTCTCTCTCTAGAGGGAGAGGGATCTCTCTCTCTAGAGGGAGAGGGATCTCTCTCTCTCTCTAGAGGGAGAGGGATCTCTCTCTCTCTAGAGGGAGAGGGATCTCTCTCTCTCTCTCTCTAGAGGGAGAGGGATCTCTCTCTCTCTCTCTAGAGGGAGAGGGATCTCTCTCTCTCTCTAGAGGGAGAGGGATCTCTCTCTCTCTCTCTAGAGGGAGAGGGATCTCTCTCTCTCTCTCTAGAGGGAGAGGGATCTCTCTCTCTCTAGAGGGAGAGGGATCTCTCTCTCTCTCTAGAGGGAGAGGGATCTCTCTCTCTCTCTAGAGGGAGAGGGATCTCTCTCTCTAGAGGGAGAGGGATCTCTCTCTCTCTCTCGAAGGAGAGGGATCTCTCTCTCTCTACAGGGAGAGGGATCTCTCTCTCTCTCTCGAGGGAGAGGGCTCTCTCTCTCTAGAGGGAGAGGGCTCTCTCTCTAGAGGGAGAGGGCTCTCTCTAGAGGGAGAGGGCTCTCTCTAGAGGGAGAGGGCTCTCTCTCTCTAGAGGGAGAGGGCTCTCTCTCTCTAGAGGGAGAGGGCTCTCTCTCTCTAGAGGGAGAGGGCTCTCTCTCTCTAGAGGGAGAGGGCTCTCTCTCTCTAGAGGGAGAGGGATCTCTCTCTCGAGGGAGAGGGATCTCTCTCTCGAGGGAGAGGGATCTCTCTCTCGAGGGAGAGGGATCTCTCTCTCGAGGGAGAGGGATCTCTCTCTCGAGGGAGAGGGATCTCTCTCTCGAGGGAGAGGGATCTCTCTCTCGAGGGAGAGGGATCTCTCTCTCGAGGGAGAGGGATCTCTCTCTCGAGGGAGAGGGATCTCTCTCTCGAGGGGGAGAGGGATCTCTCTCTCGAGGGGGAGAGGGATCTCTCTCTCGAGGGGGAGAGGGATCTCTCTCTCTCTCTCGAGGGATCTCTCTCTCTCTCTCTCGAGGGATCTCTCTCTCTCTCTTGAGGGAGAGGGATCTCTCTCTCTCTCTTGAGGGAGAGGGATCTCTCTCTCTCTCTTGAGGGAGAGGGATCTCTCTCTAGAGGGAGAAGGATCTCTCTCTAGAGGGAGAAGGATCTCTCTCTCTCTAGAGGGAGAGGGCTCTCTCTCTCTCTAGAGGGAGAGGGATCTCTCTCTAGAGGGAGAGGGATCTCTCTCTCTAGAGGGAGAGGGATCTCTCTCTAGAGGGAGAGGGATCTCTCTCTAGAGGGAGAGGGATCTCTCTCTCTGGAGGGAGAGAGGGATCTCTCTCTCTCTCTAGAGGGAGAGAGGGATCTCTCTCTCTCTAGAGGGAGAGGGATCTCTCTCTCTCTAGAGGGAGAGGGATCTCTCTCTCTAGAGGGAGAGGGATCTCTCTCTCTAGAGGGAGAGGGATCTCTCTCTCTCTCTCTAGAGGGAGAGGGATCCCTCTCTCTCTCTCTAGAGGGAGAGGGATCCCTCTCTCTCTCTCTAGAGGGAGAGGGATCCCTCTCTCTCTCTCTCTAGAGGGAGAGGGATCCCTCTCTCTCTAGAGGGAGAGGGATCCCTCTCTCTCTCTCTCTAGAGGGAGAGGGATCCCTCTCTCTCTAGAGGGAGAGGGAGAGGGATCCCTCTCTCTCTCTCTAGAGGGAGAGGGATCTCTCTCTCTCTAGAGGGAGAGGGATCTCTCTCTCTAGAGGGAGAGGGATCTCTCTCTCTCTAGAGGGAGAGGGATCTCTCTCTCTCTAGAGGGAGAGGGATCTCTCTCTCTCTAGAGGGAAAGGGATCTCTCTCTCTCTAGAGGGAGAGGGATCTCTCTCTCTGGAGGGAGAGAGGGATCTCTCTCTCTCTAGAGGGAGAGAGGGATCTCTCTCTAGAGGGAGAGAGGGATCTCTCTCTCTCTAGAGGGAGAGAGGGATCTCTCTCTCTCTCTAGAGGGAGAGAGGGATCTCTCTCTCTCTCTAGAGGGAGAGAGGGATCTCTCTCTCTCTAGAGGGAGAGAGGGATCTCTCTCTCTCTAGAGGGAGAGAGGGAGAGATCTCTCTCTCTCTAGAGGGAGAGAGATCTCTCTCTCTAGCTAGAGGGAGAGAGGGAGAGAGATCTCTCTCTCTAGAGGGAGAGAGGGAGGGATCTCTCTCTCTCTAGAGGGAGAGAGGGAGGGATCTCTCTCTCTCTCTAGAGGGAGAGAGGGAGAGATCTCGCTCTCTCTAGAGGGAGAGATCTCTCTCTCTAGAGGGAGAGATCTCGAGAGAGAGAGAGAGAGGGATAGAGGGAGAGATCTTTCGTGAGAGGGAGAGAGATCTCTCTAAAGGGAGAGAGATCTCTCTCGAGAGGGAGAGATCTCTCTCTAGAGGGAGAGATCTGTCTGTCTCTCTCTCTCTCTGTATCTATATCATTTATCTATCATCTATCTATCTATCTATCAATCTACATATCTATCTACATATATATAACTGTATCTATGGTTGTATAAACAATTTTTGCTCTGGCAAGATTGGGGTTTCACATAGATAGGTAATATGTTCGACATGTTGACGTGTTGATTCCTCTCATCAGTTAAAGTTGACCATTCCTGCTCTGTGTTTTCCTTCAGAAACCTGTCATCACAGTCAGTAATCCATATCCACAACAACACTCCAGTTATGCTGCTCTCAACGATGAAATTGATGACGACTTCAACTGGGACAAGCTACTGTAGATAGTGCCTCCACGACCGACGTATAAGGGTATCTGTTATATGATCACCAAAGGAATATCATCAGTAAATAGCCATAACATTGTAGTAATTGGCTTATCCTGGCTTTAGTAAATATCCACAATATCAAAGTGATTATAAAATAGACATAACGTTATAAGAATTGGCTTATGTTGGCTTAAATAAATGTCCATACGATTATAGTTTATTCAAAGAGAAATTTGTGAATTAATTTGTAGACATTTCTGTTCTATTACCTGGATATATCCGTGGCGGTGTGGATTTTTTGATGAACTGCTGCAACCGGAAGTTGGGCAGCAGGGTCAAATGATATTTTCTATATTGTCACAAGTGTTTGTAAATTTCACATGTTGAGGGTAGGTTTTGAAATCCTCGACGCTGTCGTGTCCGTCTAAGGTCATGTAAGAAAACAGAGATGTAAATGTAAAACAGCAGATATCATAATGCTGCAGTCTTTACATTTATTTTTCATATGAGTTTCATGGGATGCACTATATATAGCAAAGTACTGTATGTTGCAGTCAGTGATGCACAGGAACCGACACATTGAATTGTTCCTGAGAGCAACAAATGCAAATTAGTTTAATCGATTATATTTTCTCATAGAAAATGTGCTTTGCGTAAAAACGGAACCCCTTTGACTTCACATAAAAGCGGTTGAGCTTAGTTCATATCCGTCCAAGATATAAGACGTCCAGCCTGTTCATGTCTGCAGAAGGCCTTTGCAGCTTTGTTGTAAATTAACCGCAGCAATATTTGGAATTGAGGTAATAAACTTGTGTATCTTTATAACCCCCATTCAGGCTTGAAAAGCTTTATGTACCATGGCAATAGGATAAAGAGGAATCAGTATAACCTCCCGATTTTTAATTTTAACTACCCTACTCCCATTAGCACTGGTATTCTTGAAAGACAAAACGTGTATATTTATATGCAATCATGATAGTAATTCTAATCAATTGCACCTTTTGACACATCTCCAAAAATGCAACTACCAACTTTCAACTGCGAGTCACTGAACATGTTATTTTGTATCTGAATGAATTTCACACAATAGAATAATCCATGTCCGATATCTTTTAAACCTTGTATTTATCGAAAGTAAGTCAAATGAAGACAGAAGGGATCTAATGTGATTCAGCTCTTGGACATCCCTCCTCTCAGACTCCCGGTGGTTGCCAATGACTACGAGGTGACGTCAGAGTCACCGCTGGTGTAGTGACGTGTGACGTAGGCCTTGGCAACGAGGTACCACCCTGTGGTTTCTATAGCAACGAGGAGCCAGGAGGTCCGATCGAGTCGGTGATAAGGCGGGCAATTAAGAAGGGCACATTCCCTTCTTCATTGCATTTCTTCTGTCTTCTTTTACTGTATACCAAAGTGACAAAGCTATTTTCGGGAAATTCTCTCACACATACATATATATATCAATAACATGGCACTTAGTATATCGAAATGGAAACTGTTAGGTTGATAACAGACTATTGGGAAAGGACACTTTCGGAGGCTGCTACGTTTTGCCATGGAGCGTGTAGTAGGTGTACACGGTTTCTAAGGTTTAGACATTATTGTCGGAGACGGAACATTGTAAAGGGGACTTGTCTGCGAGTTTTCGTTTGTATCTCGTGTTGCCTGGTAAGGTTTGTTGACCGCATGGTATGGACATAATGAATACAATATCATACCTTGGGTTTATGACGTTCATTCCTGGCCCAGAAAGTACTGCTGTTGCTGCTGCTATCCTCGCCTTTGTTCGTGAAGAAAGAATATCTGCTGATTGAGATAAAGAAGATAAGGGGTATTAAGCTTGGTGTTGTGCCTGGTATGGGTGTATTATATCCGCATAGTTTTGATACGGAGGATTGTTAAGCGCCTCGTTTTTGTAAGATATGATGAGGCCATAATGCAATTGTAGATAACCCAATGAGATAATAATATCGACACTGAGTATGTCAACAATTTTCCTATGAGGGAATGATCCCTTAGGTGACTCTAATTCAAACGGTTCGTCTTATGCCTTCGTTACATATTTCAAGTCTGCGGGGCAGAAGAACCCAAAAGATTATCTTCTGAATTCTTTATTGATACCATACATTTACCGTGGAGAAATTTTGGCGTTGGCACGTTCTTCACAAGTACTCAAAATGAAACCTTTTCTTCTCGCTACACAAGAGTGATATATATTTAGAGACTGGCCACATAGAATGCATTGATTACATTAATCAGGGCCTGACCTACTTATTGATTAATCACGAAATGCACTCAACAGGGAGTATTGCTTGAAAGTTATTGTATTTTCTATATGTCATAGGCAATTATTATCTGTGAAGGGACTTTTTGTATAACGCGAAAGGTTTTTCTTATTTTTCCTGAGGTATCACCTGAAGTAGTAATTTTCTATTCTCCTGAACTCATGAAATTGTTGGTTCTATATTTTTTGTTTGAACATGGGTTCCTACCAATGTAGCAACACAACCCACATTCTAACAAGAAATGCTCTGTTTATAAATTGTTTAAATTATATAATCCATCACTTGATGCAGAGGTGTCTTGCTCTGTTGTGTGTGTGCTGCTTGGTGCTCTGTGCTTGATATACCGAAACGTATCACTCCTACAGCAATCATTTCTAAGAGAAGGGTAAAAAGTTCTTTACTGCTCCGTCCATATAGAAACTTGAGTCACACTGCAACAACACTCTTCCGTCCCAAGTTATGATGCAAACGTTAGATATCACAGAAATTCTTCCTTTGGGATATCTGAGAGGACCTTTTTGTGCCTGTCCATGTATATATGCAATTAGAGTGGTTGGCAGGTCTTTATCTACAGTCTTTGTATACGTTTGTAGCGGGAGTTTCGCCGCATATCCCTGTGTTGTGAAGTACTCCCGAAAAATACGTTTATGTGTTGCCTGTTTATTATATTCACCAAACATTGCGACTGCAAGTGCAGCTTACTGTAACTTTGACTTAGCAGTGGCATTGTGTCATGATATTCAGACGTTATTGATTCTCCTTGTGTACATACTAGTCCTGACACATAAACTATGGTTTTCTTTAATCGAAATTTTTTATTTTCTTTAATCGAAATCCTTTATATTCACTAAGTCAAATCTTTTTTTAAATGCTGATCTTCATTTCTCAAAACGGCATTGAATGATTTGACAAGTCATGTTTTGTTTATAAGGTATTGGTTCTCTTCTGTTTTTTTTATGTGTCGATGCTGGCTTGCCAGAAGACTAGTCAACACCTACTCCGTCCTATCATGCATTGTTGTATTCCATTTAGCCAGCCGAGCTTTACGTATAACTTTAACATTTTTCGTTGAGTTGTTCTAAGTCATTTACGCTATAACCGTGAAGATACCTTTGAAATAATTGGCTCATTGTATCCCAAAGTAGAATGGTGAACTAATCACATTTGTATTCCTGCTGAATTGGCCAAAGTTAATCTCCGTCGAATTGATGACGTTATGGAGACACTGTGACGTACAATAATGTGACAAAAACATGCCCTGAGCTCGAATCAAGTCCACGCTCTTATGACCTTGTAGCAGTGTGGATAATACAGAGATTGTAGGAGAGCCTCAATTTATGGTGAGTGTGTTCTTTGGGGTTGGGAGCATAATCAGAGTAAGAGTTATTCAAATAACAGTCCCGTCAGTGTAAGGGGAGAGCAACTTGTGCAACTCACCTTGTAATATTCAGACTAATGAACATGCTGGCATGTTAGGCATTGGTGGAATCATTTGAAGAGTTGTGCTCTTAATAAAAGTAGAGCTAATCCAGAGTATCAAATTGATATCTTTAGATTGATGTGGTGTGGACAAGATAAAGAAATTGTATAACCATCGCACATTTATCTATTCCTTTATAGTTATATCGTCTCTGTGAGGCTATTTGCAGTTTGACTGTATAAAATCGATATATTCAATGATAAATTTTTGTCTACATAGTGTTCTAAAAGATATACAAATAGGTTAACCATACTATGTCCACATGTTCTGGTGATTGAGTATGAATCTTGAAAATTTCCTATGAGTTTGAGCAGCACCCCTGGTAGTTTTTCGTTAAAATTTAATGCCAATAGATGCTTATATTGGTAGTTTGATTTAGGCTTGTGAGGATGTATGTGTATTGGTATTCCTACACCATTGGTTTGCAGTAAAGAAGAGTAATTCCCGCAGAACATTCATAAAAATGCGTCACTCTTTCTGGGAAAGAACACTCACCTGTAAAAGGTGTGGTGTTTGTATAGACTGCGGACTGAATTTAGTTACATATACAATATTCAGTTGTTGATTCTGCACTGGTTTAGATCCAAGGATATGTAAAATTCAATTAGTTTTCTTATTAAATTGAATATCTCAAGTTGAACTTGGATTGCATTTAGTGTTAGATGCCTGAAGGGAGACGTCCGTGTGCTCTGATGCCTCATTGCAGATTGAGTGAGCAAAAAAATCTGAAGACTTCCTTTTCAAATTATGATAGTAAGGAGATTGAAAGTATTTAAGGTAAACTTAAATGTTTGTATCACAGAAGTATACATGTATATCAATATTCATTGATAACAGTTAACACAAGTTGATATTATCAAGAAACGCAAGAGTTGCTGTAAGCTCGGATAAGATTTGAACTTGTATAATTGCGTTGTGCACATATTCTTTCAGTTAGATTGCATACATCATTTGTAATTTCTGTATTAAAGCTATCTTTTTACAACCACACCCTTTGATTTGTGTACAGAATGTGAATTTAGCAGTGTCATTTTGACGTAAGCTCTGCATACTCCAACATGTTATAAAAGAAGGATGGGTAGAACACAACTTCGGAATTTAATTTGGATTTGCATTCAGATACTCGATGTACAGGTGATATTTATGATGTAAGCACTATAAATAGGACACCACACCGAACCGCTTAATAGGGTTCCCAGTGCATACACCCTTCTGGATTCAGCTGTAGTGGCCAATGGCCATGGCCAATCACAATCCTATCCCAGACATTGTTACTTTGAGTGAAAATAATAATTTCAAGTTATTTGTCCCATAAAAACAACGATGTGTCTTAAAAGTATGGGTATATCCATCACTTTTGAAGAGGCTGATCTTGTTGATTACTGTCAATTGTGCCTGGTGACATGTTAAATTGAGAGATATACTGTCTAGAACAGTATATATGGTTACCTTCACTGCCCTAGGCGTTGCTATGGGTTGCCCTTCATCTGGAGCCTCTCAGGTTTCCTATGTGGAAAAATATGTCATGAAATACTGTGCAAATGCCAGTAAAAGTTGCCACTCTGTAGCAGTTACTTGTAAATAAACATTTCTTTTGCGCAGTGTAAAGCTATTTGGTTTTATATTTATACATTGCATTTTCAAACAATGGGAAGTCCGACAACTTGCATTCTTTGTGTGATCAGCTAAAGCTAAATGGCAGCACTGCACAAGCAGGAATATAGAATTATTTCTGTGTGATCTCTATTTACTATATGGAACATATATACTGGTTAGTTGTAGGGATTTCATTTGTCACTTGTCAATGCCAGTTTTATCTCTGATGTGTGTTATTAGAAGGAAACCAATGAGATAAAGATAGCTTGGTCCGGATTCCACTGAGTTTGGCTGGAGAGTAATATACGATGCGAAGCTAAATGAATTACTCTGCAGTCAAACGAGGTGGAGTGCGGACCAAGTTATTTTCATCGAGTGGGATTCTGATTTTGTTTCACCCCATATAACATTATTTATTGATGAAATAAATCACCCAATTAGCCATTGAGTATTGGGTACACGAACTTCACGGCTGTGGAGTACCAGTTCCTAATGTTAAGCCTATTGACAAAAATACCAGGGTGAGATAAGATAAATACTGCACTGGGTGTAGAGATCGCGCTGAATAGCATGTATAAAGTCATGAAAGCATGACGGGGAGTGCATATACATCTTTGGACCGCTGGGTAATTGATATAGGGATTACCTTCAATCAGGTAGGGGTTTTAGAGAATTCTCCATAGTGCGTCATCAGGGTTTGTGATCTGCCATTCGCAAAATTGACGACACCAGTATGTGGATCACCATATATGATTATATGATATGGGGGTATTAATTATTCAGATAGCTGACAGGGCTTTTTGAAAGTTCCAGGCCTCCCAGTGAAACCTTTGAATCCTATAAAAACCTTTATTTCGATTCTTGAGCCTTTATCTTTTTTAAAAATTACCTATATAACCTATAAAAACCTATATGTTTCACTGCCATGCAGATTGGTGTGTACGGGAGATTTTAGAAGTTAATTTGACACAAATTCAGATTGTCAAATGGCAAGAAATCCAGCATGTACATGTGCTTGCTGAGTACCAGATGAGACAGACATCCTGATGTTCTGCAATTTAGTACTAGGCACATTTATTTAATACTGAAAATAAGTGATTCATTGAACTTTGACTCCATTATACTGAAAAGGTTAATACTAAAAGCCTATGTTTTTGGTCTTTCTCAGGGCCAACAACATAGGCTTGTAAAAACCTATATTTTGATTTTCAAAACCTATAAAAAAAACCTGTATTGAGGAAATGGGGTGCTGGGAGGCCTGAGGTTCCAGAAACTTTACGATTGAGATATAATAATGACTGGCTGAACGGTAGGTGATCAATTTGGTCTGGGACGGGACTTCAGTATGGGGCACTTCTGGGAACTAGGGTGCTGTTTAAGAAGTTACGAGGGACAAAAACTATTTCACAGACGATTTCAGATATGTACCTAAATGGAAAAATAAAAGTTATTGCTGTAAGTGGTCTGGGGGGGATCTAGACAATTGGCAGATTTTGTGTGATTTTGGCTGGGGTCGGCAGGCAGAATTTCCTCATTTTCAAATAATCAGGCATGGAAAATCCAGATTTTGAAAATATTCCCATCATGCCAGGCCAGGAAATCTAGATTTTGAAAATATTTCCACCTCAACAGGCCTTAATAAACTATTACACCGACGATTTCAGATATATACCTAAATGGAAGAGTAAAGGTTATGGCTGTAAGTTGTGTGGGGGGTTCTAGACAATTGGGAGATTTTGTGTGATTTTAGCTGGGGTAGGCAGGCAGAATTTCCTCATTTTCAGATAATCAGGCATGGAAAATCCAGATTTTGAAAATATTCCCATCACGCCAGGCCTTAATAAACTATTTCACTGACGATTCCAAGACACTTTCTATGTAGAACAGTTAAAATTATGTTCCTAGGTGTGCTGGGGGTTCATTTTAGGTCACTTTGGGTCTGGTCAGGAGTCAGATTTGCTTCATTTTCAGAGTGTTGACATGGGAAATTTAGATTTTGAAATTGTTTCCCCCTCAACAGGCCTCAATGAAATTGACTTTGGCTGGGGTCGGCAGGCAGAATTTCCTCATTTTCCAGATAATCAGGCATGGAAATCAGATTTTGGAAATATTCCCATCGCCAGGCCTTAACTCAATCCTTGTGTGTGTATTTTTTCGTATGCATCAGATATACCTCACATTCTCTTGGAGATTTGTTGGTATATCCTTATGTTTTCATGACGAAAAAATTTACGAACGAATTTTGTGCTGCATCGTGTAGGCGGCGATGCCAGCTCATGTGTATGGTTGGTAAGGGCGAGCACCAAATTTCAAAAATGGTGTCACGTGACGTGATTGTTGTCACTATGGCAACCATTTCATATTTTTTTCAATAATTATGTTGGTCATATCTAAATACATATTTTGTGTAAAAATTATAACGTTATAATATTGATTATTTCATGAATTATGGGCCTAAATTGTAAAATGTCAAATGATGCCATTTGGCATCATTCGCCCATGGCTGGGGAATGCCATATGCCATCATTCGGCCGTGGCTGGGGAATGCCATAGTGGCATCATTAGTAAGGAAAGGGTTAATAAACTATTTCACAGACGATTCCAAGACACTTCCTAAGTAGAACAGTTGGAATTATATTCCTAGGTGTGCTGGGGGTTTCCTAACAATTACCACATTTTAGGTCACTTTCGGTCTGGTCAGGAGTACGATTTGCCTCATTTTCAGGGTGTTGACATGGGAAATCCAGAGGAACCTAAACGGAAAACTAAAGATTATGGCTGTAAGTCTGCTGATTATGGCTGTAAGTGAGCTCATTACTAATAAAGTTATTAACCCATTCAGGGCGAAAATGCCTGCAGGCATTATGTACATGGGGGGCGAAAATGCCTACAGGCATTATGTACACAGGGGGCGAGAATGCCTATAGGCATTCATGATATAGTCAGGCATTTTCCAATAAATCCAAGAAAAATTTAAAGAGTTTTTGTAAAATATGGAAAGTTATGTGTGGAAATCAATACATTTTGTATACTGTTTCAAAAAAATTGCTCTATGGCAATAAAGAATTTCTCTAGGTCACATGACAAGTGACACTTTCCTGAATGCCTCAAGGCATTCTCGCCCCCAGAGACATACAGCCCAGGGGCACCCTGGGCCCTGCAGCTACTGATACCCACAACCTGCTCGCCTGGAAAGGGTTAAAACCTTGCCTCCAAATGCCATCCAACCCTAGCCCTAATCCTGGTGGCCAGAACTGGAAGTATCGCCCCTAGCGGAATTGACGGAAATTAACGCTCTACCCGCGAAACGCACTCAAGCATAGCCGAGGCGATGAAATCGTAGAATAAATACGGGCGTCGCCCGCGTTTCATACCCATAGGTATAGGTCCGTGCTACAACAAAACCTGCAAGTCACACACTGAAACATTTCCCCCGCTACCAGTGGAGTTACGATGTCCAATGAACCGCAGCGACACGGCCCGGTAAATAGATTTGCCAATAAAACATGAGGTTCTATCAAAGTGAAGCCGAATGCCGCCACGCAACAGTAGAGAGGCCCGAGACAGGGCACTAGCTCAGTAATCGCCGCTAAAGCAACTCCTACAACCCATAAAGGGCAAAATTCATGGGGCCGATTTCTCACCCGATCAATTGTTCCTGGGCCCTTAAGAGGAAGCTCACGTATTGTAATTTATTTAATTCTGATAAAAATAGTTTATTAAAAGACCATTTTCAAAGATTTGAGAAATTCTAGGGCATCCGATAATAATCGGCGATTGTCTGGCTACGGAATCGGCTACCGTCGGTCCAGTGGAACACCCCCTTAAAAAGTCGGATTCACACAATGGGATCCATGTACCTCTCAGAGCGTTTGTCTGAGACAAATCCTGCTGAGATTCGGTACTGGAACACTATCTCCTTGTCTGAATTGTATGTTTCCATTTTGCTGAGACAAGTTTTTTCCTTGCAATTGTTGCTGACAATCGCTTCAAACAAGGAACATAATCTCATGGGATTTTGACCTTAAACCGGTTTAAAATTTAAAGGGGCATTTTGGCGAGACAAATGTACTTCACACTTTCTCCCCCAGTCTCTGAGTCTCAGTGGTCCCAATGGCACCTATTCACACGGGGAAGTGCCCTGAGTCAGCAACTGTTTACCCTGTGTACCCTGTTGGATGGTGTAGAGGTGAGACTATGTACCTGTTAAGTCTTCCCATGTGAATTCAATCCGCCATGCTACCCTGAGACTGTAGAACACCCCAATCTGTGAAACTTTGTACCCAGCTGGAAATAGTAGACGACTGGTGCAATGCTTTGAAGTACACCAGTCTCAGGTCCATTTGTCCCATAGTGTGAATCCCACTTATGGAATGTTCATTCCTATGGCTTTATATATATATATACTAGCGACTTCGTCGAGTCGGCATTGATTGCCACCCCCACCTATCCTGCGTGTATGAAGTACACGATTTCTAACTGCTGTTGGGCCCCCTAGCGGAAGAACGGGAAACCATCGTAAACTTGTGGTTATTATTCCGCACTACAGGATACAGTGCTCCTATTATTTCATGTGACACGGGTATTTTACCGGCAACCAGCAAAATGTGAAAGGAGATCGGAAAACTACAGTTCTAAATTATGTTTTCAGTACAGCTAGAAACAAATATCAAGAATAGAAGTACATCTGTGTGAAGAAACACAAAAAGAATTGGCAGGATTCAGTTAAGTACTGCACAAGAATCTCACTCTCGTGGGCCGTCATTCTCCACACCTAGGTCTGGTTCACTATGTCTCTATGTACGGCAGCAACTCCAAGCGGATATCACAAAATTCTACCGTTTTAGATATAGTAGGTAATAATGTGCATGTATTTCTGATCGTTCATTGCGACTATTCCATTGCACCAGTGTGGCATACCCTGGCTTTTCCTGCGATGGATTCATCGCAGTTAGGGTAATAAAATACCGCCGATGCATCGTCGATGGGCCCATAAAAGGTGTGCGACGATCGCGTCTTTCTGATGGAGCCGGGGCTTTAGATCTGCCAGATGCTTACTACTCTATACATGTCTCCTTAATAGTCTAGCACAAGAGTGTTGAAAGCGGTTTTTGCCAACTTGCAAAAGCGCGGGCACTCATTATTATGGAATATTGATGATACCTCCATCATGGCGGAAACTGTTTAACAGTGTCATGATAGCATTCAGACACCCCTGTCATTGCTGGTGAAACTAGGCCTCAATATACACAAAAATAAAAGTACCACTTCACCCATTACACAACTGACGTTTTGTGGTTATAATTAAAGCATTGAGTATAGAGCCACTATCATCATGTTGTCCAACAGTTACTTAATTCACGGATATGTAATACATATCCGTGAATTAAGTAACTGTTGGACAACATCGAGTGTAAAATGTGATGAAGTCACCATGGAAATCTTGGAAATGTGTGAGGGCCAAAATTCATGGATAATAGGGGGTAATATCCTAGGGTGTGAGCATAAAGATACCTCACCTTGGAGTCTTTGTTGAAGTTGTGAATTTTCCAAGTTTAAATTCAACAACTGCTGCTGGAGTTGAGAAAGCTTGTCTTCTTCCAAGAACTGCTCCTTTAGGCGTCGGGTCCCTGCTATCTGTTTCAGTAGTATAGCCTTTTTGGACATTTCGAATTTTCCCCCGCTTGGTTGATCATCTGCTGGTTCGTATTCACTGTCCGAATCTTTCCCGCCCGTAGCTCCGTCCTGAGTCACTACAACAAATTAGCAATATTTACCGTAAGGAGGCTTGTGCTTATCGTTGCACACTTTATAATTTTTCGCTCCCTCACCCACGTCCTCGATTTGTCTGTCCGCCATTTTTTAACCATTTAAGGAGGGCTGCCTGGGGTCCAGCTGCTCCCATAAGGATACTGGTGGCAGTCTGTCTGGCTACAGGACGGCAACATAATATTTAAAACTGATATCCAAGTTTGTAATCATGCAATATGATACATAATCATAAATATTTTATTTCTTTTTAATAGAAATACTAAATATGATATCATATCTACAATATTGCTCTATTATTTCTTTGTTAAAACATTTTTCTTAATATTGGGACAATAATGCCTCAAGGCATCATGCGTCTTTAGTGTGGTGATGCCTCCAGGCATCATGCGTCTTTAGCGTGGTGATACCTCAGGGCATCATGCGTCCTTAAAGGGTTAAAAATTCAAAAGCGCCAGTACAAATAGTATAGCAACCAGCAGTGAGGCTTTCATGCTACCTCCTCCACTGATGGCGGGTGCGTGACTGAGTAGCGGGAAAGGCTTCACCCCTGCCCTAGCCGACAATGGCACCCCCTTACGGTAAGACAATGAACCTGCCACCAGTGGCGCCCTCTGTTAATTAATAACATAAATATTAAACAATATTTCTATACAATATCCCAAGGTAAAAGAATGTAGAAGCAGATGAAGAATCCCACACAGAGTCCAAGGCTGAATAGGAGCTACCCATAGAGGCTTTTACCTGTGTAGTAGGTCAATTCAGCCATTGTCGTATAGCTATGTTCATGTCAAGGCTGACGAACAAACTACCAAGATACTCTCATTGGTACCTCGATCGGGGGGGGGGGGGGGCAGAAATCATTGAAGCTTTCTCATTTAGATGGAATAATGGTTTCTAAGCATTTCCAGATTTCAGGTTGAGCCTCAACCCTGGGATGGCCACATGTTACTTGTTACATAGCACTCCACTACTCGATACGTGCAGTCATGGAGAGATTCAATAAAGCAACAGTAAAATGTGGACTTTATTTTGTGTAGAAAATAAAATGAAACTGGATAAGCCTATGGTTTTTGATGTGGTGAGGTTCTGCACCTTTTTATGTAAGAAAGGTTTCAGTTATTCTACTGCGAATACAGCTACATCTGAAGCCAACCTCAGGGACCTACAATGAGGAAAGCTAGGTTGATGAACGCCAATACGTTCGCTAGGTTCTACAAAAGGACACTTATCTCAGATGACAACACGTTCCAGGGAATGGTTCTTCATACAAAGAAAGACAACTAGACAACCAACCACCTGCTAAACCTTCTCTGGGTGAGCACAGGTAACATTTTATAATCTCTGTTTATATTCTACCGATCAGTAACAAGCAGTAAACTTTATAGGTTAATGAGACTTACCTCAGTAAGAGGTGATATTTTAGACTTACCTTAGTAAGAGGTGATATTTGTAACGAGGTTGTCAGATTGAGCAATGGTCCCATCCACGACTGTTGTTGCAGTACCCCAAAATTTAGTTGCGTTCAGGAGGCTTTCAGGAGGTCGAAGGTGCCCCTCTGGATGTTGAATACTGTTGGTATCCGGCGAGCACTACATCTCCATTGTTCAATCCAGCGATCTCAGTACTGGCGAACTGTCGGCCCAGGGACAAGATTTTGTAAGATAGTAAGTCTGTCCTGTTGAGTAACATGCCGCCCCAAGGTAGAGATGTCATACGCCTTTATCCTGATAGGAAGAAGAAATTCAATATGAAATTTCGTCAGTTCACACACCAAATATGTATAAACGTGATAATCCAAAATATCTTATTATCTTTAGACCTCATTATTTTCTTTTATTCTTAGGGAGCGTTCATTATTTATGGCAGGGGGGGTGTGGGTTTTGCTCGGCGAATCCTCCAAAATAAATTGCCCCCCCCTCGGAAATACCTCCAAATGAAATGCCCCCCCCCCCTCGGAAATACCTCAAAATAAAATCCCCCCCCCCCCAGTCAAATACCCTGATATACACCCCCCTCCTTCCCCTAGGCAATAGCCTTAAATCGATTCTTTCTCATATATACATGTATTTGTACACATATAATGTAATGTTAAGTAAATAAAGCCAGGTAAATTCTGGCATGCAAATTTCTAACATCTATAATCAAATCCTCTAATATGCAGCTATCCGGCCCTTGAGAAATGTTGACTGTTAATGATGGTTTGAGAGCAATGACTGCAAACTGGCATATCATAGTTATATACACCATATTATCATGATTTCGATCTGAGTGGTCGTATTCTCCACATAGTTGATGTGTAGTAATACTCTGTGTGACAGCGAGGAGTATTACGTAGGGTCAACTACAAGGAGAATATGGCCACTCAGATCTAAATCATGGTAATGTTGTATTTATAACTCACCTTTCGACTAATTATCAGGAAAAAAATCTAGTAAATTATTAGAAATTTGACTCTTGCACCAAGCTTTGTTTATATGAATTAGTTCCCATAATGCCTGTCAGGTGGCGATAAAGCTGTATCCTCCTAGGAGATTCCGGAGGTCCGCATTCTACTCAGAAGCGATCTATAAGCTCCATAAGCATAGCATGGAAACTCTGTACTCAGTGGGTAATAAAGGATTAGATATCCACCATCTAGGAAGAGAACCCTTAGCCTGTCAGGACATGCTGGCACAGGAGCTTATCTACCTACTGCTCTGAGACCTATCTTAAGGGGGTGTTCTATTGAGACAGTGGAGGCACCAAAAGGACAACTTGTATGTGCTAAGCTACATTGCACGGCGATCACCTGACATTGACCATTGAAATGAATGTACAGTAAAACCCCTCTTAAGGGATATAAATTATACAATATAAATTAATATAAATGTACAAAAAATTAAAAATAAATAGATAATAGAGGTTGAAGATGGATATGCCTTCTTTGTGAAATTCGCTCCTTTTTACACCCCCGTTTAATGACCACCCCCCCCCCCCAATAACTTCTGAGAGAAGTCAGCAGCCCCATAACTGTGAGCCGCCCAGAGCGATACCTTAAGCGGGGTGTCCCCTTAAGCGGGGTGTCCCCTTAAGCGGGGTGTCCCCTTAAGCGGGGTTAAAATAAACTCTTAATAGAGGGAAAAATTTCCGTTCCGAGCAATTGTCCCCTGAAGCGGGGTGTCCCCTTAGGCAGGGTGACCCGGAAGAGGGGTTTCACTGTATAGAAACTAATACAGTGGAGCTGCACCACATAGGGTCATCTCCCAACAGCGGTATTGCCTTTGATAGTCTTAGCATATTCATGCACACCTACAAACTCTAAAATCATTGCAGTTTTCTTGTGCAGAAAATAGTCCTGGTTTGTTTTTCATATATTTGAAGTTTTTAAAAGATGGCAAATACTAGCCCATTACAAGAACTCTTAGTATGATGAGCTCCCACTCCACAGACATGGCACTGCCAGGTGTCACAGGACCTCACTTATTATCTTCTCTACCACAATCACCATGCTTATACATATACATGTACATGTAAATTTCTTAATTCTGCTAGAAGAGATCAGACACTATTGGCCTCTAAATTGAATAGATTATCTAAAATACACAGTCATTGAAATTGAAACGCCCCACCCAAGCAAATACTGCAAAATGAAATCCCCCCCCCCCCCCCCCCCCGGCAAATACCGCGAAATGAAATGCCCCCCCAGGCAAATACCTCTAAATAAAATGCCCCCCCCAAGGCAAATACCTCTAAATAAATTGCCCCCTCCAGGCAAATACCCTCATATAATTTGCCCCCCCTCCAATAGCTCACCCCCCCCCCCCCGGCCGTAAATAATGAATGTCCCTTCAATTCTTTGTTGAGGTTTATTTTATTTCCAATTTTTTTGGGTTGTGTGGGCAACCTGAGGTTTATGATATATATATATATATATATACACACATATATAAATGAGAAACGTGAAGCCAGGTCAGATCCTGGTGGTATCTTAACAAAGATGGCTGCCACGTATAGTGAAGAATTGAAGCTTGGTAATAGGTTGCATAACAGGCCGATTACTATATCAAAGACATCCTCGGAAACGAAGGGGATCACCAGATGCAGCCTACTAGACTAAACATGTGAAGCATGCAATTACCACATGGCTTGTATTACAAGACGGCCTTTGATTACAGGAGTAATTACATAGCATTCTGTTACGAGTATTTGTGCTCTGGTTATTTTCGGATTTTATATTCATAACCCAAGTAACTCAGGCTACATACCAACACTTTGGGATGCAGTTTGAATTGTCCATCCTTGTTAGTGTCCTAAACAAAGACAATCTCCTTGTACCATGTACTTTCGTTGACTTAAGTTATTCAGCAGGCCCCAGTTCTCTTGTTGTTAGTTTTAAACACCTCCTTGGTCTCTGAGCAACGCTGGTTATCCTGAAATCTCCTGTTGAGTAGGGACGACCTAGACCGACTAATGAACTATTTGCTGAAAACGTAACAGCTTAGGGAATACGTTATCCTTGCCAAGTACATACCTTTCAATCCTTGAATAGAGGAAAAGAAGAATTGAGTTTTAATGGGCTCAAAATATAGAGCAATATCGTGACGAATATCAGTGTTTTCTGTACGCCCCTGCCCGAGTGGCACGCCCACATAGTTCTGCTCTCTCGGGTGACTACCTTGACCTACATATAGGCTAACATCTAGCTACTCCAGCACTGCTCCTACCCTAGACTTACGCTAGTCTTTGAGTTAGACCGTATAGCATAGCCTCATGCTATTAAAAGATTGTTCTCATTCTGGTGAGTTATCCCTCATACTTGCTGTTTAAAACTTAATCTGTCGGGTGAAAATAAGTACATCACTTGCTATGCGTGGAGTATTTTTTCGTCTTCCCGGAAAGCTACATCCAGATGTATTTACCTTACGGGATGAATACTCAGTCTAAATCAGAGAAGGAAGAAGTGCATATATACATATGTAAGAGACTAAGGGGTTAGCTACTTTAACATCTACCACCAAAGATCATTATGGGAGACAAGATAAGCACATATATAAATGTTATTGATTAACCCCAAAGAACACCGACACAAGCTTTCAGGAGGTCTTGGTCGTTCATATGGACAACCTTCCTCTGCTGACACATCACTGGTAGGGGAAGAGCAGGAAAGTAAATCTCAGATTATTGTGGTGGGGACTCAAGCCAGACTAACCCTCCTCCTGACATCTCTGAGAGCAATATCGTAGTAAGACCCGGGGTAATTCTTCTACCCAACTCTTGGTAGACTACAGA
The DNA here is from genome assembly GCA_950022655.1 of Alentia gelatinosa. Lineage (NCBI taxonomy): Eukaryota > Metazoa > Annelida > Polychaeta > Phyllodocida > Polynoidae > Alentia > Alentia gelatinosa. The sequence continues at coordinate 16,710,087 of OX465590.1, forward strand.
AGGTATATTAAGTTTCGAACATTTAGCTGGGTATCTGATAAGGTTCTATGGAGGCAGAGAAAATGTCTTTGAGGAACAGTAGCTGTGGAGGGCAAAGAAAAGAGGTCATTGCCAAGTGAAAATATTCCCTATATCCAGACCGAAACAGCTCTAGCAATGTAGATAGATCTGCTCCCTCCCAACACACACAAACTGTACACCACGTGTGAGTACGCCCTGGAGACACTTCCGGAAGCTGCAGGAAAATCTACAGAGCCGAGTAGTGATGACGTCATCATTTTCTGTGGTACACCTCAACCAGAAGTTCGCTGTTGGGTAAGTAGACTTTCAACAAATTGCGTTGTTAGTAAGGAAATTGGTGTCACTTACACTATTGTACATGTTTGATGGTCATCTCATTGTGGAGAGGTTAATTTTCCTTTTCAGCATCGGAATGCTTAGATTGGTGTTTCATCACAGACACCAGGAACTGAAAGAGGAAATGTAATGCGAGAACCTTCTCATGGCTGCGTTTCTTATACTGCAATTCAACTAAACTAGTCCATATACATTTTACATATATCTTCAAACACCAACTCCATTTCGTAGTCTATGCAATTCCTTGGTGCGATTAGTGAAAGCTTTGCTGTAGGTGCAGGAGTAATAAGAAGGTGGTGCCGAGTAGAGGAGATGTTTGGGGAATTACCAGGCACACTGGAGTAGAAGGGTGCCCATCTGTCAGTCCTCCAAACTGGAGATTGGTAGTAGATTTCCCGGGTCATTGCCCGGCTGGACCTAATCTTTACCACATAACCATATTCTAGTTATACGTATAGTTGCCATACAGTAGACCTATGAGGCCTACCAATTCGCATTGTCTTATTTCGGTAATATCATATTATGAACGATCCTAATCGGAAATCTAAAACTCGTAGTAAAAGAAACATCTTAAAACATCATATTGGAACAGAATGGCTATGAATAGATATATAGGGATAATCTAATTTGTCTTGATTACACTAACTTTTGTTACTTGAAGAGAAAAAAAAAGTGAAACTAAACAGGAGATACCACTCTAACTAACATTGAGGGTGCTGCCAGTGTGCTGGAAATATCGGAATCCCGTCATCTATCGGCCAACTTGCATCCCTACTTTTACCTCTCTAAAAAAGAATTGCTTTATGGTTTCCATGCTTCAAGGTATAACCTGAATTGACCACAAAGTATCCTAACAAAGAACTCCTTATATAAAACACACCAAAGCAAACGCGGCTCTAGAATAGGCGTGAAGGTCGAAAAAGATGTTATCATGTTGGCCAGAATACCTGCTCTGTAGAAGCCAACCATTGCACTACCCATTCTCGGTGCAAATAAATGAATGAAAAACGTTAGACTTCCACCTAATTTAGAAGTTACCGGTAATGATCTAAACTTTTGTAGGCCTATTCGAGACGAGTGTTTTGAAAGCTGACTCTTATTCGTTTGTTTCCATCCACATTGAATAATACATTTATTACTCTGCTTATATCCATAGGTGTCCTGACTACATATTCCAAGATGGCGAACAACACACCTCCAATGGTGATAGCGAGAGACGAGTCGGGCTCGGACCCACGTGACCTGCTGACGGTGAGTCACGTGGTGACGGAGTCGATCATCGTGGCCGCAGTGGTCGTGCTGTCTCTGTGTGTGCTCGTCATTCTGTGCACCCGTAACCGGCTCTACCACAACTTCTTCAACCAGTTCCTGTGCAGCCTCACGCTGGCCACACTCGTCTTCAGCCTCTTCGTGCGACCCGGCACCATCCACGAGGAGATCCGCGAGCACAAGCTCACCCCGGGCTACTGCGGGCTCTACCTGGTTCTTCTGGACGTGGAGTGGATTGTGCTTCCCTACACTCTGCTCTTCATGACCATAGAGCGCATTCTCGCCATTCGGCAGCCTGTGCAGTACGCGGAGAAGATGACCAAAGCCGCCCGAGTCTCCCTGCTGGCTGTGCCCTGGGCGTTCGGCATCTTCTTCGGCATCATCCGTAACTTCGCCATGAATGAAGAAATCAAGGACGACGACACCCGTGATCACAAGAACCCCAACCATCTGGCACAACTCGGCTGCTACGTGGTCGCCGATCGCGATATTCGTAACCTGCAGATTCTTCTCGGCGAAATAATCGGCAACGTCATCCCGATAGTGGCGATCACAGCGGCCAACTTGGCACTCATTGTTAGTTTCTGCCGCAGGCGGCAGATGACAGTGCAGACCGATCTTGACGTCCCGTTCGTGCATGCCGGAAGTGTGGTGCTGACCGTGGTTGCTGACGTCACCATGGGGTTAGTTCTCATCGACGACGCCGCGAAAATCACGCGCCTCGGACCGTGGGTGGTCACTCACTGGCTCTTCTCGGCCGTGGAGATTCTCATCCTCGTACTGGCCATCACTCTCCTGCCCGATGTCAGGAGCGCCATCAGTCGCCTGTGCTGCTGTTATGACGTCAGAGACGAGTACCGTACGTTGATTAACGTCAACACATCGACGCAAACAAATTTCCAAAGCTCCAATAACGTCAGAGCCAATAGCAACAACAATGATGGCTAATGCCCGTGATAGTTCTCCAAACTTGCCTAAGTCTTCTGAAGGCCATCCTTGTTCTATAAGATAATAGCATGGAGAGTGTATGTCCATGATAATAGATATACATGTACCCCTGTAAATGTTGTAGGCTTGATTGCTGTTCCACCAGCACACAAGACAACGCGAGATTTGCCAGAATTGGGTGTCTTTCTAAGTCTTCCTGGGTAGTGGGATATCGTGTGCGCTTTAGCTGCAAAGATCACTCCAGTGCAAGAGCCCCCTGTGAACGATAATAAGGGTTCTATACACAGGGGTAATGAGTCAAACAGATTGTGCAAGATGTAATATGATCAAGCAAGATGCAGCAAGATACTGCGAAATACAGCCTAAGCCTAGCAGGCAAAAAAAGATCGCCAGTCATTAGGCGATTTCCGCTTTCAATCGTATTCATACTCCATTTTGATGGGAATATTTATTAACAATAACCTACATGTTTGTTGGGGTTCTGGTATATAGCATTCTGAATGTATTACATTTCAAATTATTCTATTCTAAGCTATATCATGCTTTCAGTAATGCTGTTAGAGACTGGACCTTCTGAAATAGCCCTGTGTTGTCTATGCAAGAGTGTTCTTCAACCAGGCTTTAGCAGGAATCCACCGTTAACCTCCATTTGGGGGCTTGCCATATGATGGCACTTTTCACAGGAAGTGAGTTAATGCGCAAGTACATGTGCGCAATCAGACAGCCAGGCTGAATTTGTATGAAGAGTGTGGTGTCACACGATCGCCCATACAGAGTGCTGAATATTAAACCATATAAACGATATATTTACCAGAATAACCAATCAACAATGACGAACTGTTTGTGAAATGGAAGAAGGACACCTAAAAGGCTCCAGTTGCTCGATTTTCGTTGTTTGAACTACTTGAATTGATAATAGAGTTCTTATGTAGCGAAGCGAGCGACTGACGTAGGCTAAAGTGCCATAATATGGTGGGCACCCAAGTTTGGTGTCAAATCTGTCAAGTGAGTGGATATAAGACTAACTACCCTAACCTTGTGATATCATCAATCTTTATATTGTACTCTTCATTAAATGTGTTATAGGCCTACATAGGATTAAAATACGTACCCGGCAGTGGATGTGTTACGGTTTTCTGTTTTGCAAGACTTTACTGGTATCCATCGCTGTTTAATTCCCTTGTTTGATAAATATGGCATATCCTTGTACTTTGAATTAATAGTCCTATATGCTATAAAGACATCAGGTTTTGAGCAATATGTGTACTTAATGACAAATGCGGGTAGGTATCGAAGTGCCCCCTGGTTCTTAGCCTGTAGTGCGGCCGACTTTCACCAGACGGCATGGTCATGGGTCAATATTACCAGGTTCTACTTAATTAACACTGGTGCTGCCATCTGGTTTCAAGAGAATGTAGCAGTTTCCCATTGACACCAATAGATATGCACTTACCTTCTGCAGATGACCTTACCATAGAAATTAGCATGGTGACATAGTATTTTTTAGCATTTGTCATTTGCACATGTTCCCAACCATCATAGTCCAGAATTATTTGAAGATAGCAATAGAACATCAGTGTCATTTAAGCAACAAAGTCAAAATATTGCATTTTCCTATAGACACCAATAGTTAAGCACTTACATTGTCAGATGGCCCTCCCATAGAAGTTAGCATGGTGACATGCCTTTTTTTTGCATTTTCTAATTGCTGATATTATCATGAAACATCACGAAATTTCATATGATTGATTATATGGCATGAGTTGTCTTCGCAGCATGATATCGCGAAGCTGAGCTGAGTGATATCTGTAGCGGAAGACAACGAATGGCATATAAACAATTATATAAAATTGAGTGTTTAGATTTTATCCTTCCCTGTTACATGTTTTTAACTTCATATGTTACCAGTGGCATATAGATATTTTATGCCATAACCGTGGCATACAGTTACACCATGTTAAGTCTATGGAGATTTATATGAGGGGTAGGATAAATGGAACTTATATTATCCTGAGTTATTTGCAAAACTCAATAGAATTTAAAAACCGCCCAACTACCAGCATTTGTCTTTAGTTTGACTGTAATAATCTATAGTTAGTATTGCCTTTTCTCTACCTCCTTTAGGGACTATAGGTGTTTGAATACCAAAAAAAGTGCCAGAAAATCAAGATACTAATATGAATGAACATAGATATCGTATATAAATGTCTGATTCGTATGATATATGTAACATTACAATCTGTATAGTATCTTTGTAACTATCAGATACAAGCGGTTGTATGCTCCTCGGAGTTGACTCTCCCCAATATATCCTCGCATACGCTCGGATATTACTACGCGGCAACTCCTCGGAGCATACGGCCGCTTGTATCTGAAACCAGTCAATATTGTGTATGCATAATCTAACATGTGATAAATACCTTAATAGGCCAGCTTCTCCTAGAAATTAAACTCAATTAGAGAAACCTGGTCGATATTACTTGTAATAAGCCTTTATATATGTCTAATGATGGGTGGGATTTTTAAAACCTGCTTAATTACCAAAAACTGGGTTATTTAAGGCTGATGCTGTATAAAAGTATCTCATCGATGTAAAAGTGGCACTTTTTGGTGCATCTTTTGTTGGTCTTTCATTCCAACAAGGATTTTGTATAGCTCTGAGGAATATTTCCTTCCAAAAATCAACAAAAACATTGTTTTTCATGATTTTCACTTTTTTTTTGCAAAGTCTAGGAGGCACAATGTGGAGCCAAAAATTGTTTTTATTAATGTGTTTAAAGCATATGTCATGAGAGGTGTAGACAATATAGTTTTGAAAATTATTAAAAGTTTAAAAAAATATTAAAATGGTCAAAACTATCCAGGACCTTTACATTTTCCAACAGAGAGACCTATAGAGCATGTTATCCAACACCCCAATTTTGAGAGGATAATACTAATGAGATATACAATGAGAAATTAATTTTCCTTTATTGTGAATATAAAGGATTATAGCCACAAATATGTTTCCCATTGTTCTGAGTGATTTTATAAACGTGTTGTCCAACACCCCTCATGTTGTCTGACACCGCTGTGTGGCCCAACACCCAAATATGGCTCAGAGCTTTTGTTTCATATCTAATATATGATAGATTGTTTTGGGTCAAACATAACATATATTACCATATAATATTTGTTTTTCTCTAATTATAAGTTTTTATATCGTTTCTTGAAATTTCAAAAAATTTAGGGGGGTGGTCAACATGCAGTATTATACACAATTTCAAAAGGCTCTCAAATCTGAACCATTCGTCTGCTTTTCTTGGAATAATGTTTTTTCTGTAAGGTACTTAGTAGGAGACTAATATAAAATATAAAAATAAGTATTATTCTAAGAATATTTTTTGAGTGTCTGATCCCAGGAAGAAAGCGTAATTTAGCAGGTTTCATATATGTATAAATACATTTTACAAAAAAATTAAGATATTTAAGCTCCAAGTGGAAATACCCCTCATGTAGCTACATTGTGTTTTTAAAGACATATCCTACAATTCTCCGTGGCGCCACCTGGTGGTTTTCGAATATTGACAATTTCATATCAAAACTGGTTCCTTGTGACCTATTCTAAAAATAAATAACTAAAATATCAAGATTTATCCTATTTTTCATAACCCAATTGATGAAATAGGCCTATAACTTGCAAAGTTAAACGTCGCTCAGAATATTCCTCTACCTGTCCTTTTATTCATGTGGATAGGGAACCAGTCTATAGATTCGCCACCACCTCTGTCTCCAGTTTGTTTTGACTAAGAGGTTGATGTGGTCGAGTCCAGGCCTTGTTAGCTCTGGTTCGATTATAAATCTGTGGCGCCTTGACCCACTACCTGTAAGTGTCTGTTACTCTCCCAGCAGATGTCACATGTGACCTGGGCCTATGCTTGGAGAGTGTGATATTTCTTTGGAGAGTTCTGAATATTACTTGATAATTATTTCTGCTCTCAGAGCCCACATATAAAAAAAAAAAGCTTGGTCAGAGACAGGAGTCGTGGACATGACCTGGGATGATCCGTACTTACCTCTTGGTTGGAACAAAGGAAGTATATATCTATGCAAAAAATACACCAAGGCTGCGCTGCATATAACGCCACATCGCAGCCTGCAGTATCTTTACCTCATCAAATGGGATGCAAATGCAGAGCTCATGGACTTGGATATGCAAAACCATAATGCTTTGCATAAAACGTTATGCAATGGATACACAGTTGGTTAGCAAATTTATAAACAGATATACTTTCAAGGTTTGTTTACGCTCCCTTTTCAAGTGCCAAACCACTTTGCTTTGGTTGTTTTACAAATAGAGGGCTACCTGTGCATTTGACAGTGTCTTTACCTATTTAGAGTGTTCTCCTACAGGTTAGAGTGGTCACATATAGACTTCCAGTGTGCTGCGAAAACACTATCCCTTTATTATCTGTGTGCTATTCACTGTGATATTGGGAAAGGAGGAGGGTGCCAGTGTCTTAGGGACTGTTCATTATTTATGGCAGGGGGGGATGAGCTATTTGGGGGATTTTCTGAGATAATGTTCATTGCAATGTTTTTCAATGATCATCTTACTAAAGTTCGCAGCAAAATTGTTGGCCTATTGAGGCAGAGACTATCAGAGGGCTATTGCAGGTCCTTGTATTGTCATTTATATCCTAAGTAATCTGTAGTGTTACCATAAAGGTACATATTTTCAATAAATAAACCCTGATAAAACAACAGTTGCCTGAAGAAAATGTAAGGTAAATGACAGTTGCTGTGATGAATTACTATTTTGATGAAATTCACTCAACAAACTCCCAAAACACTGCAGTAATGTTACCCAAGAGATGATACCTTCAATTGCTTATTTATGAACCTTATTTCACTAGCAGATGTCCTTCATTATCATAAATTCAACAAATGATTTACTATGAGAGTGTATTATGTGCCTGTCAGGACATCCTCAGACAGAAAAACCTGCATTCTGCCAATGTAGTAACTGGTATCAAAACCAGTGATTTTCTTACCTTTGCAACACCTTCTTCTATGGCATTTTCTGTGATAAATGTTAACCTTGATAAAGGGAATCCAAATCCCGAAACGTCAATTATACGTATACAAAGAAACTAGTTCAATACAATGCCTACAAAAATTATTCGGCTGCCTTGTAGTTCTACTGTCACTTCTATACATAATTTCTAACAATCTACAGTACTGAATCCTACTTGGGATCCTACATGACAACCGACCACCAAACCAGTAGAGTCCTGTTAGAGTCCTACCAAATACTCCCTGTTTCTACAGATTTCTGACTCTGGCATCCTACCTGGGATCCTGAACCCACCACTCCCGCTTAGGGAGACCTCTAAAAACCTAAACGACTCAGACACTACCTTAGATGGCGACATCCAATGAAAATGACCATGTCACTCTCGACACCACGGACGGTCCACAACCACCTAATCCACCACCCGAAACCACCATCAACCGCATCCCCATCGGCGCGGTACCCTACTTCAAAATCTCCCGTTATACTACATACCAAGTTTTGTCAAAGACACCAAACATTTACTCAACATCATAGAAAATGTAGGCTACTTACATTTTGATGAGTTTCTGGTGACCATCGATGTGAAGAGCTTATACTCATCTATCCCACATGACGTTGGCGTGCAGGCCATAGCCAAGGCCCTCGACCGCCGTAGAAACCGCCCGATGTCCAGCGCCACAGCAGCCACCTTACTGAACCTCATCCTAAAAAAACAACACTTTCACATTCAACAACAAATACTACACACAAATTAATGGCATAGCAATGGGTACAAAAGTCGCCCCGACATACGCCAATTTGTACATGGCAGAATTTGAACAAGACGCATTATCAAAATCTACCGAAGACGAATTAATAACAGAACTGAAAGGACTGAATACCCACCACCCCAGTATACAATTCACTTAGGAATACAGCACAAGTGAGATTAATTACCTAGACACGATGATATATATTGATAAAAACTGCAAACTACAAACAAAAGTCTTTAAAAAGCCGACTGATGCCGACATGTATCTACATTACCAATCTTACCACCTTGCAACAAAAGAATTGCATTTGCTACAGCCTTTCAATCAGATATCGGATGATCTGCTCAGAAATACACGAGTACGACAAAGCAACCACAGCATTAGTAAAACCACGGACTTGGATGACCCGTATATAGGGGTCGGATTTTTGAAACCTGCTAAATTCCGCTTTGCTCATGGGATCAAACACGCAAAATTTTTTTTTAGAATAATACTTTTTTTTATATTTTATGTTGGTCACCTACTAAGTACCTTCCAGAAAAACATTATTCCAACAGAATCAGATGAATGGTTTAGATTTTAGAGCCTTTTGAAGTTGTGTATAATACTGCATGTTGTCCAACCCCCTAAATATTTGAAATTTCAAGAATTGTTATAAATGCTTATAACTTAAGAAAGACTAATATTAAATGGTGACACACATTATATTTGATTCAGAAAACCTTTATCATATTTTAGATTTAAAAGAAAAGCTCTGAGCCATATTTGGGTGTTGGGCAACACAGGGGTGTCGGACAACACAAGGGGTGTCGGACAACACGTTCATAGGATTACTTATAACAATGAGAAAAATAATATTGAGGCTACAATCTTTTATATGTTTAATGAAATGATAATACGCTCTCAAAGCAAACCACTCAATTACTGGTAAAAAAAAACACCCAAAATCATAACTTATATCACAGCATGTTGTCCGACACCCCGGGGTGTCGGACAACACGTTTTCAGTTTTTGAACCATAAAAAGTATATTTTTTTATTTAGAAAAAAGCCAACCTGGGTATTCATGAGTGGTAGGGGTACTTAACATAAACAAGGATATTTGTTATTCTATTATGATTATTATTTCTTTTATACATCCTTTAGAGGTGTGTGGTCCAACACCACACTTTTTTGGAAAAATATCATCATGGAATCATAATGTTGTGATATCAGAATGGATAATCCGTTTGTGTTGAAACTTTCAGGTATCACAGCCAGGATTCTGGTCAACATTGTACAATAAAGGAAAATTAATTTCTCTCTATATATTTCATTAGTATTGTCCACTGAAAGTCGGGGTGTTGAACAACATGCTCTATGGGTCTCTATGTTGGAAAATCTTAAGGTCCTGGATAGTTTTTACCATTTTAATATTTTTTCAATTTTTTTTTACCAATTTTCAAAATTATATTGTCTACACTTCACATCACATATGCTTTAAACATATTGATAAAATTGGCTCAAAATTGTATCTCCTAGATTTTTAACAAAGTGAAAATCACTAGAAAATCACAGTTTTTGTTGATTTTCGGAGGGAAAAATTCCTCAGAGCTCTACAAAACCCTAGTTGGAAAGAAAGACTATCAAAAGATGCACCAAATAATTTCATTTTTACATTGATGAGATACGTTTATGCAACATAAACCTTGAATAAGCTTATTTTGGCAATTTAGCAGGTTTTAAAAATCCCACCCATAGGTCCGTGGTAAAACAACTCACCTTACGAGGCCACCTTCATAAACGACTGAAAGAGCAGGTCGTAAAGTCATACGGGTGGGGTGTGGGGTGTTGGGGGGTCGTAATGTGACGTTTTTATATTCATATTAGCCCTGTGCTAAAGCTAATTACGGTATTTAGCGTTCCCAATTTCGCACACAAGTCTTTTAATATATAGAGATAATTTTTGCAAAAGGAATACATGATCCTCTCAGATTTCATTTTTTTGGGCAGTTGCTTTCGTTATTTTCGACCATGAGAAAGAATCGATTTAAGGCTATTGCCTAGGGGGGGGGGGGGGGGGTGTATATGAGGGTGGGTCGGGGGGGGGGGGGGTTATTTTGAGCTATTTCCGAGGGGAGGCGGTTTATTTTAGGGTATTTTCAAGGGGGGGGGGGATTTTATTTTGAAGTATATCCAAGGGGGGGGGGGGCATTTGATTTGGAGGTATTTCCAAGGGGGGGGGGATTTATTTTGGAGGATTCGCCGAGCAAACCCCCCCCCCCTGCCATAAATAATGAACGCTGCCTTAGTGTCTTAGAAGTGTGTCCAACTGACCATGATCAATCACTCAAAACCTTGTTCAAAGAAATCGGAAAATGGAGGTAAAGCAACACGAATATCCCCCAATATCAGTATGCTTAACAACCGTGAGGATGAGGGATCCGATAATGAGGTCCAAGAAACTCCTGAAAAATGTTGAAGGGTGTAGACATATCTTCATAAATCCCGATGAAACGCCCGAGGTTTTATTGTGTTTTATTTTATATTGTAGTGTTTATTGACGTAAAGTATTCGCCTAAATTGGCGATCTTCCATACAATAGTCATGGAGACTACACAGAGACAGGACTCTACAAAAGGACTACACAACCATTCACACAAATCATTAAATATCAGTAGCAGATTTTGGTATTCTACTGTCATACTTTCAATGATCTTTTGATCAAATTTCAAATAACTACGTAAGTTGGCATGCTAAAAAACGGGAAAACAATGACATTCAATAAGCTACACAAGCCGATATACTATCTTTTATAATTAGGCAAGCTAGGGGTAGAGCCCGTGCAGTGGCGATTCATAGCAGAAAGTTAGGTTATGCCACCCAACTAAAAGGGAATGAAGTCTGTGTTGGTGGCACATGGTTTATCAGTAACTTTATGGAAAGCGTCCCTGACAAATACATTCCATGGAAAATGGTAAAACATTGGTAGATAACAGGTCAAAAGATCAAACAGTTGTGGTTAACAAAAACCAAGAAAAGACTCACCTGATATGGAAGGCGTGTGTGAAGCAATGAGTGACCAAGTCAAACAGGTAGACCCTGAGACTGAGACCGAGACTAAAAATACACCAGACTCGGTCCCAGCAACTGGGTATGGAATTAGGCGACTCAAAAACTCACTTGTGTTTAAAGGAATAGGATCTTTCATGAGTAATTTCTACCCAACAGTGGTTTCATATAATGGAACAGATTATATGACATCTGAACACGTCTACCAATCTAAAAAATGTAGACTTAATAATCGTCCTGATTTAGTCTTGGAGGTTCATAAAGAACAAAATGCCTATGCAGCTAAGAATATAGGCGGAAATTGTAAAACTGGTTCCGACTGGGAGAAAAGGAAGGTGGATGTTAGGTGGAGAGTTTCATTAACGAGGCTAAGTTCACTCAGAACAAAGTTTTGATGAACGAAATAGTGCACAGCTTCCTGTTAAATCTGATTGAAGGAACTCGAGATCGCTTCTGGGGGGCAGGGTTAGACATAACAGACGAGGTTTTCTCGGTAAACAGCCTACCAGGTCAGAATAAGCTGAGGACAATATTAATGAAAATTCGAGAAGAAGAAGAAGAAGAAGAAGAAAGAAGGACACGCATCTCAGCAATTATTAAACAAACCGAGTTAGAAAAATAAATGAGAAATAAAAATTCTGCAGAAATGATGGTAACATGCGTCTAATGAACTGTAATACAATGAGTTAACAAGGATGCTAAAATTAAAAAAAAATGTGAAGGTTGATATTGTGAGTAAATAAATTATCTACGTACATTATATAGACAATGTAAATACCTTGTAAATAATTATTGTGGATCTTGTACATTTACTCAAGCTCGTGAAGGACGTGAAACAACAAGCAACTATGACAAGTGAATGGCCTAGATATCTTGTCGTGGACGACTGTAGAGCTAGGCGCGCCCAGGCAATCATGGTCAATCTCCGTGGCCCTGACTGTTGGATTGTCTGCCTGCCCGGGGCAGACATCGATCGGCTAAAGGTACGAACTGTAAAGGCACACCTTCGAAAGGCCAAGTATTGGAACCACACGTTCAAGCTATATATATATCCTAGGGGGGACAAACACAATTATTTCAAAGACCCTTGGACCCTTTGCCGTGTCCTTGAATTCAGGAAATGTAAATAGCCTTGTCATGTCGATTCTCGATGGGTTTGATGGGCTATACCTAGCTGTGAGAGCTATGGACAGAGATGTGCCTGTTGTGTTCTGTTCAATTTATGGATTGGACTTGAATGCGGCAAACAAAGTCTTCATGGGCGTCACAAGCACCATAATAAGTTGGACTTGATAGTCAAGGAAACAAATGAGGGTATTTCTAAAATAAACTATGAACATCAGGTGATGACACCATACCTGGGTGTTGTGGTCCACAAGAATGTCAAGAACGGACCCACTATACATAAATACTACAAGCTCTTTGATGGTATACACCTCCTGGAGTTTTGGCTCCGTATTTCACTCGGCTTCGCCTTATGAAGTCACTATGCCAAACTCCAGTTGTGGCATACGGTGGCTAAGATTAAAACTCATCCAGTTTTACGATAGTACCTGCTAAATAGCTGTATTGATAAAAACGTACCATCTGGAATGCATATGTAGTATTGTACTTGATATAAACACGGGTTAAAATACCTTGGCAGTTACAGAAGTAAGGTCACTAGACCTGAAGTTAATTAAAGTTAACGGTCGGTGATTAATTGATAACTTTTTAAAATAAGTAGTATAACAAGATCATGATTTAAGCAGGGTTAGATGGTACCTATAACTGCAAAGTTATCAATACTTTATATAATAATGGATATGAGTGGGATATGAATTGTAAATTAGCATATGTAACAGAACAGGGTTGGGGGGAGGGGGGGGGGGGGTAGCTGCCGAAATATGTCTAGAATAGTTTAGACAATAGTTTGGTTTCTGAGCCTGTTCTGTACAGAGGAAACAGAGGAACAAAACACATGAATATATCAATATAGATCTCTGTATTCAAGTGACAATAAAAGCAATGACAATAGGTCAGTTATAGCAATAATAATGGAACCAGCACACTTACCTATAGAAATCAGGGTGAGAGGTCACAAGTCTGTAGTACTGGCACAAAGCAGAACGGTTTCTGTTGTACCAATACCTGTGACTTGTGACCATGTTAGTCAGAAATTATTCAGGATGCCCCTATATTGGGGTTGTAGAGGGCAGCACTGAGTGGGCATACCCATATATGGAGAGCGGATGAGGGGGGAGTCACTATGGCAAGCCATTTCCGTTACAGTATTTTGTACATTGTGCTTTGTGTTTTTGCCTCATTTAATAATTTATGTGACAATCGCGTGGAGGATCGCCAGGGAACTGGTGAACGTGTAATGTCGTTAATTTGTTCAATAATAAAAAAAAAAAATTAAAAAAAACCACGAAATACCTCAAGACCCACTAGTGCTAGTGGTGTTTGGATCCAAGGTGAGGGAGTTACAGAAAGGCAAGTTGACTGGGCGCGTGTGGGCTACAGAAAACGTACCATAGAGTGTAACCAAACATTTCTAGTGTTATTCATCTATAATTGCACGCTCATTTATCAATGATGAACACAACATTAGTTCTTATTTAAGAATCCTTTGGCTGTGGGTGCGACAACGATTCTACGACTAGAACACCTTTTACCAGTTGATGTACAATTTTTTAGCGTGAAATGCTTTGCAGTACCTAGTTCGTTTCGGGGCTAAAGAAAAGAAAAAAATATGCACAGGCATGGTTGTTCTGTCTCCTGCGTGAGGCCGCTGCTACAAGACGGTAGTACTCCCCGTTGTCGCCAGGTTCCGGGCGCTCAGGCTCTCAAATAGTCCGTCCACGCACCGCGCCGCCTTCGGGTTTAGGATTTAGTTTAGGAGCATGAGCGCCCTGGCACCTAGCGACAACGGGACGTACTACAGTCTAGCTCTCAAATAGCCTGTAGTGCGGCCACCACTCACCAGACGTCGTGTTCGAAGCTGCACTGTGCGCCTGAAGTGGTCATGAAAGAGACTAGCTCTCAAACTGGATCTAGGAACAGTCCTGAATGAACTGCTCTGCTGCCTGGTAGCGACCCCTGGTGTTACTAGAGTATACCAGTCTCAGCCACTCCGTGTTGATATGCCAAGTTGAAAAGTAGAATCAATGAAAAGATAGAGATCAATACATCATCGGTATTTCTAATGGGAACAGATAAATGGCAACGTTACCATCTATTCACATGAGGATGTCGGGTAATTAGTAGAAACTGAACAAGAGTTAGTAGTGTTAGTGTTTATCGCAAGACGGGTAGGTCGTGTATTACTGCGCGAGGCGATAGCCGAGCATAGTGAGAAGCCGATCTGACCTTAATTTATTAGGGGTAGGATAAATGCAGGAACCGCTTGGAATCACACACATGCCATTAACATGACTAAAAGGGAAATGAATCATTAACATACATATATATCTCTAAAGCATAAAGTGACCCAATAGCGGAATTAATGATGTAGCTATAAATTGTTGGGGCCTGTTGAAAGTAAATGAGAATTATACCAATATAGACTGCAATATTTTAAGGAAAGGCCTGTTACCATTGATAAACCTCTCAAAATGATAATCGTCGCAGATCATGAGAACTAAATTCACACAAAATGATTATCAAAAGATGCGACTTTTCTGTATTCTACCTTGCATTCAATGTCAGGAGCGTGGGGTGGTCCCGAAAAGCTTCATTCATTTGACTACATATACGTTACACCTACCACCTCAAATGAAAGCCAGTGACCTTTGCTGTGATGAGAGACCACCGTTGTTGGTGAATTACATACACCTTTGGGCCAGGGATCAGACGAACATATGCATATTTAAGTGAAAATTATTTCGGGTTAACTTGTATAAAATTTAAACCTAGCTGATCTCTTTGATTCATAGATCGTTGGTCTTTGTACTTATCTTAATGATCAATAATTTTAGTCTGAAGTCTCGACTTTATAACAGCTGGTACATATACTTTACCCCCTTGGCAGTTAACATATCAGTACTCAGATTTTGACGAAAACATCAGCATTACTCAACCTGTTCTTGGAATTCAGACGGAGTAACATCAATATTCCCCTTTTCAGGACATACTTGAAATATTGCTAATATTTCTAACACTAATTCATATACATATAAAACAAGACGGAAACCATTGGTTCTACGCAGCCTTTGATCGGCTCCCCCGGTGGGTTTTTTAAAAACCACGTAAAAGACGCCCTGATTAGTGGTACGTCACTTCCGGGACGTCACGTGACGGCACGGGGTGGCGCCACCTTGTGGGGTCCCCGCACATCAAGGGTACGTCACAGTGGTAGCGAGGGACGGGACGGTCGCCGGTGGCGGGGGGTGGTCGCGGTGTACGCCGGGATCGAATGAGGAGACGCGGCTCCAGTGGGACGCCGGCGCCTGGGACGGAGATGAGTAGTTGGTGATTAACTCGGTAGGGGGCGGGGCGGCGCCTGGACGCCTTGTCACCGCTAGGTGTCTCTGCGTGGGAGCCGCGGTGTCGTCCCCGCCTCCCTCCTCAGAAAAACGTGTGAACAGATTTTTTAAACAAAACCCGGAGGAACAAAACGCGAGTCTTTGAGTGCATCTTTCTCCAACCACACAGAACTGTTATGTACACAAATACACGACAAATGTTGATTCATTTCTCTCTGGACGCGAGGAACTACCCTCTCAACGGGCGAACACATGGGTGAATGAGGACCTCTAGATTTTAGTAATTATAACTCAGATTTCAATTTTCACAGCGTCGTGGAAATGGTGCCCGTGAGGGGGTGGGGGTGTGGTATATGGACACTCAGCAGGCCCGCTCTGTTAATAAGCTATCCTATCTACGGCACCTCTTTGATCACACGGAGGCTAGCTGTTCGCCTGAGTGTCGCAGAGCAACAGACCCGACCTACAAAGACAGACCCCCGGCGCGTGGACAAGATGGGGGCCGGGCCTCCCGGGAATCACAGCATACCACCCGGGAAAATGAAAGTTCATATAGTGGCCACGGCTTGTCTGACAACCATCTTGCGAGGTTTTTGTTCGTACATATGGTGCGAAGTTTGGAGGAATTCCATTGATAGATAGGAAACTCATGCTCTAATTAGACAGTCATTTTAGGCTAAAAATAATGTATTCATCGTATAATACCAAGTAGTATGAACTTTAACCCATATTCAAGGTCGTTAGTTTTTATGTGGGATATATTTTATTCAGTTTCTTTTAGTGTGTTTTTGCGCAAACTAGTAGACTGATTTTGACAGACTCTGGTCCTAAGATAATCCCTCAAAAATCAATTTTCAGTACAGCGGTCCTCATTGTATGAGATATACAGGCATATATAAAATCATAGCTGATAAAACATCTTATACTTTTGGGGATTTGGGGAGCCATTTCACATTAGTAAATATTCATATCACACACACTGTTGATGCGATGGTATACGAGAAGTGCCCAATTATGATGAGTATAACTATAAATACGAAATTCAATGGGAGGGTTGAGTATTTCTTTCTAGCATTAATTATATGCTTATACCATACCATATATGGCATGAAGGGTTATAATAATAGTCAAACTATCTCATGAAACAAACTAGGCTGATTATAAGATAGGAAGAGAAGAATATCGTTTCCTATGTTAAGATGGCAAGTGCATATCGATATAATGTCTATTATTTTTCTACACCTGTCTTGTCAGTGCAATTGTTATTTTGTATGTCACTACGTGCTTTTGTTGTCTCCTTGATAGTACTTTTTGTCCTTATTTGTTACAAATTTATGGAAGCACACCAATAGCCGAAAATGTCGTACAATTTTTGACTGAATAAAAAAAAGAGAAAAAGAAATCAGTATCACATACACAGTTCGTATGGAAGGTCACAAGGCATATGGCAGAACCTTTCTGATATCAGGCTTGAAGGGGTTTCCATGGGAGACCAAAGATGACACTTCCACAAGGTTAAAAATAGACCCCCACCCTAACAAGGTCTGCTTCTACCCCTTCCCCAAGTTCAAGGGTTGATTTGGCAGACCTGTTCACCTGTAAAATGGCGTTTGACACCTGTGAAAAAACCTGAGATGGCTTCATTGAGGACCACTATGGACTGATAGGTTCCACTCAATAGGCAATGAGATATTAGTGTCACCATAGTCGAGGTGACTTATATGGCTTTCTGATTTTTTCCGGGGGTCGCTTAATAGGAAATATAGGTTTTTCTAGTAGGAGGAAGCTGTCAAGAGTCTGAACTGGAAGTCTGTTGGGGTGTGATGGGTACGTGAAAGGAACATCCCGTCCATGAGTGGCCCTGAAATGTACAATACATCAAATGCACATCAAAGAAGCAACGACACGTGAAATCAATTATGTCTCGTGAATGCAGCTTGTGTGCCTTGGCCTGGTGAGAACGTGTCAATTCCAGGCCCAGAATGAGCTTCCTCGTTAATTAGCCGAAATGCACAACGCAGCCCACTGAAAAGGAGACACCGAAAAGGCTCAACAGGGGTGTTGGGTGAGTGAGGGTGGCACAGCAGGGGGGTTAGGAGCATCACTGTGGGGGTGCCTGTATTAAGGGAACATTTGGTCGGAATTTTATACTCATTTCTCGGTGAGATATCCTTTGAAATCGTAGACAAACCTCTGTGAAAGCGACACCGAAAAAGAGCTGTAAAAGGAGTGTGGTGTATAGACAATAACAACATATGGTGGTAACAGTTAAGCCCTTCTGCAGTGGAAAGGTGTTCGGGTTGCCTGCCCGGTTTGACGCCCGTTGTTTCTTACAAAAGATATGTCTTTGGTCTTAAGCCAATTTGAAAACCTTATATGAGATCAAAGTGGAGCTTTCTTAGAGAAGCTAGCCATTTACATCCCAGGGACATGTCTTCACACCTACCAGCTTGCTCTCAGATACCACACAATAGTAGTTTGATTAGGACTCATTCAATATAGGATGACCAAGGAGATAAAGGGAAATACAAACTCGGCTACTTTTTATTTTTAAAATGTTTACAGGGATAGTAATGAATGAATATCAGAATTTGATTATGTAACTAATCTTTTCGTAAGATCACATATGCACCAGATGATTAATATCTTATTCTGATGTATATCTAATGAATTAATGAATTATCATTGACAGTATAACAGTCAGTCAAAGCACGCATATTTTGCACTACATAAGTTTTCATTAACCTGGTAAAGTTTCAAGTAATAAACAGAATATATTGTGTCTTGATGATAAAAAAACATCTAAAATGTGTGATATATTCATATCTAAGGGTGTTTTTTCTGACATTAAGTAAGATTATTCTTGAGTGTCCAGGCGCATAAATTTGATTCTTATCATTTGGAGCAAACTATGTCCTACCCAAAGATCACTTTCTCATGACGAATACTATGTGACTGTTTTGTGTTAAATACCAGTAAATAAACCCGCAAATCTACATGAAGAATTGCACACTGTCCGCAAAGGGACATTCCTGTGCAATGAGCAAAGCTGAAATAAACACCCTGTCCAGGTCCGGGCCTCCTAACGAGCCTGTTTGAAATTAGTGCGTCTCAACGGTCAATTTGGCGACGCCATCTTGTCGATTCCGGACTGTGAAATGAACCATCCACGACCACGGCTCAAATTGACGCCGTGTATCCATGGAAACACGTGGCGCACGCGTTCCGCGCGTGGGAACGCACGCCCGGCCCACACGGTGTTCATTTCTCTTAAATGAACAAGTGGTGTAAATTTCACAGGCAGTGATGTGGCATTGCAAGTTAGTGCATAAAAGGGTTAACTGGCACTAAATCAATTTATCTGAATTACACAAATACACTAATGTCATGGTCATCATTTGTAAATCATAGCCTAAATTCATTCCCAAATCATTCTATAGGCAAAGTTAAATCTGGTTTTTTTTCAGATTGAAGAATGTGAAATTCCAGGTTGACTTGTACTGAATGAAGTTGCAGTATCTGAAACATAAGTGACTCTGATAAAAATGTACTTAGGCAGGTCTACCCTATTTCGAGTTTTCTAGGCTGGAATTTTTCAATGTAATTTTCTGGGATTATAGAAGATTCATACTTAAAATTGTAAGAAAATGTGATAAACACGATCTAGATTCGAAAAAATCGATTTCAGGTACATGTAATCTATTTCACAACAAAATTAAATGAGATTTAAAGAGGAAAATAACAAAAACGTTATTTTTGAGTTAAGTAAATAAGTAATTGGTAATCCTGGGGAAATGCCATAGGTGTCACACCCGGACCTGATAAAACGGTTACTTTAACAGGCTCAGCCTTTTCCCACGGTCACGTGGTCATACTGGTCACGTGGCACACCCGAGTGGAGACTCAGTTGGTGCCAACCGGAACCACCCAGCCCGCCAATGCGCGCGCACTCCTCAGGCCGCCTGGTGTCAGCGACCAGAACTGACCAGCGCGCGCACATGTGACCCCCGCCCACCACCGCTTAATTCAAGAGCACCAACCACTCCCTTAGATTTTGCGGGTTTGAATATTTACGCGTATCCATGAGCCTAAAAAGGATAAATATAATACAGAATCAGACCATACTTCTTGTGAGAGACTAACTCTAATTGAACTGTTATGTTTTTCTTCTCGATAATATCTTAAATTTTCAATAGAATTTTTTTTTTACTATGTACACTATTTTCATGACACAAAAATATGATGCGGAAGTGGGTGGACTGACTGGTTACAGTTAGGTACGCAGACACGTGGGAAACGTGTGCAGGTCACAGAAACGGTTAGCATTCTCCCGCCCAAAACCAACCGGACGTGGTCCGGGCGTTAGGTGCTCACGGCAGTGAGCTGTAGAGGTGGAGGGGGAGGGCGACCATTTCGCGCGCTTCTAGGAAGGACGCAATACTCACAAAGAAGATCTTTCTTCTTATCCTGCTTTACTACCCAATAAAAAGTCTCTCACTCATTCTTTACTTTATTCATCCTACTCTCTAAACTATCTTATTTTCATGGATTTTAATCGTGATGAAAAATATCACCAAGAATGATAAAGTCAACATCGATATCCAAACTTGATCATACAATCTCTGGGATATCGTTTTTGCTATTTATGGGGTCACAAGACTTTCGTATTTGGGTTTTGTGGGGCCCCTCGGGAAATAGTCAATGAAAAAACATAATTGGGCAAGAATATTGCAAAGGAAATAGATAGGATGGTAAAAAAAAGGTGTAAATTAAGTAGGACTTGTATGTTATTGCTTCTGAATGCTTGTGACACGGCGATAAGACGACACCACCTCCTTAGACACCAGAATCTACTAGACCTGGCCATTAACTCAGTTCACATACTGATACAATATCAATTTTTAACCAATAATTTATCACGATGGCAAGACTAGACCTCCAGCCCCTTCCTCCCACACTATAGACAAACTGTCAGCCAGAAATCCTTGATTAGATTTTGAACATGTGGTCGCTTCATCCATCGATCAGCCAAACATTCCGCGGCCACTCGCGGAAATCCTAGCTGGCTTTGATTTGCGGCAGACGGTTTGGCAGAGTCAAGCCTGTCAGTCACGAGATGAAGCCAGCGCCCATTTATCTTCGACCCGTGCCCGGACAGCGATCTGCAGAAACGGTAGCGAGGACTGGCTTCCATCGGCCTGACCACAGCTCGGCGCCGGGCCCCGGGCACCCCGGTGTGCCGGCCCCGCGGTCACAAACCCCGGCAGTAGCCCGAGAAGGGTGGGAAAGTGACCAGTGGAAAAAGGCCCCAGTCGCTTAATTGACCAGCCCTACATGCAGGCAATTTGTTATCGTCCCAGACCACTTTCGTCTGTCCTCGCCTTTCCCGCCAAATCCAGAGACACGTCGTTATCTGATAACGTCATCAGTGTGTGCGTGCAACGTCATTGGTTTATGACGTCCAAATATTTACCCAAGCCGCGCCTGCTGACGTGAGGCACTTACGTGGCAGGGCGAGGCACGTTCTTATCGTATTAATTAGCACCTCTGGGCCCGGATGAGGTAATTCAATATGGCCACTAATGAGAGGGCGACATCGGGAGGGGGCGCTCCAGTATGGCGCCTGACGTCAGAGTTCTGATAATGACGACACAGAATCCGGGGCTCTGGTGACGTCGTTGAGGATAGACGTTGGTGTAGGTGGCCACTGAGGAATGCTGGGTCGTGCTTTAACACGGATGTCACGGTTCGCGCACGCGCTGTCCATGCGGATCGGTCACACTCCAAGCAGATGCAGCGTCGCTTATTACTTGGGTTTATGTAAGGTGCCATCTGAAAACCCGCCTGAAGAATGATCGCCGTTCAACATGAGTGGATTGTACTTGGCAGTGCTGGTGATCTTTGAGAGGAACTGCCTCGGGTTTCAAGATAGACCTGAGGGTGTAGGTCATGTGGCAAGCCGTTATGTAAAGACAGGGTTCAATCTTGACACATTCAATCATGAAACAGGACATTTACATGTAAGACCCCGCACCCACCAACGCCGACGCGAGCCGACGCGAGCCGATACAAAATTACCATATCGTAGCGCGTCGGGAGGCATATTGTAGCGTATCGGTTCGCGTCGGCTCGCGTCGGTGCGCGTTGTAACGTATTGGGAGGGTGCATGAAAAAGGTGCCATGGTCCCTATACACCCCGATATAGCTCAGGATGCAACCAGTGTAATCAACCATATTTCCTTTATAATTCCAGAAAAAATGCATATTTAAGATTAATATGTTGTCTGTAGGTACAAAACAATATTATATGATACCTCATAATAATATCTAATGAAAAAAACCAGTTCCAAGTTAAAGTATAAAATAATCGTTTTGAGACCCTTATCTACTATCAAATTTCACAATTTTTGCAGAGCCGCATCAGCATTATATATTCTAGAGATTCTGAAAATTTCATAATTTTCTATTGATTATTTCATATGATTTCCCGTTTAAAGAGTCATCTATACACTGCGATGCGCACCAACGCGGCCCGACGCGCTACGACAATCGATACATGATCGATTGTCGTAGACCCTCTACGATATGGTTTTTTATCGGTTCGCATTGGTTCACGTTGGGCCGCGTCGGGCCGCGTCGGTAGCGTTATCGTAGAAACCTGACCAACTGCCCCGATAAGCTCTACGATCTTGCTACGATATGAATTTTATATCGGCTATATCGGGGCGCGTCGGTTCGCGTCGGGAGCCCGGTGGACACCCCCCCCTAATTCTTTCGAATTATCTTACCCTCTCATGAGACGTTTAAAAGGTCCCCTTCGCTTAGGCCCTGACACCGATTAAATTGAATGGAACATGGATCAAATAGATAATCATTTGTTTCTCGACATACAATTTTTAGGTTAGACTTTGGTAGGAATAAATGACGGAATGGGAAATAAGTATTGTGAAGGATTCTCAGAATACATTTGCCACCAAACCCCTCGCCCGGAAAAAAAAGAAAAAGGTGTGCATAGTGTCCCATGTTGTTGTCATGGATTATTCACCCAATAGGCCTACAGTCCAGTCCTTGATGCACTTACATCCATCTTTTGATAATCATTGACATGATGTGTTCCAAAAAATGTAGCCTACCACTTTCTATAAAGCCTCTTACATCTTAACTTACTGTAGGGTCTGTCACCAGCTGGTGCCATATTGTTATAGAATTAACAAAATGTCACGAATCCTACATCACAACCGAACTAATTGTGTCAATAAACTGCACCATCTTTAGCCCAACATTCCTCAAAGGTTAAGTTTTGATGTGTTTCTCATGACACACTGATATTTACTCCAGCTGCTGCTGCCTTCTCTGGAGCGTGCGGGGAACTATCCTGCTCAAAGCCGAGGTGTTATTTGATCGTGACCAATATGGATCTGCTTATCATGAACTGTATTTTTCAATACATTTTCACGACTTTCTATTTTTTAATTGCCATTGTGTTGCATTTACTACAATTATCTGTCAGTTTAGATTATATGCAGAATAAAAAAAACGTGTCTATTGTGGAAGAAATGTGTCATGAACAGTCCACATATCACAGACAGACACACAACAGTGTTTTATATATTTTTCTATGAATAAAACAAACTATTTAAAAGTTCTATCAACTGATAAGCCACCGTGTATTGCATACATATTTTTGACAGCCTAGTTACCAATAGTTCAAAACAAAACAATTATCAATGAAGGGACAATTTAAACCACATCACCAATCTTGCTTACAATCTCAACACATTAAATCGCATCTTTTCAATGCATATTGGTTACGAATGTTTCAATCCAGATCACCTTCGAAATGAAGTCGTCCAGCATGGAACTTATCAAAGGTGTCACACAAAAAAGAGCATCACTAGAGACTCATCTTAGTTATTCGGATGCTATCGCGTATTGTATCATTACAGGAACACACACGAATGCAGGATTTATCCAAAATGGTCAGTTTATCGAAGTTTCTCTTTTTAATTCTTCCCCCAGGGCGAGTGTTTGACCATGACAGGTGGTGGGTCAGGGGCAGGCGGGTCTCATATATCATCTCAGTGTATAACTCCACCCTTACCTTATCCAACCCGCTGCCACCCACCACCACCCATGGTCAACGTGTAGCCTGTGTTACCTGTCAACTGGCATTTATCAGAAGTGCCACATGCCTTCACCCACAGGTCACCGGTCAGTGCCATGACAGTTACATCTCCACGCGTCATCAGTTTTCCCACAATCAGAAAAGAACTTCCTTTTTCAAGAAAGGTCCCCTATACAGGAGCAAAGATGCTTGGAATGACCCTCCTAAAGAAATTCAGGAAAGCTCTCTTTATAGTTATAAAAAACACATAAAAATCAAACTAACTTACGGACTCGAAAGTATAGACTGAAGTTGTATAAGGATTTTCATTATGGGATAGTTGTACCTACTGTACTATTCTCCGACCAAATCTCATTATTACCTCATCCCACCCGGTATATATTGTACAATATTTTTGACGTGGTCTGTTACCGTACAAAAGTTACTCCGTGTTGTAGAGTGGCCAGAATAACTGCCATGGCAGAGGCCTCTGATTGTACTACCGCTTTATGTGCAATAATAAAACAAATGCACAATCCTCGCGGCATCCCATCCCATATTGACCTGCGCAGTCCGCGATAAGAACGTACCATACGATTATATTATCTATCGCTCGATAGTGGAGAAATAAACAAAAAGGGGAATCGTTTCGAGACTATGTTGACGTGTTCGGCGTTCCAGTTACCACGGACTGCTCCGTGTTTTGTGTAAGTCCCACCAGGCGTCAGCACCCATACGTCATCTTGGGGTGGGCGGTGCACGGGATGGATGACCCCAGGGTCAGGGTCAAGGTCATAGGTCTGACCCTAACCGATAGGGGGCTCTGACCCCGCACACTGCACCTTAGCGTTGATCTCGTAGCGTCTCGTGCTGTCTCGTGCTTGACGTCAGGTTGGCAACAAGCGATTATGGCGACTCAAAAGCGTCGAAATGTTCAGCTCAAATAAAAGTAGACACATGATAATATACAATTTCATTTTCAAGATGACTAATACACTAAGAAGTGTTCAGTAAATGTGCAAAATTTGGATTAATTGATCATACAATGATAGTTCACATGTAGGGATGGGTGTAGACTTGCTCAAGTCTTTGATTATGAACATTCATTAAATGATTAAAGAAAATCGGAATACAATTCATTATAGCATGTGTCCTTCTCTGACTGGCCCATGAATCAATGTGTCGCTCAGAAGGGGTGGAGGGGTAGGATACAGGGACTGAGGCCAGTCTAGGATGGGTGTACTAACTGGTGAGTTTCGGATATCGCAGAGATGACTGAGTCATATTATGAAACGTTCTGAAAGTTTCAACATCAGAAACGACAGCAGACGACATCCATAGCCATACAAATGAGAGCAAGGTATCTTTCCTGACACGTTATTCTTGTACATATTCCATGATGCTTAGATATACATGCACGCTTTATACATGAGTCTTACTAAATCCTGGTGAGAATGATTTTCTCCATATCTAAAAAGGAGATAATCGATATTATATTGCTTACTTGCAATTCTGCCCGCAAATTAGCATGCAAGTTGTCACATCTTGTAATGATGCGTGATGTACTGAAACAGTTGGCCTGCCATAGTTGGTACCCTGGAGACAGGTTGGGATTTCGGGTCCTGAACTACCAGCGTCTGTTGTCCATCGATTATCGACTCTCTTTATCATTCAGAGGTCGTCTGACTTTCAAGATTCCAAATTGTAATTTAGAAGGGATAAAAACATCACATTTCAGCATATTCTCCATGCCAAGACTAAATCAGGTGTCGAGGATCGGTCGAGGATCTTTTTGTGTTACACGATATTGCTAAGTTGGCCGTTAGAAAAACGACTAAAATCAACGCACTCTTTTTTGTATGATGCTTCTTCTCCAAGTGAGAATGCAAAATTCTGAAGTGGGATTTACACGAAGAGACTCGTGTACCTTCAGCAGGGTTTGTCTGAGACAATTTTCCTGAGATTATTTGCTGGTACATAGTACGTGTGACATCCCAGGTCTCAATTCCCTGGGTCTGAGGGGGAGAAGGGAAAATCGTTGGCGTAATTTTCCCTGCTAAGGTACATAGTCTGAAGCGATTTGGAATTCTTCGGGCATTCTGGTGAGACTGGCGTACCTCCCACTGATAATGAGGGTCTACTAGTCTCAGTGGTAAAGATTGTCTGGGACTACGTACCATGTTTGTCCTTCAGTGTGAATCAGATCAGCCATTTTCCCTAGAGTCTGGGAAAGATCAATTTCACCATTCTGCTCTGAGATTATTGGACTTAGAGAAAATTATCGGAGACTGGGGAAAATATGTAAAGTACACCAATCTCAAGTGCATGAGTCTCTCCGTGTGAATCCCGCTTAACTCATTCTATTCACAACCTGATTTATTATCTCAAGCACGGATACAAACATTCACTATTGAAAAATTGGACACCTTCTCGTATCTAGACAGCGATATCGATACAGCGAGGTGACCCACTTAGTATAAATCACTTTATTTACTGAAAAATAATCCTTCCTCTTAAGAAATACTATGAGTCAGACGATCGCACATCTCAATGGAGACGAACTTTACACTCCACCACAGAAAAGAACCAGTGTCCTGACGTGCTCCGAGCATACTGGAGACATACGTTAAAATCCGTTCCTGTGTACCCACTGACAGGGACACCGAGTAACAAGTGCCTGGAGGACAGACTGTTGTCATGGCGACTGATGGAGCAGACGACTTTCTTTCCCACGGCGCGCAGATCTCGCCTGTGACCGGCCACGTGACCTTCGCGCGTGGACAGTATCAACTGTGCTGGGTTCCGGCGGGTCGTTGAAGCGTGCACCTGCTTCAGGCAAGGGACCAGCGACCGGCTGCTGATCTTCTCCTTCACCAACTCTGAGTCGCTCTCCAAGCTGATCACATTGTGTTAGGAAAACTGCCTCTGTTCTGAGAGTGACTGGGGACACGACATTCTGACTAAAGTGGGTTCTAACCTTGTTCTTTCTCTTGTGAATCCTACATACTACGGACTGAGAGTGAATGTTTTTGTAAGGTCCTATAAGGCTTTTATTTGAGTGTGGATGGAATGGGGATCAGGACAACAAGTCGGGGTGGGGGGAGCACAACCAAACCATAAATTACTGCCCGCGGCTACGCATTGGGCAGTAATTTTTCCAAGCCTTACCTCGTAACTTTGACTTAGTCCCACCGGAACATAGTTCCCCTCTATTCCCTCACCCCGGTATGTTTCTTCATAAGCTTAACATTAGGAACTCATGCTCCATGGCCATGAAGGTATTGCACACAATGCCCAATGGCTAATTGGGTGAGTTATTTTGTTCCTGATCATGTATACAGGTTAAGATAAAATCAAAAACCCACTTGATGAAAATAACCTGGTCCGCACGGACTAACTTATAAACTGTTATACATGCACCAATCAAGTTATTTCAACCTCATGAGTTTTCTTCTCATAAGCCTGTGCATTGGGAAAAAGTGCATTAAAATAAAATATTATTCCAAAGGCCATAATGAGAAATCTGCATTGTAAAAGAGGATATCAAAAAAGTGATTAACATCGGGAATATATGGAAATAAAAACTACATCCTACACAAGAAGGTAATTTAGCCTGTGCGAGATACAGTTTGTAATCCCGCCAGGTACCTCAAAGTAGCGTATTAATCTGGAAACGTTCTCACTGTGAGGGCTATAGATGAAGGGCAATAGCTTTAGAGTCTGTGGGAGGTGTCGGGAAAATCTGCATACGTGATTAAAGAAGGGCCCTGATGGGCGGGGGCAGACGTTGACGACCTATGACCCGGCCGGATCCACACCCCGTCTCACCACCTCCCGCACCCTCGTCAAGATGGCGACAAATCAGAGAACGCGAGTCACAAATTGCACGTTTGCCGGTCCCGGTGATGGTATCTGCGGGTGCTTCTGTCCAGTGGAGACACCACCACGGGGGAAGTCATTTCATATTGTCGTGGGAATCATCAGATAAGACGGCGACTCGTGCTAATGTGTACAAAGGCCGACAGACGCGCGCCCCGCGGCCACGTTCTCAGACATTGCAAAATGTCGTCTGCTTCGAGAAAGCCCACTGAAATACGCTCCAAATCTCGCTCCATCTGAGTCTGGCCGAGATTTGCATCTTGAATGCCCAGAATTTAACAGCCTAGGTGGACAATAAAGGAAGGAACTAAGAAGGGGTTTGCGGGCAAAATCATCGCACGATGGCTTGGCGATCTGGATTGAAATCTCGCGAGACGAGAGTTGGTTTGGTCTCTCGTGGAGAACGTGTTTCGTCGAGACAATGACTCGGCAGTTTGTGTTGTCTAGTGTCCGCCTTCTTATCTTTAAAGGGCGGTATTTGTACGGTCAAGTACTCACAATGTTCGCACGCCAGAAACACTTTTATGACCAACACTGCAACCCCAAAGGTTTAATTTGTTGAGATCTGTTGAGATCATGTTTAGGATCTGATTGACATTACACGCCCAACCTCCCCCTGCTTTTGTATCGTATTCTCCTCATACCTGGTTAATCCTACAGTCACAGATGGAACTTTTGTTTGGGAACATTACAAAAATTGCCATCTTCTATGTTGGTCCCATTCAGGTTTGAAGTTCATCGAGTACATCGTATGTTTTTACGGAACTAAGTCACAGGATATCGAATTCATTTTCTGTGAAACTAATCAGTGGTGGGAAAGTACAACTGATTCCTGTCAGTCTACTCATGTCTGCACTAACTTTCTTGTATTCATTGGAAAACAATATGATAGAACAAAAGAAATTGTCTAAGTGTAGGGTATAAAAAGACTAAGGACATTTTCCTTTTTTGTACAAGTGCGCCAGTAGAAAACATGAAACGTGGCGACGAAGATCTTTTACTCCAAAACAGTGAAACCAGGAGAGGAGAAGCGTGAGAAAGCTTCACTTTTTTTTATTCACACAGTACTTGTTGTATAAAACCTGAGTCTGATGTGCATTAGATTTCATCACACTTTGATCGAATGGAATTGGTAATAACTATGATTTCCTCTGAATTTCACACAGATTGATAAAATATCATCTCTAAGTTATTGTCGCACATTGCTGGGCCTCCCCATAGAGTAACTAATCCTAATATAATGAATATTTTTATGTTAGCACGTAACTTTCAAGTTTTCTTCAGTAAAAACAAGAAACTCTCTCAACATCATATTGTGCGTTCCCGCTGGTACCAGTCGCCCAAATATACTCACGAGTAGACTCACTTATGCAATGATTGCCCCCTACCCGGGAACCAGCAGGGCACTCGATGCACTCTCCGAACAGATTCTTCGTTATGCTCCAGGAGTCATGGACTCGAACTAAACTTCTGCCAGGGAGAGTGTGGTGGATTTCGTGTTTATCACGTGACCACGTGGCGCTCCCTGGCGGGAACTGCTCACGTGGCAGTAGACCCTGGGAATATTATTCCCTGCCTGCCACCAGTTGGTTGCATTCCTGTTGTGAGGTGGGTGGATGGAGGTAGTGGGTGTCCACCCCCACAACACGTCACCAATCCCTGAAACACGCTCCCACGGGTCTCCAAGTCCTTCTCCTCCACGGTCCAGCCCAAATACCCCACCCTCTCCCAGATCACAGCCACCCCTGACACGCCAACCGCTTTGTAGATTATATGGAGAAAGTAGAGGATATGTAGAAGGAGAACATGCTATCATAAACATGATTTAAACAGGAAAGACATGGGGAGTCTCAGTACTTGAATTTGATAGCACGCTTTGTAAGTCTATTATAGAAAAGTGAGTTACTTAATTAATGGCAGGGAGGGTCTAAACTTTTGATTTTTTTTTTAAATTGTTTAATTTTTAATTTATTTATTAATTAGTTTTTATTTATTTATTTATTTTATCTTATTTTATTGTATTTTATTTTTTCGGGGGGGGGGGGGGGGACTTCTTTTTGTTGAATTCTCCTGCGGGAGGGCTAACCTTTCTTCCAATATTCCAAGGGGGTAAGGGGTGATAATCCCCGACATGAAATAGAGCAATATCTGTCTTACTAGAGCATTTTGTTGTGTGTCTTGTTAATGTGCCTAACAACAGAGTGAGATTCAGTTGAATGGCATCTTTTCTGAATATTGGCAACAGAAGACTACCCAGTTTTTACAGGAGGACATCTAGTTTATTGTATTTTTGAAATATGCTCTGAGGCATACAACGACCTATTCAACTTTCCCTGTTTGAGGAGTTTGTCCAGCGTTTTCTGCGTTGCTGATTTCGACTTTGCTACCACAACCTGCATGCCCTCAGATTTGTGGATCTCTTGATAACAGTGTTTTATTTTACCTAGATTATCTGGTAAAAGCACAAACCAACCCTTTGGGTTATT
Organism: Alentia gelatinosa; assembly: GCA_950022655.1. NCBI lineage: Eukaryota > Metazoa > Annelida > Polychaeta > Phyllodocida > Polynoidae > Alentia > Alentia gelatinosa. The sequence goes on from OX465590.1 coordinate 16,740,454, forward strand.
ACTGTGGTGTAGATTTCCCTTTTGTGTCTCGGGCATCCAGTACCATCTTTATTCCTTTGCCAAGAGACCATTCAGGAGGCACAAAATGTCACCAATGATCTGAAAGCGTTTAGAAGAAGGGCAAATATAATAAATGACAAGAAGAAACTAAGCTGTGAAAACACTTGCCGACCGTTGTGTGCACGTTTTCTGTGAACGCCATGGTTGTGGCAGAGTGATGCGAGATGATGTCATAATCGACTGGCCAATCAATGGCCAGGATTTGAGGGAGTAGGTGTTAGCATTAACCCCTTTGGTGATAACAGAGAACACAAATATCAAAATTCAGGATCCATCTCTTAATGTTGTAGCCGAAAAGGCCCATGGTACGAACCCCTGGGGAACAGGTACACTCTCGAGGGTGGTTGTGGCCCCTAAGATTCGAGGTCAACTCTCGACTGTATAGCCCTCCCAAGGCGCTAGAAAATATCATGTAAGGAGGTCAGGGTGAAGGTCGGGGTTTGCTGCGAATGCAGTCATTGGCTACTCGGTCTACTCTATTCCTTATATGGACTTAAGGTAACCTTATATGGACTTAAGGTAATGGGACAACTCCATGCTGCACTCTCAGTATCCCCTGGACACCATTTCACTCAAGGATCTTCATTAACTTTTTTTGCCAGTGTTCAGTGTACCAATACCCATAGCCCAGCTGTATCAACACTACACTATAGTCCTCTACCTCTAGTCACTCCTCTCTGACCCTATCATGGCTGTAGCCACCTGAGCCAGGCTCCTAATTCTGCCTGATCCATGCTGCCCATGAGCCAACAGCCCAAGTCGTTGTGGCTTCCTTTAGCTCTTGCGATGTAGGTGAGCTGCTGTTTCCCAGAACCATGCTGTCCTGGACCGAACTGATCACCGACTGTTCCTTCAGCCATTATATCTCACTTGTGAAGGCTTCAAGAAACTTCAAATGCTTTGTCAACATTATACATAATTACAACCTCCGCATCATCTACCAGCACTTGGCACCCGACATGCCGGCCATCTTGTCATTAGCCACTTTTGCAAATGGCAGACGATTCACCATAGAGAACCCATGAACCCCAACCTGATTATGGGTATTCCCCGTATTAATTATTCAGCATGTACTATGTCATTCCAGCCATGCTTTTATGACTCCACATATGCAATGTCTACGTGATCTCTATGTACTCGATACACTCATTGATCTAACATAGGCATCGACATGGAGATTCATCCATTCCTAACTGGATTTGCTTCAGCAATTTGAATCATTCTGATATTGTGATGCCATTTAATTCCCTTGAAAGATGTGAGATAAATCGAACCTACTCGAATCATAAAAAAGCAATACTCCGCTTTTTAAATGCGCTGACATTGTCCTTCGCCTTTGCCTGGATGACAATGACTGCACATCCAAACTCGTGGAGCATTCTTTATTTTCATTATTCTTGATCTAGTTCTATATAAGTACTTCAAAATAAATATCTTCAAAATTCATTCCATACTAACGCACAAAAATAGCAGTCTATAAACTGGTGTAAGTATACACGTAAGTACCACTATGCCTGACAGTATTTTGGCATTATGGCATGATCCGGAAGGACATACTTTTTATTGCAATATACTTGTTAAAAATCGTGTAGGTGAATAATAAATACATTAACTAGCCCTGTGTATGAGTTGCTGTAATCTCCTTGTAGTTGACGACTCAACATCCTCACTTTCGCTCGGATATTACTACTACTTGCATTATACATTGGCACACCCTACTTACTGCAAGAAAGGGATCCGCTACAACCAATCCCTAAACATAAAATGCATCTGCACAAAATGGAGATCCTTCCTCAAACATAGCCTTATCAAGGCAGCACATATTCGGGCATGGGAAACTCAACCTCCTTGTTGATCACCATTCACCTAAACTTGCACCCACCCAACTAACCAAGTGACAAACCAGAAGTTTCTATCCTTGTTACCACATTCCACCTCACCATCCACTCTCTAAAACAGATAGTGAAGGAACACTGGCCAACTCTGGCCTCCTCCAACTGCACCAAAGCTATCAGTAACAGGAAACTGGTCATTCCCATGTGCAACCAACCCAACCTGCAAAATCTACTAGTGAGGGCCAAACTAGAGCCCCACCCCAAATCCCAAAATAAACACCCAGCGGCTTGCATGGGCTGCATCTAAAACATCTGCATCTAAACAGGGTGCAGATATTGTGTTTGACTAGATGTCACAGGCCATATTCGGTCATCTACCACAGGCTGCACTAGCATGGCCAAACACAATGTCTCATACCAGAGCTCAAACACAATATACTGTATCAGATGGCAAGGATGCAGTATATAATATGTGGCCTACACTAAACTCTGACTGATGGACTGATTCCAGGACCACTTTACAAGGTCATCCATTGCTGGATGGACATTGGACACCACTGCAACTCTCTTCATTCACATTCACCCTTAGAACCCCAGGGCCTCCCATCTCTGAAATAGACTCAAGAACATCTGGATACACCGCCTCCAGAGCAAGATTTCAGAAGGCCTTAATTTGATAGATAGACCCATCTACAGATGGTGGAACTCTGTCTAGGAGCATGGAAATTAAATTCCCCATGGATCAGTCATCCCCTCACCGGATGGATTGTAGCGTGACACTGGTTTAAACAGACTTATAAAAAACACTTATTGTTTATAAATCAAATCTCACATTGATAACAATCACAAGCTCAAGTTCTCTTGATCAGCTTGACACCCTATGAGTGATTTACGATGCCTGATGAGCCACGTATGGCGAAACCCTGAACCCCCTCCCCCCAACAGGAGTTTCCTGTTGTTAGTTTGCTTTTTTGAGCATATCTTATAATAGCAGTCCCTTCTGCATGTCTACAAGGCTGGTCTTCAGGTGTTTTGCCTGGTAATCACAGGGAAAGTAGCTGTCACATCACTCAGTGATGTCACACCCACCAATGTTCATGGTTAAGGTGGGTGGGTACAGTTCTTAAACTGGCACTCAAGGTAGCATAAGCCTAGGGAACAGACGTTGCCTCGTCTTCTTTTCCAAAATAAGTTTCTTGAATGTTCATTTCAAATTCATCAATTATGATCAGACAGAATAATCCCATTTGCCATCGGAGATAGCAGTCATAAAACGTTTGGCATGCTTAAAACAACACGGTAATGTAGCGACCTATAGATGGCCTCAGTCTACACTGAATTACCACCATGCACCATATTATGGCGTAATATAGAACTACAAATGTGATACAATAGACATCTTATTGCAATATGCTTGTTATCATTTGTGTATGGGGATAATGAACACATTAGATACAACTGATTATGTGTATAAGAGCATGTAATCCCCCTAGTAGTGGACGACGTCATATCCTCGCTATCGCTCAGATATCATATTGTGTCTACAACTCGGACGTTACGGCCACTCCTACACAAAACCCTCATTTTTGTGTGTGTCATACTAAGTGTATTCCTACTGAAGATCATGGACACCGCACTGCTAATTGCACGCAATAGAATACTATCTATCCACACAATGAACACGTTGTCCAAAGAGTTGACACTCCCACCCCATTCCATGTACATCCTATAACCTGCACCCACCCGCCTTCGCGTTTAGAATATCTCATTCCAAGTTCTCACTAGAACGACAACAGTACACTGACTCATGGCTCTGAATAGATCCCGGAATTCCACTCTCCTTCCGGACTCACGGGGCTCAAATGTCGTCCGTTTCTTGTCGGTTCTCGCGCGTGTCACGTGACACACGAGAAGCGCCAAAAACGGGGCCACACACCGGCAGACGATAACCTGTCGCCACCCGCGTCACGCGGTTCCACACTCTCACAGCAGAGACCCAGTGTTCACAGCAGAGACCCAGTGTTGTGACCAAGTGACACAAGGTATACATTCACTGTTGGGAGAGTGACCACATGGTGTAAACGTCAGAATAGCCCTCATACATCCTGCAGGGGACAGTCATTCCAGAGTGTAGAATTCGCCATCAAACTTTACAAGTATGCCCTTAAAAGGCAAACCTCCAATCCGATATTGTAAAAAAAGACGTCCTGATGAACGAAAAACACGGGGAGAATTTATGGAACAATAGCTTTGTTGTGGAATCGTACCCAGAGATTACGATCTTCACAAATTGTCACACGTTTATACCAGGAAACTAATTCAATGCTCTCAGAAAACATAAAAGGAAACACAACACAGAAATTTGAACTGAGAACTCCAAATGAAAACTTTTAAATAGATACATGTACGTTGAAGGTTTGCCATCTTTAAGTTGCCCTTCCTCATAGTGATGAAATAAATAAGATCTCTGTTGGGAAAATAAATGGTGCTACAGAATGTCAGGGTAAACTGGAGAAAGCAAATTTTCGAAATTGAATATCATATAGATATAATCTGCATATGTATGTTATCATGAGAAGTTGGATTTGTCTCAGTAATGTAATTTTATATCCAAAGATGGCATTATCATTAATTTTCAAGCATGCAAATAGAAGCCACAAGAAGGAATCATCATAAGATTATGCAAAAATAATCACAAATGATGACAGTGGTATCTTACAACAAGAGTATTTAGTATGCAGTACATATGGCATAAAATACAATTCCATCAATATTCAGGATGGTTCACATAAAGGTGTATTTTTACCATAGAAATTATCGAGCCTTTTAGAAATTTGCCTACCCAATATTCTTGAAGGGATAATTTATCAGCTGATCTTTCAATACATAGTATCTTTGAAATATTGGCACATTAGAGTGCATATTTAAACCTACATTTTTACATATTCCATATCATATACACATGCATATTCCATATCATATACACATACAAAACAAAATTCTAAAGTTATAAAATGCTATTTCGAAAGAAAAAAAGACAACCTGGCCTTAGTAGGTTTTTGATGAATATAGGGATATACTGAGGGCAATCTGGCAGAATGTTGCTACCTTGGGGAGTATACAGTGGTCAGGTCCCACATAATTAGCATCTCAGTGATCATAGGCGTAACTTAAATCGATATATGCGGTTACTGCGATTGCCTGAGACAGATTCAGCGAAGCGGAACATTGGCGGGAGACTGGTACGTGACGTGTTGTGTAGGGATTTGAGGTGGGGTCTGGCAGCCTGGGAGATTGACAATCGCAGGGTGGGTGGCCCGAGGGGGCAGGGTAGGAATGACGAGTTGACTGCTTTGTCTTAACACAATAGGCAGCTGTCAGTAAGGTTCGCAGAAGGACTTGGGGCTTGTTAAATTACTCTTCAGACCACAGATACTGTTACAGGGCGAGCAGAGGGCCCACGATAAGGGAGTGGTGGAATGTCAGGGCGTGCTCGGCCCCTGACATGGCCTGCAGTGTGAGATATACGCACGCGTGTCATCGTGAGACGGCGCACATTCCGCGCGGCCGAGGGCGGGGCGTGGAGGGGAACAGGGCACCGCGCGGCAGTGGTCAGGGGGCTAGACCTAAAGAGCCTCATCATTACTCCAGTCATCAGTAATACCGGAGACACACCAAGCGAGTGAAGGCAGCGATCTCTGGAATCGCCAACACAAATTGGCGTATATGTGAGATATTATTTCATAGGAATATCTCCTGCATATAATTTAGCATCTTGGAAGCAATGATCAGGTGAAATATGAAATAGTAGCTCACATATAGGCTATTTTATGGTGGCAATTACGGAACTCGCTGCGTTTCTCCCTTGGTGTGTCTCCTGCTTAATGTCGTTTATAATATATCCACGCAGTATTTTTGATAATTAAGTATTGCTGCTCCCTATGCAGTATAAATTGTATACTGAACCCTGTGCAGTTATATTGCACACGTTGAAACATCAGAAGTGTGTAGGCTTTCACGCTGACATGTCTTCTATGCCAATGTATGATAAGATTTGTTTAATGTTGGGGAGTTCCTAAATAACATCAATTCCCATCGAGTTTTGCAGCATATACAGCACGGTCAGGTCTTTCTATATATGTAATTATGTGTTCATCATACCCCTCATATAAATCTCGATAGACTTAACATGGTGCGACTGTATGCCCCGGTTACGTCATAGAATATCTATATGCCAGTTGCCACGCTTGACATATGAAGTTAAAACACGTGATGGGGTAGGATAAAATCATAACATCATTCAATTTCATATGATTGTTTACATGGTGTTTGATATCTTCCACTACAGATATCATTCAGCTCTGGTTCGTGATATCATTCCGCAAAGAAAACTCACGGCATGTAAACAATCATATGAAATTTCGTGAGGTTTCTCGACAGGATGTATTTTGAACTGTTCATTGACATTATTAGATACCCGTGAATTTGATGATTACGCACCGATGCTCCCTTTACAGTACATATTCTGTTATACTGAACACCTTGAATAATTGGTAGTGTGTAGACTTTCACTTCACAGGTTTTCTATATCAATATATGATAAGATCTGATTAAATTTGGTTATAAGATAAATAAAGAACAACCCATCATTTATGTACATGCTAGATGGGAATTGATGTCATTCACGTATAGTATTCTCTATTGGCTAGGCTCCCCAGACTCGAATCACATTACATCGCTACAAGTACAAGGATGGAGCCAGGTAGTATTATCAGGGAGTTGTCCGAGAAAATTATTGAAAACACAAAACGCATTCCTGTAACATTTTAGTAAATATTTTCCTACTTGGAAGGCAACAATATACACAAGGAAAGATATGCTGAGTCAGAAACATTAGAGTAGGAATTATGTATCTCTAGCTTCTACTCTCCTTCCTAATAGCGTCTCCAACACCCCTTTGAACATCATGGATCCGTCCCTGAATTAGAAATAAGGTATTTTTGCATATAAAAACATTTTAGCAAAACTTTATAGACCTTAGTCTTCATAATGAGAAGGGAGTTAGGTGTCAGCCCATCATTTAGCAGGAGACAATGTCAAATACCTTCGCTGGTTCATGTCAGATGTCGAGTATAGAAGAGAATGGAGGAACCAGCGGGTTGTCAAGGAGTGACTGTCATACACCGCCGTCTTGGAATTTTGGTTATGGCATATACGCTAGTTCTAGGGAGTCGAGTGACCATCGTTTTCCTTTCACAGACTTGCAATATCTATGATAAAGTCTGTTTAAATATACGTCTGTAGGATTACACAGAAGAATACATCATTGTTGTCAATTCTCCCAAAGGAAGAGAATCGACATGGCTTAAATCATTTAGAGAAAGTTTGGGGCCCATACACTTTCCCAACATCTTTCTATAAATGTAACTGCATTACTCATCAGATCAGTATATACGCATATCATATTATCTATGAATATAAAAAGCCAATGTTGTGGCATTCTACTTTGCCATACAAGGTCCAATATTTTGAAGAATGGTTGAAATGAGGAAACAGGCATAGTAAGCTGAAACAATTCCATTCATTTAGCAAACCACTTAATGTTGCATATGGAGACATACGATTGTCAAATAGCAGAGACTGGTGGCAACAGTAAAATGCTGTCCCAGTATGTAAGGTTCAAGGTCAATTTAGGCATATTTAGAGGAAAGAGATATCCCTACCCGCCCCCCCCCCCCGCCTCCCCCAAAAAATATTAAAAAAAACAGAAAGAAAAGAGAAATATTATTGAACACAATTCATATTGAAATATGTAGCTAGGAGTTATACCGCTACTTCAGGTGTGCTGCAAAAACCATAACTGAAAACGAGAATACCTTCGACTATATCCCACAAACTGAGGACCACCTCAGTGCCACTGACCACATTGAAACCCCATCAGAACGTCTGCAAGCCGTGCTATAATATTGTAAATGAGTCTCCAAGCAATCGGCCAGCCACGTGGACCCTCATCAGTCGCGTACCCTTGTTCATTCCACAGGGCATTGTAGTCGCTTTCAATGCACCCATTGACAGCCTGAAATGACATCCCCACACCAGTGTGACCTTCAAGGTATCGGGTTGTTTTCACCTTGTTCCTCCGTGTTTGTCTGTCAGTGGCGCATTGTTGACGCTGAGGGTGGAATCAGCCGCGGGTCAGACCCATGAAATCTCCATAGATTGTTCCAAGCGCGACCCTGGACCTAAAGCTGCCTGTCATTGACCTCTCTCTATTATTCTCTTGACCTTTCGACCTCCCTGCATCATTTCTACACCCTAACATATGCTCGAACGGGAAAGTTAAGAGATTAGGCTGTAATCCGGCAGCGGAATGGCTTAGAGTATTCCTTCTCCCGAGATGGAAAGTCGAAAGTTAGGTTTCCATTGCAGGAAATCATTGTATGTAAATAAGAAAATAATCAATGAAAAGATATGCATGTACGAAAGCATTGAAATTGACAAATAAATTGAATATACATGCATTCTAATGCGTGAAGTAATGCATTGAAACCATTACAATGATTACTTAAATCAATAACTCATTGGACTCAAAATCATCTAGAGTGTATAATCTCTATTTATGTGCGAATAATGTTGTCGTAAAATTTTGTTTCCTGAATTAAATAATGAAAAAAAAAAAAAAATCAATGACTACTTCATACCTACGATTTTAATTATTTTCAAGAAACTGATTATCTCATTGATAAGTAACGATTATGAGTAGAAGAATGCCGCGAAACCTTTCTGAAATGGATGTTTTTTGTAGCATTTTTCCTCGAATGATCAGATTACATGTACATTGAAGACCCATCGTGATATGAGGTACGAGACATAGGCAATCCTCCCAGAACGCATCCATTCTGAAAAATAATGAGTTGATAAATATTTACCCAACATGTACCCATTCATCATGGCTGAACTCGACACTGCCTAATATGAAAGGTAAATAACATTAATGTCACACCTCTACCCACGTGACAAGGTCACGTGGTCCCCTTCGTGTCACGTGACGCGACACATGTCGTGTCACTGCTGGTGTAAATTATGTGAAGCACGTGAGGGTTCTGGGGTTCAGCCCTGCAGTCAGTCCAACCGTAACCCTTCCCACTAACCCTACCCCAACGCCACACCCCTGGGCGCACCCCTATTTCCAGGCCCCTGGAAATGGAAATGGCATCGGAATTTTGGCGCGAAAATTTCCCGGACCGTTGGTGCTTCCTGTTGTAACCGACCACATTCCTGTACTTGGCACATGGAAAATGAATAACTCATGGGTCGGTAATGTCAACTTGGTCAGTTGTCTTACTTTATAGAAAATTTATTTGATAAAATGATATTCACTTCAATAGATGATTCGAGAGACCTTTAGGTGATCTTTATAATCAAATCCCGTTATCTATGGATACATCTCAATGTTGATGTCTTGCCTACCTTCTCTAATCCTGGGCGCTGATTGGCCAGTTGAATATGATGCCATCTTGCATCTCTCTGTCATAACCATAGCATAGTATTGGCACTTTACGTGGGTGATGATTGCGTATAATTTATTTTTTTAAGTGTTTATTCATTTCTACTTAGAGAAGATCTTCCAATGCAACAATTTATGCGGCATACAATTTTGTTTCTCTATAATAAATATAGGAGTATGGTGATAGGATGATGAAGCATAATGTTAAAAAATAGGTAAAGTGAAATGAATTAGATACACTTTCATGCTGACATGCACATCTCAGTTTAATGTAATTCCTAAGGCAAAACTTGTGCCAGAGGTGAGATAATAAACATGCTCTTACAAGAAGAAGGTAATTCTATTTTCTAGAGCATTATATTGTAAAGGATGACTTTTTTTCTATTCATCAGAAAAGTTTGCATTTCTACAGGTGGGTAGATCTTCGATTGCAAGAGCCGCAAATAAGCATAAGTTTATTCCAATGGAAATAGACACCATATATATACGTTACATATTTTCAGGTTTTTACAACTGTGATGGTGATGGCGATGACTTAATTTGCTGATTCACTCTGGCATATTTTAATACATCTCGTAGGTGGATCAAGATAGATGGTCCTATTAACGTTAAATCAAGGGCTGACAGACGTTGAAATATGGCAAAATCTGTTTACATATTTGAACGCTGGGCTGCATCGAGGAGTTCATTCCATTAGAAATATTGTATCAACAATATTAAACCACAATAATGAAAAAAGGAAACTACGGATGCTGGTTAACAATCTATCTAATAGGCAAATCTTATGGCCAACAAAAATGCATCCTTTCATGAGAAAATACTGAGAATGAAGACCTAGAAGGAGGAGGCTACTTAGAAAATATTTCGAATCAGAAATCTACAAAAGATGAGAAAAATGTCACAACGTATCGTTGGCCTCTTGTCTTGTTGTTGTTATTGCGCCACAACAGGCGGCGGAATTCCAAGGATTCCCTGTCCCAAGTCTCACGAGACCTCGTGAGACATCGTGAGACCGCGTGCGGCGCGAGGTATGGTCGTGCACGCGACCGGCGTGGAAATATCAACTCTCGTCGACAAAAAAATGTCGTCTGCTGATACATATGATGCGTGGGAACGCGGTGTGGGAGTAATGTAGCGCCCCCTTTAGGCCACGATCTAATCATTTAGGGCTGTTTCCGCGTTCTTCCTCCAGCCCCCCTCACAGTGACACACCTCCCCCGTGGTTCAGTGTCACGTGGTAGGACACACCAGCTGGGGCTGTTTTGGGTGCGTCTGTTTTTGGTGTAGCGTGAAATGATACCCGGGTACATGATAAAGTATGACATGATGTCATTTACAGTGGACTTGTGCCATTAGTCATTGTGCCAAATCCTCGCCCGCTGTTTAGGATTAGACTACAGATGTAAATAATACGGAACATAATCCGATGCCATATTCCTCTGTCAATGCAACCCAGCATGGAAAAGGTGTGCTGCACCAGGTGAAAGTACAAGTGTATGTACATGAGTACACACTCTCATATATGAATACGTGATAAGCATGTGGTAATTCAAAGTTCGGCGAACGTTTTATAAACGACAGTATGTTTTTCTTTGGTGAATAAAAACGGACTCATTACGCATGATATGATTAATGCACGATACATGCTATGAGAGATGAGTATCTAGATATACATATGGCTAGATCAGGTGCATATTTTTACCCGTTTGAAGGGTCTAAAGTACATGTGGATGTTTATTGGCAAAACTGAATATGGCATCATTATATATATATACATGTGAATTACTATGTCTAGTGCTTTGATAAAAGCAACACATGATTGCATCTGAATATACTATGCTGAAGATTTGGGGAATACAATGTAACAATTATATGTAGGTATTGTCTGTTTACCTTAGAGTATATTCTTCAATATTTTCTGAACGATTTGGACAATACATGAGTATATGTTGTCTTAAGATATAAACTGTACTACATATAGGCCTATAATATTCTGACAAACAATTTTACAACTGTCTATAATGGTCAGAACTCTATAGATGCAGCTTCAATGAATAAGCACTTTGATTAAGCCAGTCATGGCGTCTATCGTTACATTTGGCGCCAATATCTTGGTGAACGCGTAATTAGTAGCAGACGATAAAAAGGTCGAGACGTCCAGATTGTACTTGTAGTGGTCAGATACAGATGTGGCGATCAGATTTTCTCATCTCCCAGGGCAGGCACGAGGATAAAAACGAATCCAGACACCCCCGTGAACAAGTGTGAGAAAAGACTCAGCCATCTTAAGCCGCTAATCTAACGTAATTGGGTTTGTTTTGGCGCCGCCCCCTCCGAGCGATAATTGGAGAAGATTACAAGCACCCCCTCGGACTTGTTTGCACAGCAGACAGTCTGATTTCACTGGGAACTATATTTCATCTCCATAAACGATTTTGCTACATGGAAACAGCAGATTCAATATAGATTTATCCGTTGCTAATTAAAGAAAGGGATTCACAAACGAGTATACGCGCCTATCTCTAGAGGTGCATATTAGCTCAAAATATTGCCTAATGTACCATTATCTTCCCATAAATCTAACAATATAAAACATGACAGAAATAGTTAAAAGCGCGGGCAGGAATCACGTTTGGCATAGTTGATTTGATATTCAATAATTGTAATTAATTGTCTTCAGACTACTACTATCACCTTTCTAAGTATACTAGGAATCATGTCAATTGTATTTAAAACCCGCTAACTGATATATAATTTGATTCAGAAAATACATATATATCAAAAACAAGTCGATTTATTCAGGCTCTGGCTGGGAACGCTGGATTCAACTGACATCCTACGACCCTGCACTTTCTTTGATATAAAACCCTTTCCCATGTAAACTGTTTTGTCAGCTTGGCTGCCATGCTGAGGGTGACGGAAGGGGTCCCTCAAGGACAGTCCGGCACGTCCGGAGCCTGTGAGAACGCCATGTATACGAACAATGCCCATGTCTGTCGAGTGCGACACGGTGATGCCATGAAGGTCGAGCGATATGAGAGAGGGCAGTGGTGTCAGAGTTTGAAACATCCATGGAGTGACGCAGCCTACATGAGTAGTCGCTTGTAAACGTCACTTTGGAACTCTGTTTATTTGGAAGCCGCTCTGCGAGTCAAGTGGCGCGACTCCTAGCGCCGACTCAGCGAACTATTGCTTCTGGCGGGAATACAATGCTGGGCGTTGTCTAAATGTCGGCTGTCACCCTGGCAACGGGCGCCGCGTCGCCTTCTTGGCTTCCCACGGGAGACACGGATCTCCCGGCGACCGGGGTGCCTCCAGCAAGTGGCAACTGGCACAGGAGGATCTCGTCTCGGGCTCGAGATCTCACGAGACCTGTTGTGAAGGTTCGGGCCTCGACACGTGCCACAAAATTGTGCTCTTTTCTTCTCGGGGAGATTCAAGGATGTTGAAGCTTTCTTGTGGTGATAAATCTGTTTTCCAAGCAAGGACCCTGACATTAAGACGCACAAGGCATTAACGTCACATGTTTCTTATTAGAATTGATATAAAGTTGAAGAGGACGGTCGTACTCATGCGTGACAACCATTTCCCCCTGTGTGTGAAACTAAAAAGTGATAAAATTAGAACAGGAAACAAGAAAATAGAATTAAATCAGGCACCATGTGTTTAGAAAAGAAAGAATATGTAATGTTACACAATGTAGCTTTTGTCTCACACGTTTTTAGAAAGTAAACCTGCACTAAAGATTCGGAATTCGAAAAAATACCTCAAGAATCTGTTGAGCATAACACAGACGTGACAAATTAATAATGCTTATTTTTTACGCAAATCATATGCACATATATTTCAAAAGATTTGTCATCGCTTTTATAGGCGTGTAAATATGATTAAAGATTAGGTATAGTAACACATAAGCACTGGAAATGGTATAATCATCAAAAGAATGTATTGATCCCTGTTCGTCAATGAGAAGTATCTTCTGATAAGGTATTGATCTTCCACAATATCTCTATTTCAATGTTATATACATGAACATGTATATCTTTCATAAAAATTCTCTGCACATTCTAACCAAACAAGTACGTAGATCCCTCGCTCTTTTCCACCACGAAAACACCCCGCTACAAAAAGACCACCTCCTCCAGCATCTCTGCACTTTCCTCCAGAACGTGGGAAAGCAGTGCGCATGCTCGGTGCGGCGACACCGACCCCCACTTGTTAATTTAGCGGGGATTTCTCCCACGTGGAGCGGGGCCACTTTCTCACCACCGCCACGCGCGCCCCCTGCCGCCGGGGTCAGGGGGCGCCACCTGAGCCCGCCCGCCACCCTGGAGGCGACGAGAGACGTGCGCCGGCCTATCCGCCAGGGGCGCCACTGGGCGGGCACACCAGGCGTCGACGATACTGGTCGTGGTCGTAGTCGCTGTGGTGGTGGAGTCTGTGGTCTTGGTTTTGGTCGTAGACATTATTGTAGTCTTGATCATGGTCTTGGTAATAGTCATGGTCGTATATGTAGTCATAATTCTAATTTATGTGCACTTGATCAGGGTGGTAGTCATTATTATAGTCTTGTTCATGGTCTTGATTGTGGTTATGGTCGTAGTCATTATTGTAGTTATGTTCATGGCCAAATATTACTTAATTTCAAGGCATTATCTGGTCTATGCTAGGAATGCCTAAAGGCATTATCCAGTCTATACTGGGGTATACCTCAAGGCATCTGTCCTGAAAGGGTTAAGCCGGCCTACGCTGGTTCCCTGGGTAGCTGCTAGGGGGCACAGCGTCAAAATACCTGCAGGGATAGCCTGATGAGTATGCCTGATTTCTGTAACCTCGGTATGTGCATGTGTGGATTTTAGACCATGAATAAACAAGATGGCGTGTGTGACCAATTCGAAGGCAAGACTAAACCATGACCACACTGTCAATATATAGAATGCTTTAAGGTGACATATCTAGTCAGAAAATGATTCATTACAATGTTGTCTTTGTTGTTGAGTTTTCAAACCATACTGACAGTCGATCCCTGAGCAAGATACACTGTCACAATTAATTATCAAACACCTGCGACCCCTATTATCGCTCAAGCACTTGTCAAAGTCATCATAGTTCATTTTCGATCAATATTTTGACTATCACCTCATGTAATTTACGGTAAAACTGCAGATCCGTGGCCTCTAGCTTATAAGCCTTTCCCGGCCCGATACGAGACCGCAAAGTGACATTTCCTATGCTTACATGCTAGAGGCCACGGATCTGCAGTTTTACCTAATTTACTTCCTCTTGTTGAATTGTATCAGTTTTATATCCCATTAGAGTTAATTGCTCGTGATAACCACATCGCAGCAAGTGCGATGTCATTTGGCTTTTGAAAATTGAGCTGGTTTTGGGTCTGTCGGGAACTTCCTATGATAGACTCCAAAACCAGCATTCAACGACTGCCAGCACTGCAGCCAGTTGGTACTACCTGCCTCTTATCTTTTTATACAGGCGGGTACCAACCAAAAGCCTGCCAAGCTTTGTCCACATGGAGTCGTACCAGTTCTTCAGTTATTTTGGGATTCGACCCATGTGTCATACCTGCTCCGTCTAGTGTCTTACATTTGCTATGGTATCCTTGTACGCAGGCAAATATTTTAGGTAGAGGACTGGGTGTCACTGGAGGATCTCAATGATTTTCCCCTTCAGCTCCTCAGAGAAGTTTGTCAACATTTGTGGTAGTATCATCTGCTTGGCTGATGCGTCCTCTGCCTTGGATGACTTGAGCAGGCTGATGCTCAGACCAGCCGGTCAATGAGATGGCAGCAGCAACATCAAACTCAGAGGCATCATCATCATCAGCAGCAGGATCAACATCAGTAACAACAACAACATTGTCAGGCAGAGGCAGGAGGAGTTCTTGCCCAAAATCAGTGGTCAGTTGTGGCAGGCGTCATTGTCTAGTGTTCTTCTTGGGAGGCAAAGTGAGGTGTTCCAGTTTAACTGGAAGTGGAATGAAACAACCTGGTGCAGGCACCCCTCTAATAATATATCACACTCTCTAAGTGGTATTCTGTACAAGGTTCTCACTATGCTCTATGGGAGAAGAATTATTGACGAACTATGGTTAGAGCCTTGAGAATCCACTGGCACACAGTATTCCCACTAGGTGGCATCATTGAGATTATAGGATTGCATTGATGTACGTCCTTAGCACAGGAGGCAGGCCAGTGGATTCTCAAGGCTCTAAGCCTTCTTCTCCTATAGAGCGTAGTGAGAGTACAGAATACCATTTAGAGAGTGTAAGATCTTATGAGAGGGGTGGTGCAGCACCTCCTTATACCCATCTGACTGTAGTGCACCATACTGGAATGCAACACAATGTTATGGAACGGAGTTGAACATCAACATGCCATTCTGTGAGTCACTATCGTCACACACTGCAGTAAAATGAAACTCAACTTAACTCACAGGTAACAATTAGACCAATCATAAGTCAACTAACTAAGCAAAAAGTGTCAATGGGTGAAAATCGTGAGGAAACTTGGAATGGGGCAGGCTGTGGATGGCAGAAGTTCCTTGATCTCCCCCTGGTCACCCCCCCCCCCCTCTTAACCATGTTCCACTATTGCCTGGTACATTTCTCATTAGCACAGAGAACCAAGGCTAATTCAAAATCCTTTTCCGGTGCACACATTGAGTTGAACTATGTTTGCCAATGCCAGTCCGCAATGTTGTCTGTTGTTCAATGCTATGGTCAATCCATGGTGGCCCGAAACATGACTATTGTTGTCATGATTGGCCATTTCTGTTCAAGTTAAAATAGTCAAAACTGTGGTCCTCCCCTGACATGGTAGTTCATATTGTCCTCTGATTGTGTTTGCAACTTTGCCAGATTTTAGATTTCACAAGCAAGTCCACTCTAAGGTCTCTGCACTCAACCCAGTTTGTGTCATGTAAAAATGTAAAATGAGTGTTTTATTACTTTTCTACTGTTATAAGGTTTATTTTGACCAACAATAGTTGTTTACTAGCCTTAAATTTCTTGGGTATTGGTCCTGGTCTTTGAAATGAATCATGGGTTACCATTTGATGGCAAAAATATAATAAGAGATAGAAAATATAAGACTTTATTGTTCAAAAGATTCAAAATTCCCAAGGACATGTGTCTTTACTACAACAATTATTTTTTCTTGGTAGGGGATGTGGATGTGGGAGGGGGGCTCACCCAGTTCCCTCACTGCAGGACATAGGAGCCCCTCTATTCTAGTAATCGGGCGTGTGTCAAGTGGAATTTAAGAGTGCCATTGTCCCGAGCATGCTTCACACGCCTAAAATGAGAACAAAAATGAAGTTAAAAAATAGAATGGTGAAAAACTCCAGTGTCTGCTATTTACTTCCGTTACCTCACTCTTGTGACAGATCGTGTGAATTGTCCAAAACAATGATGAAGCTGTAATGATACTCTTGGTACCGTAAAACGCATAGCATCGATGTGATCTACACTAAACAGCAGTCTCTCGTAAAGAATACATTCATGCAATCTTGAAGGAAGTATATTTCTCCTAAATCTAATTACTGGTGATTACTGGTGCAACTTTAGCCTGAGTGGAGAGGGTTCCTGGGGAAAAAAAGAAAAGTCAAAAAGCAGATATGATAGTCATGGATCCCGAATTTCCTTAATCGAAAACTAGATCAAATGTCCGTCACCAAGTGTTTTGAGGCACAATTCTACTTCCAACTAAGCTGGACCATACGAACTGTTTGGCAGGTAATCAAGATATAACAAAAACCTAGAATCCATGCTGAAATTCTCGTTCACAAAACACCATTTGTTTTCTTTATCATCCATCTTCACACATAAATTTAAATCAGGTACTACCATATTACAGGGTCTATCAGATCCGGACGATATCCCCTTTTGGAAACTGACTAAGAAATAAGGACACATCTAAACTCTAGAAACACTAAGAAGTCTGTCTGTTTGTTTCTGTTCTTTCATCACACCATAGCAAGCATTCAGGTCACACTTTCCCATCAAAGTTTTCTTGCGTCTTCAGTCCAGTAGATAACTGCCACACTGTCCAATTTGAAAGCGAAATGTCACATATTTTCACTTTTTAGTCTGTTTTATGCAGGTCATACTCACTGTTTCTCAGCCCCGGTTTTTATTCACTATGGGAGACGGCACCACTTATTGCTATGTACAACGTATGTCTCTTTGTTACCCCCACTAATGGTCATCCACACTTACTTAGTGGATCTACCAACATATTATATATATATATATATATATATATATATATATATATATATATATATATATAATTACATGTACCCCCGATATCAAAAAGACACAACGTGTGTGCTATTTACTTCATGGTTGCTTGTCTACAACGTTTTTGTTGTAACAAAAACATTTTAGAGCACAAAGCGCATATAATCCATTCGCTACCTTTCTTAATGAATTTTATTATACGATAGTGAAATACCAGGGACATGTATACCCTCGCAAAACAGTTCAGCAAACGGGATCTGAACGCAACCTGACCAAGCAGAAGAATAGTGCTCATGAGCTTGTGTGGATAGTATTTATAAATCTGCAAGTCAACGACAGAATATACCAGCAATCAAAATTATGCACTTCGTTACCTCGACTGAATGTAGCTGGAAACCACGAAAAAACAAGAACTTTGACTAAATTATGCTGTAGATATAACAAAGCCATGATCAAACTCAAGAATTTGCAAGAAATTAATGTAGCATTAGCTTCGAGGGTTTACGGTATACCGAAGACGGGGACATGGAAGGGAGTGGTGGTGGGTGGGGGTATTCTCTGATATAAAGGGCACACGGTCCATAAACAGGGGGGTCTGATTTCACCACTGCGCCCCTAGCGACAGCACCAGCGCGTGGGAAAGCTGACAAGAACTGGGGGCAAATAAACAGGGGTGAAACCAGATGACCCCGAAATGAAATTATTACACTCGGAGGTGGGGGATGTTTTAGGTGACCGCGCGACTACTTTGTTTACAAGTCCACACTTTTTTCACGCTTTTATGTCAAATAGAATGAAGGTTAATGTAAAAGAAACACACACACTCCAGACGCGGAGAATAGTGGCAGTTGCAAAGACCAAGGAGGGGAAGCACATTATATCCTGGTCCTTACAAAGTCTCTCTAGTCTAGAGCTCTTAAACAATTTGAAACATCGTGACCCTAAGACCTCCCGGAATGAAAATAACATTCCAATCAAAGTGCCCCAGAAATTCTCACATAATCAGCGTGCAATACTCCTGTACTTAATATGATTTAGTTTTTTATACCACTAGATGATCAGACATATGGACTTTTCCTTTCGCTCAATCCCAAATCTCCAGGCAGACAATTTGACTCGTGCTCATTAAGACCGCTAACACCTGTGGCGCCACCTTACTCACGTAGGTTAGTAATCTGACACCAGGTGGCAGGTGCGAGCCGCGTTCCTGACACAGACGCCGTCATCCATCGCTGGTCGCCGCGTGCGCCTCCTAAACTTAACGTATGGGGCTCGCGTCCGTTGGGTAACAGCGAATCAGTGCTAAGTCTAGCGTTGGCTGGGACGGTTAAACACAATTAATGGGGATTATTTCCATTTAAATGATAACACACAACACCTAAGTAATATGATGCCAGAGATAATATGTATCTTAGGTTTAAGTAAAACACGCGCAATCAAACATAAATCACGAGGTTAGCAGATTTTATAAACACAGATACTGAAACTGAAACATGCTAGAAACCTAGTGGAACAATAGGAGTTAGAAATCAGATTCAACCTCGCTTGTGTAACATAGTGCACACTTTATACCTATAAGCTATCTCAGAGACAAATACAGAGTAGATATCCTGAAACATCAACGAAAACTTAGAAAATGAAACCTATGTGTATCTATATCTAATTATGTTAAGTTTAGGCGGATTAGCTCCTATAATAGCAATACATTATCTCAATATATATGATGTAACACAATTTGAAACATATTTGTGTTGCAAAACACCAGTTCATTACAAAATAATTGCCAACATTGTTCCATCAAAATCGTTGTTTGATAACATTACAATATTTTCCTTCTGGAAAATTATATCATTTAAAGGAGAAAAAGAAAACTTAGTTTAGATTTGGATAAAAATGGACTGCACTTGCCTCTAAAATTGGTGACTATCATAGATCAATCCGATAATAGTCCCCCATATGTTCCCAGTAATAAAATTCAGTAATCAAAATGCAGGGACACTTTAATGGGATGCCGATATATATTCAAATTTACGATCGCCATGACACGGGTCGTCAAATCTATATGTAAATGAGCAAAGTGGCCACCCGGTGGACCCTTAACCATGCGGAGGAACAACGACAAGTGACAGGCCAATTCATTTCTCGATGAAACGCATCATTAATTTCCATTCACAGGTGTGTTGACACTGTTTATGGGTGTGACGTTCTCTGGAGTGCCTGGCGCATACGGACTACCGGGTGGGGGTCACATGCGACATGCTGCTGGTTGTCATGCCGACCAAGTATTATTGTGGGTCGAATTATAATCGCGTGACGTCAGTTTTTATGGGGCTTGCGTATGGGAACTACAAATTACACGCACAGGTTTTGAATGAGCGGTTGATGACTTTACCATTATGCACATGCATTGATATGGGGTGTTCATATAGAACTGTATCAAGCTTGTGTAAATAAACAATACTCCGCAAGATTGGATGCACTGTAATCGTCACCGAGGCGAAGCCAAGTGACAATTACAGCGCATCTAAACTCGTGGAGTATTTATTATTTTGTGTTTCGAGTACGGTTCTGGATTTATCCCACCCCTTTCATAGACATTAGAATAGCATCACCATATCAGAATAATTAAAATTACTTCTGCAAATCCAGATGGAAACATTTAAATCTCCATGTTGATGTCTTGTCTCCTTTCTCAAATCCTGGCCGCTGATTGGCGTCGCTTATGACACAATCTAATATCACTCTGCCATGACCATGGTGTAGTATTGGCACTTTATGTAGGTTATCGTTGCAAATACCTTTTTATGTTATTCCTATGGCTAAACTTGTACCAAGGGTGAGATAGATCATGTGCAAACAATTTTAGTATAGTTTATATGAAATTGACCGATAACAAGACAAATCATACAATGGACATCTGAGCCATAGCGTGTTTTCAAAAGAAAAGAAAAATGAATCCAGAAAATTATGGAATAGTATGAGATTCTAAATGTTCTATTCAAGCTGTGAAAGCACCATTTATATATATAAGGGAAAATAATACTTAATTTTGAAGACTGCCCCGCGGACTCTGGGATGGCTGAGAGTCTGGGCCGTTAAACCGCCACAGTGCCCACCTCCTCCTCCTCCTCCACGGTCCGCCCGGGGCCGCTCCCTCCAGTGTCCACTTCCCCTGACACGCCACCAGCGCCAGTAGTTAGTTCCCCCGAAGGCCGCTAGGTGTCAGGTGCGTGCCGCGCGGCGTACCTGTCGGGGTTTTCAGGGGAGTGGAGGAGGGGGCCCGGGGGAGTAGTGGGACGCACTCCGGGCGTGCCGGGAGTGAGACCGGCCGTGCATGGGTCGTGAGAGGCCGCCTCGGGCCCGGGCCACCTCTGCACGGTGTGTGGTGACTGTGTTGAGTAGGCGAGTGGAGATGTGAAGAGGTGTGTTGAGTCGTAGGTTGAGTGCTCTGCAGCTCTGGGACTCTCACGATGGTGAAACATTTATTCACAGATTCTTATTAGTGTAGCAATGTGTAGAGTGACGTAGTATTACCTGCCAAAAGTAATTTCTCTGCTGTATATAATATTATAGTGTATCGGACGTAACGAATACATGCTTATGTCCTCAGAGGCGTAAATAAAGGTATTTAAGAAAAATAAGTTTTTAAAAGTCATAATTCATGTAAGCAAGGTTGTAATCTTTTCTAAATAGAAATGGTTACGTCCAGGAATTATAATGATGTTGTGTGGTGTGTGACGGTTACATCTAATGCCCCTTTTTATTGGAATTGCAGTTTCATCTGTATGTCTCAGTGATATATTGATAAAATAACAAGTATGTGACGCAATAATACATGTGTATGTCTCATGAGTAAATTGGAACAGTCAGTGAGATAGCTATACATATCAATGTTATTGATATAGAGCCGCCATCAGCAATGGGCCTAATGATAAAAGAAAATGGTACTCATTTGTATCCACTGTTTAAATCTACTACATCCTTTACCAGATTTTCTTTTTGATTACAAAATACCGCTCAGATCTAGATTTCTTCCGATGATTAACCTACTTCACATATACCATAACAAACAGTGGCCATACTCAAGTGAAACTCATGAACAGTTATGAGGAATACTAGATTGGATTCGTGGAAATCATTAGAGGTACTTGTAATCTATGGATATCAGCAGTAGAACCCCGTTAAAGGGATATCCCGTGTAAAGGGACAGTTTTGCTCGAATTTGAGAAGGTTCCCTAGATCTTTGATTTTCCCCTGTGTAAGGAAGGCACCCCGCATAGGAGACACTTTAGTTCCAAATTGAGGGTATCCCCTAACGCAGGGTTATTCCTGTATATAATTGTGTAAAGACAGCATGAATTGATAATTGCTCCTCGTTGTATATGTGAATCTATGTGATATAATCATGTATAGTACCAGATCACACTAGTATGCCAGTAAGATGTCTGTGTCTTTATTCGTAGCAGCTATACGGTACATAGAACTTTTTTCTCGTTGACACACATGCACATGTACTGTATATTATCACCTCCTGTCACATATAGGTATCATCTCACGTCACACGCATATCCGTTATGGTACAACATCGGACACCATGCAGAAAATAGTGGAGCAGATATGCATACACACAAACACACACACAAAAAACAACAACATCAAAAACAGAAAGAAATCTCTCGGATGAGACGCTGTCAAAACATCCCTATTTAACACCAACGGTGGATCATCGATAAAACCACCTAGAAAATCTCCATATTTATCTATCAATATATATGTATGTATAATTAGAATAAAATGTTACTCTTCGTTCCCTGACAACAATAACAAAGGGTGTCCTTAAATGAAGTGAAGGGGTACACAACACAGACGTTCGGTTAAAACGAAACACTCCAGCAGACAGGGTCAAAGTTGCCGATTGCACCTCGTCTCCTTAAGGTCACGGCCGGTCAGGAGTCGCGGGGTCACCACGTGGCTCGTGCCGAGGGCAATGACGTCACAGCCTCTGTTTGGAGTCGTCAGGATCCAGGAGTTCCTGTGTATGTATGTGTGGGGGGAGGGGAGGGGAGGGGAGAAGCAGGGGGTTGGTTACAGGTGGGAGACCGGGTGTTGCCGGTCTATTCAGGCCGGCCCCCGCAAGGTGGCAGCGGGGGTGGAGGGCACAGGGGGAGGGGGCTTCATTGTGTTTGGATCCCGAGAGGAGACTTTCCCACGGTAGATCCCAGCTGAGATCATACTGCTTGACGGCGCTCTGTTGGCGCCCGTGGGACTAGCCGCAGGATCCAGTCCCCTCGCCCATTGTGGCCACGACGATAAAGGGCGGATGTCACCCGTGTATATTAACGAACATACTGACAGCTACCTACACCAATGAATCATATATACCGTCTAATACTTGTGGTATTTAGATACGGGGCGAGTGTCTACGTAATGGTATGATTTTCTTTTCCCACACTGGAATGGAGAAAGACGCCAAATTTATGTGAACCGCAAATATGCATTGCTATGGGGTGGTCATATATTATATATGGATACATTAGAATAGAACCTCGGGTCATTTTAACATGTCTGGGCGATTGCAGCAGATCACAAGGTCTGTGGTTCGAGTTTCGACTGTCCACTATTGTTATGTCAGAGCAATAAGATCAGATTTTATCTAAGATCCTTGGTGAGAAATTGGATGGGCATGCAGTCTTGCATAAAACGGCAAAATACCCAACCTTCACCAGAATAGTATCAAGAAACCTCACAAAATGTCATATGATTGTTTATATGGCGTGAGATGAACTCAACTCTGCTTTGTGATATCTGTAGCGGAAGACAATGAATGCCATGTAAATAATTACATGAAACTGAGTGATATTTAAATTTTATCCTACCACGTCATATATTTCTAACTTCATATGTCACCCATGGCATATAAATATTTTATGGTTCAATTGTGTCATACAGTCAGACCATGTTAAATCAGTGGAGATTTATATGTGGTGTAGGATAAATGAGCATACTGCCTACACTCCTTTATGCATTTTATTTCTGGATACCCTGCCACACACACACATGAATAAGCTGTGGCTGTGATTTGCTACTCTGATTCACTTGATATTTTCTATGTAGATTCACAAAATCGCCTTAATCATCATGTCACGCGTTTATCACGAGCATGTCGTGGGTCATGCGATACAGAAACGAAGGACTGACACAACAAGGGATTCCTGTGCTCATTATGGCACACGCAGGTCTGTAGGGGAATGTAAATCAATGCCATGGCCCGCGTGGATAGGGGTTGGTGGGAAGGGGGCAGGCATTGCTGGGGGAACAGGTTGGTGGTGGTGATGAGGGTAGGTGCGCTGTTGGCCCCAGTCCTACCCCTACCATGCCCCCACCACCACGACCGCCAGCCCGCCAACAGGCCCGGCTCACAAGCCCGCCTCGGCCCCGACCAGGGCTTATCGTCACCAAGTGTTTACATAACAAGCCACCAATTATTCCCGCTACACCGCCGCGGCTTCCACCGAAAGGGGGCGTGGTTTTCCCACAGAGTGCAACGCACATAGCGACGGGTACGGCCAGCGCGTGCGGCCGTCACTCATTGCACTGACAGCGCGTGTTGACCAATCACAGCCCACGTTGCGCTCGCGAGGCGGGCGTGGCGCCCCGCACGCTCTGAGTGGCGGGCTGTGATTGGTCAGCGGCCACAGGTTGTCGGCGTGGGAAACTTGTTGCGCGTTCACCCTGTCACTGATGTGATGGCATGCGCCAAGGGGTATAAAACCCGACCTGAGCCACACGGGACCATATGACCAGAGCTTGACCACTAGGATACTGATAACAGCGGTCACTCGGACTGGGTTTGGGTCAACTGTACTTAGGACTTGTCCACACACTGACACATACACACAACTGGATTTGACTTTACGAACCAATGCTGACCATGGAGACTATGTCCCACTGCGGTATGACTGATGCTGAGAGCAAGTCGGCCGCCGAACTGCGAAAAGTAAGTACATATATATTTTCACATTCAATTTTATTGACACTGTCAATAACGGGTGTGGGTACCCCAAAGGGTCGTGTAGCATGGGCTTATGGTTGTTTCTCTTCCTTAACAATTGCCAGAACTTACCAATGAAGATTTGAAGTTAGTGACAGTACAGTTTGTGTTGCACCCATTGTAATTCACTTGTCATACAAATATAAGCAATAATGTAGTCTATCAGCTCCAGTGGTGTAACCTGAGAACACCCTATTTATAGTGCAGTCCATCCTGATCAGATGTCATCGGGTTTTAGCAGTTATCTTAAACACAATACTAAGGTTCTCTCTCTAATTGCAGCAAAACAAGCCACTGATGGAAAAACGCAGACGAGCAAGAATCAACGAATCCCTGAACAAACTCAAATCACTCGTCCTGGACGCCATGAAAAGAGATGTAAGCATTCAGAACCCTCATCTGTCTTGTAGCGCTGTAGGAAGCTGGGATGTGGAGCCCGACTCAAATGTCGTCTGCTCCGAGTTTGAAGTTGGCGCGCTCAGTCCATTCACCACGTGTTCGTGGGGGTAGTGGGTTGGTGGTAATCTGACGGGCAAGGCCGAGGATAGCCATCCCTCAGGAAGTCCATCGACTCGGTCCGGCCTTCTGGGGTGGGGGCGGGATGCTACTTATGCCAGTAGTATTACTTTGTGGTGTATATGATACATATTGAATCTAGGTGTTTAGTGCAAATTTCTTAAATTTTTGCGGCGCCATTTGCATATTTGAAATATATCATTTCAGTGGAAATTAATTTATGCCCAAGCGTCCACCAACAATGACGTGTATACAAAGACCGTTACCAGTGAGCAATAACCGTATATTGTCAAATTGAAAAACCCTCCGTTTACCAACTGAATTAATGGTTGTTATTGTTATTGTTTTTGCAGACTTCGCGCTACTCTAAACTTGAGAAGGCAGACATCCTCGAGATGACAGTGAAACACTTGAGGGCCGTTCAGCGCCAACAAATGGCAGGTAAGCATCACCAACACATTCTAAACACATTTTAAACACACCTAATTACACACAACAGCCCCAAGTACCCGCTGACACACGAGCCGACACCTTTGCCCCGCGAGTGGTAACTCACTGAGAGTTGTCATGGGAAAGTTGGCGAGTGTTTGGCCCTGGAGGAAGGGCCTCATGTGACCTGTGGTTTACCGCCGTGCCGCGGGATGAGGTATAACACTCCTCAGTTACTGTTTTGGGGGTGGTAAAGAGGACGAAGGAAGAGGTGGAAGTATGCTCGGAAGACCTTGTAGGATGTATGAGAGGAGTTGAAGTGTTGTTATTCTGGATATATCATCCATGTATCTGTCCCTAAAGTAGGCCACCTGTCACATACTTCAAGTCTAGCCCATCCACCACAAGTAGCTCTCCCAATGCAACACTGCTGACGAGTAACAACATGGTGGTATACTAATTAAAAAACGGTTTGAACTAATTAAAAAAAAACGGTTGCGGGTAAGAGGTGGGAGGGGAGATATGCGTTGGTGTGGGAGGGAGGTTACTAGCTATAAGAAGTGAAGGAGAGTTGGACGCTTGGCCTGTTGGTTGTGTGGGTGGGGGGTTTAGTTCCGTGTGGACTCACTCGGGGGCGCTGCGGTTTTTGCCCGGGTCTGCTGACGTGAGAGGGTGGAGCGCGGTGGGTCCCTGGCGGTTCTGGGAGCGTGGGAACGACCAGGGGACCGTGGTCTCTTGTGTATGTCGAGAGGAAAGGAGGTGGTTGGGGAAGGGGAGGGGACTTGAGGTCAAGGATGACACGAAGGTGTGCGTATGTTTCATCTGAAAAAGGTGGTGAACGAGCGACAAACTTGGCAGCTTCTGTCAGCCTTGCCTGTTCAGGCTCTGATGTTTTAAGCACGTATACAACTGGTGGGATAGGATAACTGATAATTCTGTACTACAAGCTCCACAACTGGGGATACAGTAACAGAACTTTAATTGAATACATTGTAACCTGCCAACAACATCATATATATATATATATGATTTTCATTTGATATGTCAACTTCCTCTAAAGTAATGTAGATATCAACTTTAAACTAACACTGATGTGAAAACTGTTGGAGAATAGTTGTTTAATTTCGTTTCATTTGTGTTTTCCAGTTGCAATGGCAAACGACACAACAGTGATCAGCAAATACCGCGCTGGCTTCGTCGAGTGCGCTTCTGAAGTTACCCGCTATCTGAGCACCATCGACGGTCTGGACCCACAGGTGCGCAACCGCCTCCTGTCTCACCTGTCAGGCTGCACACAGAAGGTGACCTCCCTCTCCGCTATGCAGGAGGCCCAGGCACACCCCATGATGACCCCGATGCGCGTCCAGATCCCGTCCGCCACGCCCGTCTCCGGCCTGCCAGGAACCGGCTACAGCGCCGCTCCGTCCTCATCGTCTGCTCACCTCATGACGTCATCAGCGCCGATGTCCTCGTCGCCCCCTAGCGGCGGAGACCCGCGCGTGACGGGAGCGTTCCACATGGTGCCAGGAGGACTTCCCGGCGGCCAGTTCGCGCTGCTGGTGCCCTCTAGTGACGGTGGTTACGCACTATCGACAGCAGCAGCTTCGGCTGCGTCAGGCAATCCAGCGGGAATGTACTCCACGAATATGAACAATAACAACAACACTCGGGCGGCAGCACAATCATACCGCTCCCTCTCCACAACGTCGCCCGGCATGACGTCACCCATGTCTCTGACGTCACCCACGTCGGACCACGTCTTCCGGTACGGATCTGCGTCTGACGCGGAGAGTTCGGACGAGGAGGAACTGGAAGTGGCATTGGACATGCGCGTTGAGCCTTGCCGTGACGTCAACGACAACGTCATTAAGCCGGGAACCAGCCAGTCCGACTACGCAAGGACGGATAGATCACCGAGCACCAGCGGTGAAGCACGGTCCCGCGTCTCTGACGTCACTAACCACCAGCGGCCATTGCCGGCCCAGCATGCACAGCAACCGGAAGTCAAGTTGGATGATATGTGGCGCCCATGGTGATCAAAATCAGAAGGAGTAAAGGAACTAGTGATATTGTTAAACAAAAGTATCTACACGAGTCTGGCAGCTTTTTGACATGATAAACTAAGACATGGCACTGAATTATTGCAATGAATCCTATCTGAAAAGATTTCGACAAGAGACTTACCTAGCGTCCCTGCCATTGTCTAATGGCTTCATTTGATCATTTGAAAAATTAGTTATAATGAATTACCCAGAGTGTGTTCACTATTGTTCTATATTCTGCATTCCTACTTGTGAGACGATTATATGTGAAGTCTGAATTGCCTTAGTTTAGTTCTATTTTCAAAGGTTTGCACATCGCTATAACCACTGTTACTGCGGAAGAATTTATCCACAGAATTTGCAAAATGAAAGTATCAGGCAACAGTCGTCTTCCAGCACTGAGTAGCCACCTGTTATATGGGGCAGCAGGTGGAAGTATTAGTTCCCTTCCTGCTGTCTAAAGTGAGGATAAATCTCAAGATTAAAAAGGCATCGCGCAGGTCGCGACAGCCCACGCCCCCAAACCGGTGCTAATCCATGAGGGATTAAAGAGATTAGTGTGAGAACATCACCTTGTACACGTCCATGCACGTGGGAGCTGTACAGAGGTGTCACGTTCTATTAGTATCATGGTGAGGTCGCCACTTCTCCGTCGTGATTGATTTTAGTTCATGTTTTTAAGTGTTGTCCAGATGGTAGATAAATGGTAGCTGAGAATTATATTACGGAAGTGCGACCTGTTACTGCTAGTATGAATGAATGTTATAGTCACTTGAAACTGCGACACTTGAAATATGGTAAATGTACTTAACAATCATACTCGCATTTTGATCATATTACATGCCCTGCATTTATGCACACTGTTCACATTACATGCATTTATGCACATTCGCATACAGAGAATTATATGCCATTCAAACTATGTTCATTCCATGGTGATTATTCATGCACACAACTTTGTAGATCAAAGATGGATTTGTACCCCATTTACGTGAAAGGTACGTCGGTATTTTGAATTAAAAATACAGTTCATTACAAAACAAAATACTCTTGTTTGTTCTGTGTTATCAAATAATTATGCAACCTAACTCAATGTATTGGGCTTTTAGAATATTTCCACACTTTTGGGGACAATGAAACGTATCCAGGTTGCCAAACTACGCTCAGCAATCCTGTTGTTCGTGGGAAGCTCAGGGGCGTCAGAACATTTTAAAAGTGGGGGGGGGGGGGGGGGGCGAACTGAAATATTGCTGACTTTTTTCTTGGTATGAAGTCAGACTTTGACATTGGCCTGTTCTACTGGATTTACGTGAATCCGCGAAAAGTCTGTGAAAAGTCAGGTCTTAGCTTTCATTGCACGCTATTAAAAAAGTCAGACTTCAACATTTTTACATGGTGAAAAGTCCGGGCTTAGGCATCATTGCACGCTAAAAAGTCCGACATTTACAATTTCCCACGGTGAAAAGTCCGGGCTTGGCCATCATTGCATGCTAAAAAGTCAGATATTTACATTTTCCCATTGTGAAAAGTCAGGTCTTAGCTATTGTTGCATGCTTAAAAATTAGACTTAACATTTTTCTATACTGAAAAGTCAAGCCTTTACACTTAAGTTTTTACACTTGGTTGAGTAAAATTTGAAGCTGATAACTTTTTTGGTCTGGCAAAAAAGTGGGGGGGGGGGGGGGGCAGTCGCCACTGATTAGCTGGAGGACTCAGAATTCATTTCATTAAGAAAGCATGGGACGAGACCACCTGAGCTGTAGATGAGATGATACACGAACTTGACTAACTGACTCTTAACCTGGCGTCCCATCTCAATTTGCGCTACTTACCGTGGTACTGCGTCTGCAATTAATTCACCATAAGAGGGACGATTATATCACGCTTAATGCAGTATAACATATCGACCCTGTTATACTTACAACATTAACAACATTAACATAGACGATGATGTTTAATAATTCATTATAAGATTGCAGAGATTTTCAGATAGTATATTCTTGGCGCCTACCCCGCCACCGGCCTGGAAGGCGCGCCCTTTACCCTGATGTAGGCTCGTTGGGGGTTCCCCGCGTCAGACATTATGTGTTGTGATTTTGGGCAATGCTTTGTGCAGAGGAATATGACTTTCAATGATGATTTATGTTAATGATATACTGTGATTTTCCCAAATCTAAATGTATATAGATTATCATCCAAGGCAAATAGTTTCTGTTTCTATGCAGAGTGCTATTGTGTCGTGAACGCCTAGTTAGGGACAAGAACTTGTATTCTGGTAAAGCAATTTCCCTGATTGGTGGAGTATACTTTTTCAACCGAGAAATAAGAATTGGTTACTACTATGGTTTACATTACAATACATGACACATCCCTGTGAACAGTATTTCCACAACATTTCTGTAACCTAAGTCAGGGATGCAAGTTTCCCGACAAATGACGGAATTCCGACATTTCATATACATGTACATCGGCAACACTCGAGTGTTAAAATATATCAATTCATAGCAATCCTGCTCCAAAATAATATTATAAATGTATTTATTGTATAAGCGTATTAAGGTCGGATTTTTTTAAACCTGCCAAGTTAAGCTTTCATACTGGGATCAGACGGCCAAAAATTATATTAGAATAATACTTCTTTTTATGTTTCTATATTAGTCACCCATCAATATTCCGAATTTTTCGTCAGTCCTGACTTTCATCCCTAAACTTTCAACTGAAATAAGCAAATACCTACACAACAAAATAGGACTACAAAGGGTAATGTTGCACTCAAAAGTCTCCCTTTTTTATAAAATTTTCAAATCCAATACTGAGCAGTCAGTTATTGTCCCAGCTATACGTGTATGCACACATATTCTTTTTATTATCGCATACCCACGCTGGTCAACACTCACCTAGAAATGCAGTGATATTCATGATGTTATCTTCAACAACATGATGATGACTTGTGTGATCTTTTCACCCGTCAACATCAGGTCTTACCTGTAATTAACTGAGTTTCTGGTGTAATAATATAGGGACATTGGCTAACTGTTTCCGTACGAAAAAAAATTCGCGGTAAAATGATCAATAACTTAAGCCTGTTTTCGTATTATCATATACCGAAAATCTGCGAAATTTTGGTTAGTCACGTGATCTTAATACCCCTTACGTACTCACGGTACTGTGACGTACGGCTATACATACGTCATATGTAGCAGCGGGCAGTATGTGTAGGACATACGGCCACAGGTATATAGTAATGAATCTAATAGTAATGAATCTGAAGGAATTAGGTAAAAATACTGTAGGAGAGGAAGCAGATGTTTAGCCTTCACGAATGTCTTAAATCTATAATGTCACTATTATACACTCAAGATATGGGATATGAAGATCATATTTATTCGTGAATCAGTCATATTTTTATACCTTAATAAGGCTGAACATAAGGGTTTTGCTCGGAATATTGACAGCAGTTTAATGGTGAATCCAAATTTAATCGCCTTGTCCCTATTTAAAAAAATTTATATGTATTGATAAGTTATGTTAATATTACGTTGACACCATTCCTACCTTATACTCATAGTTAAAAAAATGTGTTTTTCTCTACTTTACAGGTGTATTGAGAATTCATTTACATGTATCTATTTATACAATCATGGAAACCAATTGCCCAGGCATGTAGAGAATGGTCAGGAAGATTTCAAACGAGGCACGATAATTATCTTGGGACTCAAGGACGCCTTTTGATCTGAAGACCGATAACATAAGTCAACCTGTGTCTGCTCCCAGATGAACGTTGGAGCAACCACCAACAACGAATATGTTCCTACACTTCAACAGCTCACCAATTAAAAACAATTAAAATGATCAATGGTAGATAAAACCCAAAATGCATGACAGGAACAATGCCTTTAATAACCTACCCTCAGGTCACGTGCTGGCCATGACGCACGCGTGACGTCAGAAAGCGTGACGGCACGAGTGACCGACATGACGTTGAACACGTTGAACACCCTGACAAAAGCCTTTGATCTGTCTGTTATTACTTCAGATCGACCGTCGTCGTTCGTGCATGTTAGGAACCGCCTTTGTTTTACATTGAAGAGTTGTCATTAATCCAATTAACAATGTAAAGGTGCAGGATCAAACGGCCTGGGCGATGTTAGGGGTACACGCAGGGCGTGAACCAATATAGCCACACACGAATCAAAGGTATAGATGGTGTGAGGTGTATGGAGGGTGAAGGGTGGCAAAGACAATGGTGCATAATGAGCAGCCGTTAAGAGTCTTGCCTGAAGTAGGACTCCTCCACTTCTTCTCTGTGAAGTCTGACCATCAAGAAGTTGATTCCTCATTTCCCACCCGTTGGCCACTGCTGTGCAACCTCCGGCGGACGGTTAAGTCCACGCAACAAGCAAGGCTGTATAACACTTGTGCGAAAACAAATATTGGAGCCTTGGCTGTGCTGTTTACACCAGCCTTTTGTTTTCGCTGTGTTAATTAGGAGAAGAGATTAACTGAAACACATGCATTTTGGCTCTCATCATCAGGTCCTCAGTGAAGACGGTCCAAGAAACACTAACGTTCTATGATTAATAATTATATATTACATTTTCTATAAGGCATGGAGCGGTAAAATCTTGGTAATCTACTTTGTCCCATCATTTAAGTGTTTGTTCATGGAAAAACACACGTTACTGGGTATAGTGTAACACTGTCACACCTCCTGATGTGCCTGCGATGTTTGTCACTGTAATTGCATGCATTGCAAAATATTCAAACAAAATAAACAGATTTTCATCCTCTTGCCATATGCTTAATGTTGGCATTTGCTAAGGACTCTGACATAGTGCAAGAATTCCTCAGGAATAGTAAGTTCATTGTGGTTGGCTTTCTGATCAGTCATTTAAACTCCTAATAGGGGCGATGGATGAAAATGAAGAAAAAGACAAAAAAACTCCATGACATTCTCTAAAATGCAAAAAAGGACATGTATCCGCATTGCTCTTTTTCATTTGATTTTGCTACCCTTACAGAGCTTATAGAGAGTTATGGACATTGCTGTTTCAAATGCAAAACCAGATTTCTCCATCTTCTTCGCCTGCATAAGCGTGTTGCTTTGTCACACGTCCTTTCGAATTAATTTCCTTCACGGTGGTCCTTTCTTCGCCATTAGAAGAACCTTTCTTTTGGGGGTCGGCGGAGGTGAAAAGGGAATATGACCAAATGTAAAGCAGCCTCTTGGTGCTTTGTACCCAGTCTAAAGTGCATTCTCACCATCCTATTGAAGCTACCATTTAGCGGTAATCTAGAGAACAAACGTTGACCAGCGGACATGCGAACGTTTCACGGCGTGACACGTAAGGTGTCTGCTCCGTCTTTGAACCTGTGGTCCACCTGCTGCTCCACAAGTATCTCTTACGTCACCAACATGGCCGCAAAATCGGAAATCAATTCGTTAGTGCAGGTGCTTGGAGTTATCACTGAACAAAACCAAGTTGTCTCTTGTAGGAGAAGCGGGAGGGGGAACTCCACCTCAACGTCCTAATGGTCATTAGTCCGGGCGGACTTAAAGACGGACAGGTGAAACAAACACCCAGCTGAATGGACCCCCCGCCATGCAAGGACATCCAGGTAAAAGAGACATCAAAGGGGGCATCCCTCTACCCGGGTTTCCGCACCCTCCCATTGGACCCCCTAAAGCGTCCCAAATCAAAAAGTAGGGTGACGAGAGCTTACGGTTTGCAAGGCCGCCCGATTCAGGTCTGATTAAGGTTAAAATAGTTCCCGATCCACACGCAAGAGGGCGGGGTGGCCACTCCCAACGCATGCGCCTCGAGCGTTTCGCACACGCTGGGGAGGGCAGGGGGCTTCCGGTAGGCAGGACAGGTCTTTTGATCTTTTCCGGTTGTAAAGTACGGCGTCCTGGGGAATGAATGACGAGATCGGGCGTCCACGGGTTCACCTTGCGCCAAATCACGGCCGGGCTACGGGCAACGCTGGGAGGAGAAAGTGGGTAGGCGGAACGGAAGGCCAGCGGGTCGCAAGTAAAAGATAGATCGGGTGGCGGCGTTTGTCCAAGCGGAATGCAGTGTGGATAATGAGTGGGTTGTGACCGATCATCGGGCTGGGCGTAATTAGAGACGGCAGTTCACCGCCGACTGTTCCTCTGCCCTGACCGAGGCACAGGGTGGGGCCAAAGCCAGCGATTAGAGGCCAGTTTGTAAGGAAAAAAGGGCGAATTAAACCGCGATTATCTAGGTGGGTTGGGCATGCTACCTGCTGCACGTACCTCACACAGGGGTTTAATCAATAGGTGTAGGTCCTGACCTTCCCGTGTTAGCTAACTAGGATTTGTCCATCTGCCAACCACCATCATATTCAGGGCAGCTATTTAACGTACACGGGGAAGTCTTGTGTAAACAAGAGGCATGTAATTACAAGAAGCGGCATTCTCTTGATATAAAAGTTAACTGGTATTCGATGCATCTTTCCTGACTTATTACGTTTGAGATTCTTTGAGTAATATTTATCACTTTCTGTATCATATCTTGCATACGGCGTGCTTCAGGGATAGAACGGGAAACATTGCATATCAATGATTAATCCAATGTGAATGTAAGTAATTGAAAGATGCTGCACAGATGATCTTTACATGTTCAGGCAGTCATCTTCAACTTTACCATTCAGGGACGATGAAATAGAAATTTTCATACATGAATTGAATTGACCACTTGCGATTCATTCACATTCTACCCAGAGACATCCTACGCCCCTTTCAAATGTATACATGAAGTTCTCGCATGAAATTGTTATTAAAGTCTGGATATTAACGTATGACATATTGCTAGACTAAAAAATCCATTTTAAAGGATTACTATATACTATATTTTCTTAAGTTTATCTTGTACAAAGATTTGAATCCTCAAATGATGTGTTGGGGAAACTATACGACATGGAGAACAAGAGAATCATTCCCCTGTGAGCTTGTATTCCACGTCCACCGCCGCTTGCACCTGCGATGTCGAGATTTACAATGCAAATCGCTCAAAGCTATAGTTCAGTTTTTTCTCTGTGATCCTCTAAAATCACCACAGGTTACCTGAAACACAGGGATTTGGTTATCTAAGAGACTTTTGTCCCGACTTGGTGATTTTGTTCTGAGATCGTGGGAAAAGTGGCTGAAAAGACAACATTGCCCGCGGGCATGCGCAGTGAGACGCTGTACGGGTGGTTCCGGCGGCGAGCTTCTGTTAGTGACTGTTCATTCCACAAAACAGACAGTCGTACTGGGTTTTTGTCGTATTGCCTATGGTGTGTTATGTATAGCCCCAGGAGGGTTGTTGTTGGGTGGGGGTGGTTATGTATTATGTAGAGCTTATGTAAGACGGATAAGAGAGTTTTAAACTCTAGCATCGTTATAGTTTTAACAAACCACACAAATTTCATGAATGGAACAAAATCTTAGATATCCTCAGTTAGGTTTGTCTTATGTCTTTACAGGCTGTTATAGATATGTAAGTTGTAAATATCCGAATCAACACCTGGTATTATTGGGCAAATCCACGCCACAGTATCCAAAATCAATAATAGAGGCATTACTCAATATATCTAACCTTATGACCCACCTTCGCGTAATGATACGGAAATATCACATCACGGAAACATCAGCAATTGTAATTAGGATAGTTTTTCTATATATCTATTATTCATCTATGTATAACTATTGCCAGTATGCTTCTATGAGTATTGTTTGTGTATTGTCCGTATGATTATTATATGATTACTGACTGCAGTGTATATACATGTATGTCTGCCACTGTATAAGCTGTCGTTGTCTTGTCCACCCGCACATTTCTATCCAAAAAGTGAACAAGGTGGAAGTTTACCATAGCATATGAAAAGGAACGTATTGTGCTATTTGATACAACTCATAATTACTCTTTAGATATCACTGTAATGTGTTAAGGAATATAATGCGTAACATGTTACATCTTAATTCTAAGAAAACACTAGAAAATTAAGAAATAATTGATTGTCAACAATAGCACCAACCGGAATGCTCTACATAGACGATGGAAAACAAATCGATGTAATAATAGACCTATTTGAAAAAAATACATCATAATCTCGAATTTGTACGTTCACAATTGATATGATGATTGACGTAAACAGAATCCAGCGATGATATAACGCTATATATACCTCCCGTCGCACAAACCAAATGCGACAGATAAAACTAAATATCTTGAGACTGACACCATTTATATACATGCAATACTCCGATAAAATCCATTAAATTCACGTGGATTTCACTTTCATGAAGTCCCACATAGCTGTAATATTTGATGATATTTGATGTCCCTCACCAACAAAAACGATGGAACAGGAAATCTGCGCAAGCGCTTCTGTCACATAGTAAGACAGGTTGTAAGAGCACACAAAAGACAATTTCAGCATAATGGAGATCCATTCAGCTTCGATCTAAGCACTCGCCACCTTGCTCAGGTTGAACTAACTCCCTGTAATCGTCCTATGTGTAAGCATGGTTACACCATCACCTTCACTTAACCAATACCATTCTCGGCACGGCCTTTCACCAGAAAACGCCTCATTTTGAGCCACTTTGTAAAGCCGTGGCCGCCATTGTCTGCCCACAGTCGAGACGGGGCTAGATGACGTAATATCTGCATCTAGGGGGCTTTTAACTCTTGCCGATGGTCACCTGAGACAAGATTTCTCCGTGAAATGAGGTCTTTTCTCCTCAGCCGTGTGCCCGTGGCTGCAATGGCAGTGTAGCTGAAGTTATAAATACGGCTTGTGCTGCCCATTTATCATAATGCTGTAAATCAGAAAGTTATCCTCATGAAGTGTTGTACACTGTAACTGGAGAGAATAACCTGACCATGATGTACATACTACAAAACGAGATGGAGAATTGATGTTTTTGGATGTGCAAACAGGTCGCATAGTGATAGTACTTCATTGCAACACTATGCCACACTAACCTTTGAGCAATCAGAAAGCTGGCACAGAGACATGTAATATCTAAAAATAACTTCATGGCTATCATCAGGGCAACCTGTATCCAGTTTTGAAAAACACGATGACTCCCTGTGGGTTCATCTTCTCGCGGTCTCATGAAGGTTTGTGTTATTTAGAATATATTCTAATGTGTAAATGTGAATGTATGCCTACTGTCCTTCTCATAATACTATAACATCTGTCAACACAGAGGATAGTTCCTATTCATGTTACATCGTACTTTCGGTTCCTTATTTAGCTCAGCCAACCATGGCCTCTTATCTAACATTTAGATAGATATTCACTTAGATAGATATTCTAATTCTTTCTTTTCATTTCAAGTCACTAAGTCCTAGGCGTCATCCTGGGACTATCATCTCTTAAATATGTATACATGTATACATTTACGGATTATCACTTCGGTTCATTTCCTATCGCATTTCTCAATTACAGAAGCTAGTGGTATAATACCCCTGCTTTAACAGGACCCCAACATCAAAGGGTATATGCATTAGTCCTTGTTGAACCACCTTTGTGTATCCAACCATCACAAGACGTTGACACTACCAGAAGGAGTTTTCATCGCAGCACGTAAGCCCTAAATTCCCTTTTATATCAATCAGGGTGTTCAGGGTGTAGTTTGCCCTTCACCCTTATAAGCGTCTCCGGTTAAGTTGTTTACCTTGCCAAGTAAACACATATCCATTGATTCTGTCATGCCCGGCTGCATGGAGGTCCCCAACCAAACAGAATACACCAATATAGCCAGCTTCAAAAAAGCAATAGAAGGTGTGAATAGGGTCCATAACCTCAAGTTAGCTAAATATGTTATTGCTAGTCAAAGCAGATTCATAATGTAGCATACGGCAAACACATGAGCCTAAAATATGCTAAATCTCAGTTCCATGATAGTTACCCAAAAGGGTTTTGATAACTGTTTTTATTGTTTATTGATCTAATAGTTCTTTCTGGGGAAATGTCTTCCATTGTAGGAATGAGGAGGATAGAAAATGGTCTAGTCAGGAAGTAGAAACATTGTTACAATAGGTAGGCCAAAGGGGCCATATACCCATATAAAATGAATATAGGGTTGATATTGATAACAAATGATTCTCCCAGAATCACTGTGTCTTGCCGTGCGCCATCCCTGTTGACTGATAATACTTCCCTGACTTTTATTACTGACATAAATACAAGCGCATAACTCTGAGAGTACACACATGGATTATCTATAGTGTCCTATCTGTACTCATAAAGCAATAACAATGGAGAATATCTCAGCTGCGTAATGGAGGGGGAAGGAGCCCAATATTCTCTGTGCAGTGAAAAGGCCCAAAAAATAAATCTACTGGCTCTGCCTTTTAATTGCATATCAATTCACTTTTAGAAATGACTTTTATTATACTGATGAAGGCAACAATCGCCGAAACGTTGGTTAAAAGACTACCATCCTGTAACTCACAAGAAACGTAATAACAGCCACTTCAATCAAACCTGGTGGACTCGTGGTTGTTTTGCAATTCAAATATTCAAAATAGATTTATTATAGTGGAGGAAACATCTGGATTCATCTTCCAATGGCTCCAGTTTTCAAGAGCCGAGTGAATACTCCAAAGCGCTCCAAACAAGACTGTTAACAAGAACTCAGACCAAACACAAATTCACATGTTTCTGATTTTATCTTAGCCTGGATACATATCTATCTGTTGATCGCCCATTGAGTATGAGTTACCGTACTCGCAAGCCCGATGAGTATGAGTTTCCAGTGTTATGCCTATGGACGTTTATACCAGGCTAAGATAAATATATGCACCTTTCACCAACTTTAAGATATCTTTTGACAGTCTTGTCTTCTGTTTGCTTTTGGGATACTGGTTCTAAATCACGAATGTTACCAACCATATTGCTAGGCGAAATTGACTACAACAATTGCCATCCAGGACACTGAAAAATGCAAGGTTGACATTGATATAGCCACTTGGGTTAGACTTAAAAAAATAACTTTATTTTACTGGAGTTACGCTGGAATCTTGATTAGATTAATATTCCAATGGCTCCAGTTTTCAATCTTCCAAAATACTATGCCATGCCTCACGTGTAGACATACAGTGGCAATACTGAGTCGACTTGTTGCATATCAATTCACTTAAATCCGTTACAATAATGTTAAGAGATTTGATTTTAGTTCCAAGTGAAGGTGTAGTGTAGATACACTGTCGATATATCACCTTCAACTCTCACCATTATCTGATCGTGGTTTAAGGACACGGTAATGTGAACAGTGTAATAATAATGTGATTGTTAAAGTCAACCATCGCGTCATTACCCAAATTACTTCCTCTTGCGCCAATTTACATTTTGAACAATTTTAACGACCAGTTGTAACAATAGCAAATTTGCATATTTAAAGCGGAAGTTCATGTATAGAGACCTGATTCACTGGACGTTCTAAAGGGAATTCCCATGTTCATGTACGTCATATACAAATAGCTTATGTGAGCACGAAAGTTTTTTTTGTGTCAAATCTTAGGATAATAGAATGAGAGTAAAGGCAATTTCTTGAGGTGACATTTTTAACTATGCATTTGTACTTCGATGGATACTTTACAACTTGACCAATTTGATAAGAATAACGCTCTAAAGGTAAATGTTGGTATTGTCTCTATTTGAACAGTCAATACAGACAAAATAACTGCATAATCAAACAGGTTAGATTTTAACACTTAATTGTCTGTGTATTTATGTCGCATGCACGTATCTTTGTGGTTATAATTAATGTACTTCATAGACGTGCAAATTACCGAAACTGAGTAGATCTAAGACAAAACAGTAAAACGGTGTATCTCATAGTATAACCGCTCGGCTCACGGCCAGAAGTGTGGCACCATGCAACTTCAAAGCAAATTGATACAAAGATTTAAAGGAAGATACGACAGATAAATTTAATCATTTCAAATTACACCGCTATGACCATTTTTATTGTGTTTTGAAGTGGGAATTGTGCCCGGGTGACCCACTGGTTAATAAGGTCATGTCAGTTATCTCTCAACACGGAGTGGTTTATGGTGAAGTACTGAGGAGGGTAACAATGATAAGAGCCGGGCGCCATTCCGCAATCTTCTGACAGGCTCCGCAAGACCCAGAAACAAGCGACACTCAAATTACCAGGGGGTCGTTGCTCCTGGAAAGCGTTGCTCCAGTAATATCGGATCGTATCGTGTAGTATCGCTATTTTCACGTTGTATCGCTATGTTTTAAAACACCGCATTCTCAGTGTGATAGGTAACAGGTTCATTGGGGTTTTAATTGGATATAGATAGCGACATAGTTATGATGCGATCCGCAAAATATCTGGAGCAACACTTTCGACCTCGGATCGCTATTTTGCGATCCGCAAAACGTGGAGCAACGACCCCCAGAGAAGGTATATAGCTAACAATGAGGGAACAACTGAAGGCATTTATTCACAACGTTCAGTCTTAATATAGGTCCACGTTCATAAATTTAGGAGATTTGGTTGTTCTGGGTGGATACACAGAGGACTAGCCCAAAAGACTAGCAAAATAAATGCACATGTACATATAAATATACAGTATTGATTGGTTTCAGGTTATGCCCGAGGACGAGAGGCGCAGTAATATCCGAGTGAATTCGAGTGCGGCGATTACGGGTGATTGTTATCTCCACCCGTGAATTACATACTCTCTGTAATCGCTGAATAGTTCTAAGGATGAATAGAAGTACCAAACAATGTTTTCACAGAAATTGTCCTCGCTCGGTCAGTGCCGCATATGAAAATAAAGATCAAAAAGACCTACCAAAGATAAACGGGTTTCGAATCTAGATTTGTATTCGTAGTTACACCTCTTAACTCACTTTCTTAACAGTGTATCTTGTATACAACCCCTGCAAGTACTACAAAGGGCAAATCTAAACGGTTTTCTAACAATATATTTGTGGATATCTAATGGAGTATAGCGCAAAGCTTTATGCTGGTTCTTGTACTTTTCTTTATAAGGCCATGTACTTGCGCGTGCATTGCAAGCTGAGATGCTGTGTTACAATATGGGTCCTATGTCCAAGTTTGAGACTGAGAATCAACAAGTAGATATGGCACAGGTGTGGGGGAAGGGGGGTCCACAATGGGTGCTGGTACCAACAAAGGGTATAGCGGCCACCGGGTCTATAACTAACACAGGTGCAGTGCTTGGCACGTGCAACCCAACGCGTGGGTCTGCAAGACAAAAAAGAAACAGGCCCGGGTCCCTAACTGAAGCCCGTTAGTAGGGGCAGCAAAGGGAAGTGACACAGGGAGTACAGTTGTATTGATTTACCCTGGGGCGATGCACGTGTTGGCTGCCACCCGCCCCACCCCCCGGATAAATACAATGCACGTCCTCGCCTAGCCGCATATGCTCCGTAAAATCCCTAACAATATTCAGCCCCGCTAATCCTATATTTAATGAAGCTTCTGTGAGAGGGGTAAAAACGGAAAGGCAGCTACCGTGACGGCAGTTTACAGTTACTATTGTTGTGGATATGATGTCTAGTGTATGAACAAGCAATGGTATTCCATTTACACTCTTCACCAAAAAGAGTGACAGGGAAGTGTTTTATATTGATTGTAAGTTGCTTTTATACAGAGGAGGAGTCCATCAGTGATTCTGTTCCGTCTCTATATACACACATATATATTAGATACACATATATACATATATATGAACTACTTTCTCAAAAATATCATAAAAGCTACAAACCAAAGGCTTTTCAAATAAGCAAAACTAAGAAGCAGAATAATGGAGAATATAGCCAGACTTGTCTATATTTCCACAATAAGACTAGTGATGAAATATGCCTCATTTCTAACGGATGTACTGATAAAATCATAAAACTTCAGAGACTCCAGAACAGGGGCCTGCGGATAATCAATCGAACTAGAATCAAGGGTATGAGTGTTGGTCGTCTGCATATTGAATGCCGTGTAGTAACTCTGTTCATACATAGAAAGAAACAGATACTCAGTTTAATGTGTAAAAGGTCTTTGAATCCGAGTAATGTAGAGGATACTTTGAGAGGGACACGCAGTGATAACAAAATCAAGTTCATGTATTACCGATTCAAGCCCAGTTGTTATTGCAAAAGCACTGATTATAGAGGCACTGGATTCTTGGATGCATTTTCAGCAGAAGCACAAAAATCAGATAATAAATTCTAAAAGGCAGTAAGCAGTGAAGTCACGATGTGGACCTACTTTCCTAAAGACAGTGGGTTCACACCCAGTCGCCAGTTAACCTATCATACATTATCACAAAACTATTTTTGTCTCCCAATCATCCACTCAGCACCAATGCCCTCGTGCCCACCTTACCTTGTATTTTGTTATCAATGACGAATGTAGTTGTGTCTAATCCTATCATCCCCTCATTACATCATTAACTTTTGTACATTTTGTATTTGTATCCATATTTAAGTCACTAACCATGGTTGCGAGTTTATCTATTCGTGGAAGAACTGTAATACTACAGAATGAATAAAGTCTAAATAAAATAATAATAAACAAATTTGTAGAATCATGATTGTCATATTTTCGACCATGGTAGCCAGGGCTAAGAAGCTTTACTCTTAATATCATGAATGCTAATAGAAATCACATGTATTTGCATCATTCTTTACTTTTAAACAAGTAATCTTCGTATATTTCACATGTGTTTATACTACAGGTCTAATAAAAGAAGATTCAAGATTGGAGACGTCTGGAGATAGAGATTTCTGATGTGGTGGAGAAGGAATTTGACACTGTATTTCATGATAGTCTACTGTCTACAATTATGTCCAGGTACATGCCAGAATTCAGAGATTAGAATCTCAAGGTATCATAAATCAGTGTATCATCACAATTTACAATATATATTGCGGATATGAGAAATTGTATGTTTTCTTAAAAAGTATCATCCCCAGTCGTATCTCCCTCGAAA
The DNA here is from genome assembly GCA_950022655.1 of Alentia gelatinosa. Classification (NCBI taxonomy): domain Eukaryota; kingdom Metazoa; phylum Annelida; class Polychaeta; order Phyllodocida; family Polynoidae; genus Alentia; species Alentia gelatinosa. The sequence continues at coordinate 16,783,135 of OX465590.1, forward strand.
ATGTTATACACAAAGCCAAACAATTTCCCAAATTTCCCAAATGTCACTGCATTTCCATTAAAAAATTACCAAATATAGATGGATGAACTTAGTGCTGACCGTTTACAGGTTCCTGTAGCCATTTTGATTGCGGGCGTTCAAAATAATAACCGTAATCAACATTGAAAGTTAACAACGGAGTTTAAGGCTCCAAGGTCCATACATAGTACTGCACAAAATCCATAGCCCACACACCTACCACATTTACAAGCATTTAGAAATAATTCGGCAGCGTATTAAGTCAGTTCACTGACTTTGACACTAATGAGGCAACGGGCTAACACTCTCCACACATCTCTACTCACTCTCCAAGCAGACGCGTATCGTTATACACATATGACGGCCCACGTTTTGGATATTCACAATGAAGTTTTTAAAATCACAAATTCTTCAATATGATAAGAGGACTTACCTGAATTACATATTTTGATCAACAAAGTATCTTCCAAAATTCATAACGTGGAACAAATGGCCATGATTCTCTCGGCAGCTTAATTTCTTTATTCAAATGATAGATATGTCCTAATGAGTCACCCTCTGGATTGGTAAAAACCTATCTTAATTGTAACATTCAATATCTCTGATAATTAGCATAAGTTTAGAATCGTAAAACACTAAGAGATCTATTGAATATATGGTGTATATTATTAACGAGCCGACATTTCCCCCAATTAATAGTTTCTATCAAGGCTCACTATCATGATGAATTAACCTTTCATTTGTCTTTTTGGTAGCAGTTATTACTTATATGTAATGATATTATCACATGATAAGCCACAGGTAGGTTGACATCGCGATAGTCTGTGTTTGGAGAGTGAGATACAATCTAGTGGTCATGCAGCCCACCATGACCCCTACCCCCTGCCCCTGTGCCCCTGCTCCATCCCTACAATGACACTGATTAGGTTGGGGCCATGACGGTAGACCGGATGATTTAATTAGAAGTTTGGGGTTAATTACTTTAGGCAGAGCAGCTAAGCCCATCGGGGCATCTCTGGGAGACAATAGGGCCTTGAGCTGGTCAGTAATTAGAAGGTATTGTCTCAGGTGCGACCGAGCTTCCCGGGTGTCATCTTTCATGCTGATGGAACAGAACAGAAGGAAGGATGTAGGGAGGGGGTGAGATTCCGGCACACCCTTCTTTCACACCCCTCACTGCTTCTAATGCCAGATACTGAACTGCAATCGCACTCCATGCGACCCTCACACCTCCTACAATGCAACAGTTTCCTTATATTTAATCCCGGCCCATCCTCTCCTTCGCACAACCCACACAAAGGCAGCTCATAATGTCAGAGGTGTGCCGAAACGTGTTAGAAACAAAATCTTATTCAAAAGCATCGCACCTTGTAGAGTATACTTCAGGAAGGAGCACATACTAATATATATATATATATATATATATATATATATATATATATATATATATATAAATATATATATATAAATATATATATATATATATATATAAAATATATAGACTTAAGATGGTGTGACTGTATGCAACGGTTATACCATAAATATATTGATATTTTTGGTATGACCGTTGCATACAGTCACACCCTTTTAAGTCTATGGATATTTATATAAGTGGTAGGATGAATATAGCCATTTATATCTATGTATATATATATATATATACATATATGGAGAAAATCCCTTATGACACTGGTTACCTCGTTACTCCCCTTCCCCTCCAGGAGTGTGGGAGAGGGGTCTACAAAGGCGGAGAAATACTAGCCGTCGCTTAAGCCGATCGAACTTCTAACATATATATATATATATATATATATATATATATATATATACAGTAAAACCCCGCGGGGTTTTCAAGTTTCCTCCAGTCCAGTATAAATGTGTTATATACCGATAAATAGGGGAGACAGAGGTGATAATAGATCTGAAATCCATTTTCTAATATCTTAATTGGATTCGAAGTTATTAAACCTTGAATTACAAAATGTATTTTCTATGAATATACCCACACACACTGATAAAAAGGACAGATTAATCTATTTTTGGTAGGGTGTCCGTCAGAGGTGCCCGCTTACACGGGGTTTTAGGCCTTTTCGTACCGAAATAACTGTCCGCTTATGTGGGGTATCTGCTTACGCGGGGTTTCCGCTTACGCGGGGTTAAAATAAATATATATATATTTCACCATGTGTGTAGGTATGAAATGTGTGAATGTTCAGACATAAATATATACCCAGGAAAGGTCACCCAATCCCATATACTACTGACAATTTGCTGTTACTAAGAATCTATGCTATGGAGCCAAAGGGAAGCCAAAGACAAGAGAGGTCATGTGTGCGGCAGAGTCCTGCCAAGAAACTAGATATCCACACTACTGTATTCATTATTGGTGTTTCAATAACTGCGCATACCGAATCTGGATGAATATTTAGAAGGAACTTCATCAAGATCCATATTCATTAAAAGTATGCTATGAGTTTTGGTTGCGGAGTAATCTGATAAGGCAAAGCTGAGTTAGATTACATAGCAAACCATAATTTATGGCATATTTTCGGTGGCTACTTATCGAGTGCGGTTCAGATTTGATCTCACTCCTATCACGGACTGGTTGGGTAACATTTGTGATATCATCCCCCATTGGGTTATTTTTACAACACTCCATGTGAATTGAGTACGAGTTCCCACTGTTAAGTCTATGGTGAAAGAACACTTGGGGGGGGGGGGGGGGGGGGCATTAATACATCTATATCGGAGATACTACAGACACTGCCCAAAATATTACAGTCATAGTCCTCTTCTGGACGTCTTCTATCTTAGGCACTGGGAAGCTCACAGAAGTAGTTATGACAACTCTATTGTGTTGCTAAAGAATTGGCAACAGGTCATTTGCAGATCTCCACACCCCTCTGCCCCATGCTCCCTGTTGCTATTTCTAAACAACCATCTTTAATGCTGTTGCTTTAATGCTGAAAACTGACCACTTGACATCAAACCCTTTTGTCAAACCACACGTGGACCTCGCAGCAAGAAAGCCCATCAACCCCACCTCCGCTTTCAAACACGCATCTATCATCTGTGACACCCTTGATTTATCAGCTTAATTCCCCCAAATCATGCGTGTAATGTTCCCCCATAACCAACCCCCACACCGCACACCCCTATATCCCATACCCTCATACGTACCCAAACCGATACTTAGCCCCCCACGTCGCACACCCCCTCCCTCGCCTCACGAGGCCCATTATGACGTCACTGCCCTCATTGTGTTACGCATGCGCGGTCATTTGCATAAGGCATTGTTATTATGGGATGACACTGATTGACGTCGTCTCGGCGTGTGTCGTTTCCACCTATTGTTTCTCGACCAGGAGGGTGCTGAGCGGAGAGAATGGTAAAAATCCCCCCTCCCTCCCCGAGTGTCACTCTCTCAGCGCTGATTGCGCATTTAATTAGGCCAGTGCTAATTAATCATTGCAGGGAAAGTTTTGTGATTTACTATAGACATATTCCACCTCTGGAGACCCCATACGGACGGCACGGTTGGGAGTCTCCTGTAGTCAATGTGTGTGGATGGGAGAACCGAGTTTGACCGGGAAACTTCATTAATGAGAATAATTAATGTCAATCACGTGACACTTCTCACTGATTGTCATGTGACACCTATTGCTGCGTGCCGATGCTTGGATGATTCCACTGCTCGATAAATTGCGATGAAATCCGAACAGATAAGGGTAAACCTAGACCCACGTCAATGCTGTTTACTCCGATTTCTATTTATAAAATCTCATTTCAAGTTGAACCGCATTATTATTATAAAGATTGTTATCATTATTTCCGAAACAAACCGAATCAAAGGAAGCCCTATTCCAAAGGCATATGTAATACGCAAATCAACTTGAATATATATGATTTGCCTCTGAGTCAAATACGTTACTGCAAAATTGTCTTGGGTTCCAAAGCCTGTTGGTCTATCTAGTTTAAAATATACATGTAATAATGCAACGAGATAAGTCAGAATAAGGATTCCTTCATTGGTAATATGTTGGATACAACTCGTGCAGCCTACAATGGCATTTCCGTTTCATGATTGAACCCAATTTTCTCTATCATGGTTCAGTGACTAAGCATGCGCCAGAAAGATGAGAACCAATCACAAAAAGGTTAACATCAACACATGGCAGATCTAAATCCGGACACTCGAATTCCTCGCTACACTGACTCCAGGAAACTTCACCATTGTAATCCCTGCCTTACAATTGTGCTTCTCCGTATGCCCAGATGTCCGCCATTACTGAATCTCACGCCTCAATGACCCTTCAAAACGTGACGTCACACATGATGTAACGTCAAGTACTGCCCTCGCCTGACGCCACCATGCATGGGCGCCATTGGCGCATGACGTCAGCGCCCCACCTGTGGCTCCCCCACTCGGTGGTATCTGGTGCTGGAGGTTATTGGTATCTGATGCGCATGATTTTATATTGGATTTGGGGGGAGTTAATCAAGCGTGCCGTGTCACGGTCTTGGTGTTTGGAGTTGGATTAAGGTGGCTTCCCGCCTGTATTGACACAGTAAATGGATGATATCTCAGTAGGGGGTATTCTCTACACCCGCTCCCTCCCTCCTACCTACCTGCGGATGAGTCTCGTCAAGCCCAGCCCCCTCTACTGGTAATAATCACTTTTAAATCAATTAGAATAATTGCTCTTTACAGCCACGTTGGCACAATCCCCATAATACCGGTAATTTCATTCAGTTCGTGGATGGGTTTCCCCCTATTCTTGGACGCTAATCTGGGAGGCTGTCAATAGATATCACTGTTGGGTTTTGAACGGGTGCTTTATGACTTTTTACGATTTCCCTCTCAAATGAATTAGCTTTTTGTTCGACGAGGAACGAGTATAGCACCAATGTGATGACTGAATATGAAGTGAGCTGTTATTATATGTATTTCGGTTTTTATTGGCAATTTCACTTGGCAACCACCACTCAACCCCACCGCCCAGAACATTAGATGTATTAGAGTAAGTTGACATAAGATAACTTACAGGCATACATGCGTTGAAAAGCATCGCAATTCTCACATTCTCGTATTGATCCTTGTTTTTAATCTTTACAAACATGATCTACATAAATGCATGTATAGAGAAGTCCTTTCATTAATATTTACAACCACATTGTGGAAGGAATACAGACACTATATAAAAAGAAAAAAATAAGTAGTCAGAGCATATTTGATGATTCACAGAGAAATGAAATAGCGGGAATCTATTTGATCTAATTAAGAACACTGGATATGATATCAATCATACATATTGAGGACTCTGACTCAGAATTATATGTTCATGAATGATCATTATGATACTAGAATGTGGAGTAAAATCAAAATAAAGGTAAACCACTTGTACATATAGGACATCGTATGAATGTAGCTTTATCCGGAACAAGCATGTAGGGAGACACAGCTGTCATCAAATGGGGAATTAATTAAGATGCATGTGTAAAGTGCGAACTGGTACATTTGGCGTCATTAGGGTTAAATAATTACATATGATCGTTAGACCTATGAGTAATAAATCATACAATTCTATCAAGGCGTAAACAAAAGGAGTCTTTTTCTGACTGTCTATGTATTTGTTACTGTTTCATGTCATGTACGTGTTTGCCTTTGTAATGTTCTCTGTGTGTGGCCTGTAATGGACGTGACACTTGCAAGAGCACTGCGTATGCGGAGATTGCTTTTGTCGTAAAACTTTATTGAACATATTACCTCTTCCACCTGTTGTAAATGCAGTCCCCTACACACATACACCAGGCCTACCTGTAGAGAGGCTCCCCTCTATCCGCGCCCCTCAGTGTACGCTCAGGCGCGTAGATAACGGTAATCTCAGCTAATCCTATCGGCGTGGATTAGTGCGGTCAGATAGCGTCATCTTATTACAGGTTGACATATTGTGACTTCAACAGGCGTCGCTATTCATACGCGTTATTTTTAGTCTCAGGAAAGTTTTGTCAAAAGTCGAAACTTTAGAAGGTTTAAAGCCGGGGACACACCAAGCGAGAAACGGCAGCGATCTCCGGAATCGCCAACATGAATTGGCGTGCATGTGAGATATTATTTCACAGAAGTATCACCCACCGATGATTTAGCGTCTCAGAAGCAATAATCAGCTGAACGATGAACAAATATAGCTCACATACACGTCATTTTGGGTTGTCGATTCGGGAAATTGCTGCGTTGCTCGCTTGGTGTATCCCTGGCATAAGAAACCTAGAAATAACTCCTCTATTTGGTTTTTCTATTTCTATGACAAACACGGAGTTGATTAGTACAAGGTCTCAAACCCTAGTACATGTATATTGTAAAAGTCCTCAAAGTTACTTCTTGATCATCTCTGAAACTCCCCTCTTCTCACCTGGTGTTGATCATTGATCTTTCACTATCATAGTTCACACCCAGAATCTAACGTTTGCAAGAGTTCAGCTAAGCTCTGGGGGCTGTTAAAACTATTGGCTGAACGATTACGATTAGGACTAACTTCAGGCGACAGTGACAACGATCCGAGTGTCAGTCCGTTTTTAAATGTGGTCTGCATAATTCAAGAATATCTTTTTCAATTTTTATTGTTTACTTTTTTCCTTTCTTAGTGGAAGATTTTTTGTTATAAAGGATCGAACCCACACAGCATCGGACCTAAAAAGACGCTAAAACTTGTGACCTCCTAAAAAATTAGAATAAAGATAATTTCACCGATCGTCTGGTAAGATTGTCCTATATGTAGACGAATCACTTTAGGCAACGAGAATGCATCAAAGACCACGTTCAGATCAATTCTTTCATCCTTCTTAGTTTTAAAAACACCTTCCTGGTCACATCGATTTTGGGAGGTGTTTCATAGACAAGGTGTTGCATAGACCTGTTTGGGTGAAACGGCCACTGATAGTCTAAGACTTATTTAGATATAGCTGTGCCATACATGCGCAGGAATGATATTTAGACTATGCAACGAAAACGGTCACCACTAATGATCCTCACTACTAAGATACACTCTGAGATTTGAGTAACTGCGTTCCAACTATTTCCTGAGTTAGGCCTGGCGTCCACCTACTTTGATAGAAATTAAGACCTACCGATTGGCACCGATACAAAAAGCAAATATCGGAGACATATCGGGAAAGTGCAAAATCGTAGAAATATGTCTAGACATGCCAATTCACCACGCATGGTAAGGTTTTTTTTTCGGTGCCTAATCGCAGAAATGTGGTCAACTGCCCCGATATTAGGTGACCTTCCGACGCGATTTAGAATTTTTACCGGGAGGTGCATTTCGGCCATATCGGAGCCATATCGTAGTAGGTGGACGCCGGGCCTAATGCTGGTAATCTGTATGCTGTATCAATGGCGTATCTGAGGTGTATTTTGTCGAAGACAGCTTTATATATCATAGATTATTCAATAGACAACTGTTCAAGGTGGTCTGGAGTTTATATGAGATATGTTGTCAGTTAACCAAATTTTCTTTCCGTATCACATTTAATAATTGTTGCACCTTACCGACAAAATGTTCATATAATCGGCTTGCAATCGGTGGCCACATAATTGGTATACACCATTTACCTTTAAGCAAACTCTAGAAAATCATAAATACGGAAATACTAAATGCAGCGTCAAGCTGTGAATGCCAATAAAGGAAATTAGGGAAATTATTCAATTTCCCGAGGCACCCACTGAAACAGAAGCAATCCAAACCCAACTAACTATGAAGTGATTTGAGTGCTCGAGTATGATTTGCTGCCTCATCGGAAAACTGACATGCACCATGTGGTCAGTGCCTGTCACCTGACGTCACGATGACGTCATTATGTAACTGTGACGTAACCAGCGTCGGGGCCTGTCTGCACGCGTAGTGGGGTCCTCGGTACATGAAGCCGTGCGGCTTTGACGTCACCTCAGGGGTGGATTAGTGAGTAGTCGTCAGTCAGTTGTGGTTGTCAGTAGTAGTGGAAATGGTAATTGTCGTCTGGCTATGGCATATGTAAACATTGCCAATTCATCACAAGGCAGACCAACTCCGACATCGTCCCATGGAAACTTTAACTTATCTGATTTTTTGAAGAATGCAACTGACTCTGATAATGCATGTTTACTCTCCCCCTGATGAATACTCTATATAAGAAGCGATATCCGGTGTATTGAAGGTAAAGTTGAATGTCAAAAAGACGACACGGAATCTAGATGTATACCACACCATTGTTAATTGACAATAAACTCTCCTTGAAAAGATATGCTCTATTGATTCAATACGACAGAAAGATAATACAATGTATATGGTTACTGCCCTATTCTATCTTTTTTGCTAATCTGACCCGGCGTTTACATTAGACGACTAAAAACGTGCCGACTGTAGAATGTTTAGCCAATGGTTGTCAGATGGTGCTCGAAAATGCAATATCAGCCATAATTGTCGTCGACCCCAGAACTACACAAGTTCTTTTTTATAGAAATGCAGAACTGAGTTTTTACAGAATCGCCAGCGTTCTAGACGACTAATTTAAGCTGGCTTGAAATAGTCGTGGGCTGTTAAGTGGACTACATACTTTCCATGTGCTGCCAAATTACAAAAGCTGATTGGCGTTTACACTAGAAAAATTTCTTGCATTTTATGGCTGAAAGTTGCCCGGTTGCACTATATTCAAGAACTGCCACCTATAATCGTCTAGTGTAAACACCGGGTATAATAAAATAGGTAATACACACTATGGTGGCGCGACATGCGAACTAGTGGACAGAAGGTCCATAAACCAGGTTTCTGTTGACCATACCTTAGAAAAAGAAATTTGGGGTCGAATCATATGAACAAAGTAAAAAGCATACAACAACATTTACGAGACAAGTGTATATATGCTCGTATCAATTTCACTTGTGATTTATTAGCTGCATATGCAGGTATTCATTCATATGTTTCTCATAGTACTATTCTATTGAGCTCATCTCGACCCTAAAAAATAACCCTAAAACCGGAAAACTGAACAAAAATACAAGTATGCCTTGTATGACTGGCAAATACATGCAGTGATACAGACCCAGATGATAAAAGCCCCACCACCATGTGTTGCCGCCTCTTGTCAATCATAACTACATTAGTCACGCCCCATTGAGCACGTGACACCAGTGCCACCCGCTGTGGAGAGGTGGGCGTGGCTTGGCATTATTCCAACCAACGCTTGTTTGCAACGCCTATTAGATGGTGATTAGGCTGCTTGCCTTCCCTACGCCCATTTTCTAGGCTTTTTAGGCCTAACAATGCCCAACAAAGGACGGTGATAATGGGTAAACGCTGAATGGATGAGGCCAGGAATACGGGGAATAAGAACAGCGCTCATCGGGCTCAGTTGTACTGGAATTTGAGGAAATGTTAGTGAACATGAGGGAATTTTAGAGTCACTTCTGGAATTTAATTGTGTATTTTTCTCGGTTCCAACGGACTAGAGCTAGCCCATGGTAGGCACTGGACTTCTCTACGTTACGCCACGTCCACAAACACACTTCTGGAATTTAAAGTTGATAGGAAATAGTCGTTTTTGAAACAGATATTCCCCCCAATTTTTTTTTACCGAATTTCTTGAAATATTAGAACAAGGTCCTGATGTAATATACCCACCCCTACAATAGCCCCCTTCCCTGAAATCTAAGTTTTTTCTAATTTGTGTAGCAGTATATATATAACCTTCTGTAAGACCTATTCTGTGTAAATTCACGATGTACATGTAACTGTGCGGATTGATACTAGATACTCCTTAAAAGCTATTGGTCGAAATACAAAATACCTGTTGCTAACTTGTTGATTACATTACCTTTTTCTGTTGTTTATCTCAAACAGATTCTTTAATTAGAAAAGATTGGATTCTTTGGTTCCTAATTGAGCTTAGAATATAATCATGCAGCTACTTGTGCACTAGAACCTTGGTTTGATATGTTAGATGCCATTCGTACCCAGTTAAGGGTTTGGGGTCAAGTATTTTGAAGAATGTTTCTACGTCCCTTCTTTATACTATTGCGTACAAGATGGATAGGAGTTGGAGCGTCAAAACCTTCAGAAATTGTGCGTACATACTTTGCACATAACGCCCTATATTGTACATTAATAATTAAATGAAATAAATATAGTACACACAGTCTGAGTTATATTTGATAGAAATACAAGTTTCATTCTTCGAAGAATCTCCAATGTATTACCAAATATACAGTTTCTCATTGAACCTATTTTTTCTCGATCAAATATCTTATTGCCTGTTCTAGTTAATGAAATACTGAACAAGTAGGCTGACGTCATATTAGGAGTATCAATTCCTTGACGGGATTATAAGTACCATCAAATGTAGCGTGTAAATTATCTGTATGACTATGTTTTACCAACAACTCGTTTAACTATAATAGAAGGCCCATCTCACAACTGATAAGCCCTATATGACTTAATTAGTTGAGTGGTGTTGGAACCCCGCATCTAGTCACTCAGTAGGACTCCTAGTGCAAACACCCTGACCATCACTAGGGTGTGGATGTCAACATTTTTTATAGGGCTGTCAATAGCTGTCAATGACAGCTGGCAGCTGACATCTCTATGTTTGAGGTGTGTATCTCAGTGGGGACCATCACATTGCACAACCCCTTTACCCTATAGCCAGCACCCCACGCCAGGTAACCCCCTCACACACACACGCTATATTTCTCCCTCCCTCACCTTCCCCCCTACCACCCTCTAAACCCCACACGGACCAAGGCTCTGTGTTTTTTGTCACTAGGGCCAGGCAACAGTGAGATTTAGCCTTTTGTCTCACCGGGCTCACAGGTGCGTCGGGAATTCCGTCGGTTACGGTCCACTGGCGTCGCCATGACAACGCCCACCTGAGTAAACAGTAAACAAAGACGGGAGACACGCCTTTGGTCTGACTGACATGTCCCCTGCCCCCACGTGGTGAATCTTCCTCCAGGAACAAACACCTCCTGCGAAGATGGGGCGTGGTGGGGTGAAGGGAGACCGAGGGTCAGATGGGCGAGGGGGTGAGAGGTGAGGGGTGGACTTGATCTATTGGAACTATTGTAAAACGCCCATACCGTACTATAGACATAGTCAAATATGCCCAAGTGTAGCTGTTATAGGATATCGAGATTCATGATATTTTAGATGTCTTTGTAAAGCTAATGAGAATATTTTTCTCACTTATACATGAAATGACACACAGATCTTTATCAACTTTAATATGTTAGGTGTTTCGCCACGGAAATAAATATGGGGAAGAAAGATTGAATCAGCTCAAATATGACAGACCGATATAAGATCATAGGTAAGATTTTTCATTTACAGGACTCTTAGGACCAGGCTGACCTGCAGTTTGCATTAACTGACCATAGGGATTTTTTTAGCAATCTAATCATGCTTCAGATATATCCCAGCCATTACAATTGAGGGCTAGGCTATATGGCATGTCTTATACTACTTACATGTACGGTGTATGTATAGTGTTTAGTGTTGATTTAACCAAAGAATGAATTCTCATTAATTTAGCTTTTCAATGATTATCTAAAGCTGAAGTAGTCATCACTGCCGCGCTGGAGGTAGGGGTGTAGAATTGCCGAGGGACCAACATGGCTACAGGGGTTGGAGGGAATACGTAATAGCAGTATAGAATAATACAGGTGGGCACAGGTAATATAACGGTTTACACCATAGGGAAGGTAAGTTAGTACGTGCAGTCTCATCTGATACAGGTCTGACATCTCAAGGCGCCCGTCCCGCGGGAAATCAGCCCGACTCAGACGAGGCAGACGACAATTTATCCCATTAGAATCATTGTCCACGTCACGCGTCGCCGCGCCTCACAGACGCCCGCCACGAGCCGCGTAACGCTGACATTCACTGCGCATGCGTCCTGCGCATGACGTCCTTATGACGACGGGTTACGTCAGAGGTGGACAATGACGTCGAGGGAGGTTAGAAGACCTATGGGTTTCCCTAAGGTGTCTCCGTGTGGCGAGAAAGACTTTATCGTACTTAAGTGTACCTGAGAAGACCTCATGATGAGCGGAATAAAGCGTTTGGGGACGTTGGATGAATGCACGGGGCATATCGACTGGCATATCGATGAAGCTGCATATATCTGATTGTAGATTATGGTCTTTGATACTATAAAAAGTGTCCTTCACTTGATGTAACTGCATGCAATTTGAAAAAAACCCCATCTGTCTTTCAGTTTGGAAATGCTAACATCCAAATTATAACAGTATCTAAAGGTTTAAAAATTCATAAAGTAATACAATGAACGACTCAGGCGTAGGTTTTATTTAGGAGTCTGTGTCTTAATATATTTGTCTTTGGCCACAAAAGAATCCTGTCAGATCATAGAAAGCTGTTCTCATACTGACTTTCACATGACAAAATGACCTGACCAAAAATAGGAACCTTTCAATTAATTGTATTTTCCTTCCAATACACTTTTGAGAACGAAAATGTATGTACATAGATAATACACATAAATAAGATCTGTAAAGTAGACTTCAGGGGTCACGACCACCTTAAGGACTTGGCCAAAACAGTCACATTAACGAGCTGCTCGCGAGTACAGGAAACCCAGACCAGACAGCAATGGGGAGGTCAGCTGTCATCAGGGGCAGTGCATATCGCTGAACATGGGCTCTGACAGATCTAGAGCTCACTAGATACAGTAAAACCCCGCTACCGGGACACCCCGCTTAAGGGAACCCTCGTGTAAAGGGACAATTTGCTTCGAATTGAAAATTGTCCCTCTATTAAGACTTTATTTTAACCTGGACTAAGGGGCACCCCACGTAAGGGATCACCCCGCGTAAAGGAAAAGTTATTTCGGTACAGAATGCTTCTCAACCCCACCCCGGAGGCAGATTATCTGAATCATTTGCCTGTGGTGTGCGTGTGTTTATCTCACCCCTGGTACAAGTGTAGCCATAGGAATAACATTAGAAAAAAATACTCAACTATCACCCCGGTAAAGTGACAATACTACGCCATGGTCGTGGCGTAGTGAATACGAGATGAAAAGACAAGAAATTTTAACTCCCCTAACCTTGAAAGGGGTGAGATAAATCCATAACCGCACTCGAATCGTAAAATAAACAATACTACACTCGTTTGAAATGGCCGTATTCGTCACTCGGCTTCGCCTCGATGAAGATTGCTGCCCTTCCACACTCGTGGAGTATTGTGTATTTATACGATTCTCGATGCAGTTCTATATATGTGTGGCGCATAGACTGGTGTCTAAAGAATCAGACATCAAACCATGCGTTGGCCCCTGTAGGCGTCAGCTAGGCGTCCCTTGGTTGTACGTCGCACCCCTCTCATAAGATCTCACACTCTCTAAGTTGTATTCTGTACTCTCCCTTCGCTCTATGGAGAAGAATCCTTGAGAATCCACTGGCCTGCCTCCCGTGCTAAAGAGGTACATCAATGCAACCAAAGATTCCTATAATCTTAATGATGCCACCTAGCGGGAATACTGTGTGCCAGTGGATTCTCAAGGCTCTAAGACTAGTTCGTTAAGAATTCTTCTCCCATAGAGCGCATTGAAAACCTTGTACAGATTACGACTTGTGAGATCTTATGAGAGGGGTGCTCCTCCATAAGCCGTAAGGTTCTACTGTCGCCTTAGGGCTGGTTCCAGAGTGTTTCCCCACTTATTACGCATGTGATGTTTGTTTCTGTCAAGGTCGCAAACAATCAGCTGCTCGCATAATTGATAGAATATTTTGCATTTGGGCTTTGAAAAATGTGGGTGTTTAAATTTTGTGAACATTAAATAAAGGTAAAATGTTCGGGACTGACAACAAATGTTCATTATAATCAAGGGGGTGGTCGCATTAGCAAAGTAGTCGTGAAAGTCTACTGTACATATCAAATCAAACCAGACACATCTTTTAGTTTCTGGCATTTCTCCCAGATCACGGGTACATGAAAGTCTTTAACCTTGTGAAGAGAAAGCCAACTCACAGGCAGAATACATTGATTTGTTTCATGATCAATCCCAGGGGCTTTGTAGGTCCCGAAGCCTTTTACGTGCATTATTGTCGGCTTTCGTACTCCATACATTGTCCTCATAACAAAACCAAAGTAAGCGTCTTCTATTGCAAAATAGGGAACATTAACCGACTGCTTTACAATCTTATTGGTGGTTTGCATTGACGTTACAAACGCTGTTCCAGTACAATATGGCGGATACGGCACTGGAGGATACTCTTCTATTGTGACGTACCACTTTGACAGTACGTCACGAATAGGGACGTTGGTGTCTGAGCAGTCCCCGGTGATGACGTCAGACATGTTCTTTTCCTGCTGTTTTATCAGACGCAGCACATTTGGAACGTTTATGAAATTGTCGTCTGCTGTTCGCATCACATGACCTGCCACCGGGCAATGACTTACCGACCATCTGTATCCGCTCAGCATCTTTAGGGATAGATTGTAATACGAATCAATGTAATCCCCTAAGAGCACGTCGCCATATTGGTTATATTCCTGTTTAATTATCGCCTGCTCCTTTTGAGACCATCCTGAACCAAAAAGGAATACATGTTTAATGGCAGTCGTCTTGCTAAAGCTCGCCCAGGTTTTCCTGATGGATAAACGTTTCTTAACGTTACCAGGGATAGTCGTTATGAGGATCAGCAGATTCAGTTTGGATACTCCGGCGCAGACTGAGGGCGTTAGTAAAGTTTTATAAATCCACGGGCAGCACCGGTCACACAGCAGCCTTCGTGACTTTTTCGGGTAAGAGCGTGTTCGTAAACTCTGATGTCCGGAGAATACATCGGTTGGTATATATACTTGCATTCCTGGCAGAGGTTTCAGTGCTAAGAGACAAGCAGAACTGTTAAATTTAGCTACCTCAGTCCCCGAATCTATCACCGAATTCGGCTCACTAGGTTGCTCAATACGTGACATTGACTTCTGAATTTTAGTCGCATCTTGTTCCTTCTCTTCTCCTGCATCATTTCCACTCAGAATATAGTTCACTCTCCGAGAAATCACACCTTTCTGATAAAGAAAGGTGAAAACGACAACGTAAAATACAGAAGTGATGAAGAAACTTATGAGACAGTTGTTCAGTGATGGCATGGTGTGTTTTTATATTGGAGAAATCACGTGTATCCCGACAAACGTGATCATATTTTGTTGTCAACTCTGGTGAACTCCAGCAATCCTAAAATACTCACAAACCTCTATTAAAGTGGAGTTGTATTTGTAGAAATTCGACAAGCCTGCTAGTGGTGGGTTCTTGTGTGCTACAACATGGCTTGGCCATAGTATCCGAGGAATAATAATAATATTGCCATGAACCATTACCCAGCACTGTGTGTTGTATCAACTTCGGTGTGACACTGAACCTGTGTGGGTGTATACTCTAGTATTCCAAACCTATTATGTTTAGAACATAACCTCTTTGCTAACTATGTCATGGTGCCACGTAAATACGCCTTAATCGGCTGATCTGATAATCCACCCACAGCGGGGTTGTATTCAATTACGTTTTCAGTTTAATATGAATCAGGCGAACACAACAGCGCCATTTCTAAATTTACCGTTATTCATTCTGTTTTACAACAGATCTTCCATAAAGAGTGGTGCAATTTGTTCGCTGACCACTCTTAGGTGTGTACAATAATGAGATAACACAATAGAACTAAGTAGAGCGATGGAGTTCATTAAAACATTATTACGCCAAAGTAAAATAAACCTACATTCCTACTTTTTAGTTAATTATAGAAGCATTAATTGTCTAATGGAAATCGACTCTAAAAATCATCAAGTCTATCTGTGATAGTCTTTCAAAGTCCTGGGGATGAATATATGTTCTGCATCATTACCCTGTGTCAAAGTTTACGAAATACCGTTTTTCTAACGTCTGCTAATAATCATCACAGTTTAACGAGAGTCTTTGTAATCCACAGCCATTGTTCCCTAACTAACCATGAGATAAGGAGGCCTTCAGTAACTTAACGTAGGCATGTGTATGCCAGTTCTATTCTCCACTGAGATTTAGCCAAAATCAATACTGCTTGACAACCAAAAGAAGCCAAAGATAATTAGGACCTCTGACAACAAACTGTGATATAATGAGGCACAGGAAGAAACACCTCTGCATTCATCCACCCCCAGTTATACCTTACTAATACGTCTAAAGATATGTGTAAGCAGAGGTAAGCAGAGGTAATTTGCTGTAAGCACAAGGTGCTCAGGATGCTACCTGACATGTTTGGAAGCCACGTTATTGCACCCAGTGCACAGGCGCAGGGGGGATGACACCGGTTTGTTGACAGAAAGGATCACGTGACGATAGTGCATTAACGCGCAGACACGTTATGTACGAGTTTATACAACGCCACCTAGAGGAAGCCACGGGTGGCCTGAGTGTTTAATGTTGGGCTTGGTCAACAAACCTTGTAATATGTTAAATATTTTATGACAATAATGTTACGGAATGTAAGTTGACAGAGGACAGCGGCGGCGGACGTCCGTCATATAACAGCAAAAATGGTGGATGCTAATACTGGTAGAATCTCATATGACAATGGCAGTGTGTAGCAAATATTAGTGGAAATATTTGAGAAGGCAGCCACAAATATGAAATCACAGTGTACAACAGGGGATCTTCTTGTCAAAATGATGGTACATTAAGAGACAGTATTCTCATGTGTGTGTGAGGTGAACAATAGTGGTACCCTTCTCATTTGTAGACGTTTATTAAATCACATTTCATTTTTGGAGTACCATTTGTTTGATGTGTTAATCTCCTATATGCGTAAAACCACACTAGTTGGTTATAAATCTATCGCGAGTCATCTGTCTGCCCTTTACAGCAGTTATTACTCATGAACCAGAATTATCTAATAACAAAAAATGGAAGAATGTTATCAACTGCGCAGTCGTCATTTCGCTGTCCACAGTCAGGCTGATTATCGTCAAGCTGATCCGCGGTATCGTGGGGCTTAACCCTTTCCCCTGAGATTACCCAGGTTACCGCGATAAGGCATCATGGACTTCCGTTCACAAGATGTCACCAAAACGGATCAACACAAATCAGTCTATCCGCCCCAGGTTAGTCTATGTCGAGTAGCGGGGTGGATCGTGTACTGATATGATTTATTTGTTGGTCCGTGCGCCATGTTGTTTTTCGTTTCTTGTCACTGGTACAAAAAATATACCCAATACTAGAGACTCGCAAGTTCCAGTTAGATTTCTGGCCAGTACGAGCACCTCAGAAAGAGCTTCAGAATGTGAACTCCAACTTTTAGTACTCAATAAATTTGAGCAATTCTGAATCATTCTTGCTTTAGCAACTTTTCATCATAACGTAAGATATTGTTATGTATGGATGTAATATTACGGGAAATTACGGGGGGAAAGTCCCTTGCATAAGAATAGTGCGGCAGTTAATTTGTCTTTACTTTGATAACTTAGAAAAGACATTGTTTAACATACCACCATTCTATGCCTTACTGAAATACTTCTCCACATGTTTGCCCTGTATGCCATCTGTCTTGTATCTTTGTCAACCTTTTATCTCCTTCCTTCCAGAACTAGCGTATAATTTACTTTTCTTAAAATTAAAAAAAGAGCAGCCTTACTAATACCCTGGAATTCACTAGAAAGATACGAATAGCCCTGCAAGGTTCCCAACCAGGGTATAAAGACTCTATCAACAAAGTACGGAGTGACTTCCAAACAACAACAGTATTCAACTTTAAATGATTAGCTCAATTTACACTTCTAATGATTAAAAAAAAAATTAAGATATGGGGGGAAAGGTTAGCCACCGATTTTTGCTGTGTAATTGGTGTGGGCGTGCAGTGCCCGTGCGTCACGGACATGTACATGGTGGGTGTGATCTTACATAAGGTGGATCTCCTCCTGATCCGGCGCCGGCACACCGTGAGATAAGTACGTGGAGGAGGGGAGGGCGATGACCGCATGAACGGGCGAGTGTCAACTCCCAGGCCTCCTCCCTGGTCAAGTGGTGGATTTGGCGTAACGTTACGGTTATCCGGACGTGTGTGCTTACGATTAACACTTTCCACAACACGATCCAGGCATGGACCAGAACAACAGGTCTCTTCAATTACTGTGCCACAATAGCACCTTTGTTAAAATGCAGAATGCAGTAAGGTGAAAATATACTCAGACAATGATTTCTGATTTCTGAAATAAATACGATATCTGAAAACATTGATTAATCATCTGTATCATATTATGTCACTGTCATTACTATCATCCCTCATTCTTCATTATATTCATTGAAGAGTATTTTCGAGAGCAAAGATTAGGCCCTCCGGTCACTATTTGGCGATCCGCAAATGTATCGCTGACATGGAGTAACGCCCCCATGGCGGTTACACACTTTTCGATATCCAATACCCTCGGATTGAGTAAAATGTATTTCTAATCTTGGTGGATATGAAAACAATAATGACAGCAATCAGAAGGAATCGGTGTACCATCGTCCAGAAATAGGGTTGAATCGGTTATATTTAGCATGCAAAAATAACTGATCGATTTCTGGGATCAAGGAAATTTGGCTCGTAGAGTACGCTCAACGACCACAATGGAACTCTCTATACTCGTTGGTTGGACACAAGCTGATTGGCGTTGATCGTCGATATCAATTTATAATATAATTCTTAGAAAACTACTGTATAAATCACATAAACCATTTGATGAGCTCTAACCTGTAAAAACAGGCGAATGAATTTCAAGTATGAATGTATGTAGCTATTAGGTGGATGCATTTAGAAAGAAAACCACATAAATCTAGTCAACTTGCAGAGTGTAGAATAACGATTAGTGTTCCCGAAGCTCTAGAATAATAATATGCAGCCAAGGGCACGGTTCATTACTTTTACATTTTGACTATACTTTTAGAGTATCCTATAATGAAGGCTTACTTTTCATAAGTAGACACATGCTGTTCTCCAGACCTCTCCATATCTGACCCTCACTAATTAGTAAAGGGTCTGTAACCGTCAGTCAGCCAGTGACAAGCCATGTAATAATCCTGACATTCATTACACTCCGCACGTATTAATCTCCTCACGCTGCCGACACCGACTCCTGAGAGCTGACTCCTGAATGAGAGTCTCACAATGGATCAACCGGTGAGACATAGAATTAGGAGTCGGGACATTTAAAATAAGCGGATTGCATTTCGAGTCTTCAGAGTACATGCACATGAGGACTCTTACCCACCCCCGAGTTTACCTTTCATTTTCAGCGGGTATTGTCATGTGTCGGACCCCGTAAACCCACGTACCTGACCCCTGTATCAGTTACGGGCCGCTGAGCAACCACTGCTCAAAAGTATTCCCGATTCCACCAACAGGATGGATTTGCCGTGGTATATTTTGATAGGTCTTGTAGTGTCTTACTGTGTCACAATGTGTCGTACCTCTCTTGTCTCAAAACGTAGGCGAGTGGTGTCGGGTGTATATTTTGGTGCTCCACCACCGCGACACCTCAAAACACATCGCGACAAATAGGCATGCGATGATTCAATCCTAGCCCGATCTAGCAAGACAACCAAATCGGGGCGAATCTTGCTACATCGTGTGTGTTGGTGGAATCGTCCACTAGGTGGACGATTCCTACTACGATTCCTACTCACTATACGGGAACTACTTTTCTGTTTCCCTGTTATCCCAGGGCACCATAAAAAGTGCCCTAGGCTCGTAGACAGATCAATTCCCCTTCAGTACTAGGTAAGTACCTCGGGTAATTATATATATAAGTGCAGACCTTACGATGCAGAATATCCAAAATCGTAGGCAGACCGGGAAGGTCTGGGGCCCGTTTAATAATCTAGGATCGTACATATAGAACCTTTTCTGTACGCCACAGAGAACCAGGGACGAAGTGGATCAATTTAGACTTATGGACGACCTTATGGACGACTAAGTCTGTCTTATAAATGCCCGTTTCCATTGGCCGACAAACATTGTTTAGATTTTTTGTGTTCTCCTAATAGCCTATTTACATTGGCCATCACCGATGCACAGTCAGGAACCACCGACGCACCTTAGCACTGCTGACGCCAAATGGAAATAGGCTATTAGAAGAACACAGAAAATCTACACAGTGTTTGTCGGCAGGTGGAAAAAGGCCTTTAGCGAACAGACTTAAATATTATCAAGCGATAACCCTTATATCAATTACAGATAACGGCCTTCATGTACGATCCTAGATTACTGAACGGACCCATGTTTCGTAGACAAACATCAATACTTAGCACATCGGCGTGCATCGTAATCGATGTTTAGGTACAAAAAAGGTGACCACGGTCCCGACACACCTCACGATTTTCAGGAAGCATTCTATTATTGAATTATATATATATATACAAAAAGACCTATAGTCCTCGAAATAGTGCATGGGTATGAAAACGATCATTTTACCATGAATATAAAACAATATCATATTACTTGTCAGACACTTAAATAATTGGAATTCAAATTCATAACTTTGGCAGACCCATAATTCTGATCTAAAACTTATGATTTTAGACCATCAGACTTAACTAAATGAAAACATATTCATTGTAACGATTTGTCTATATACGATATCAAAATTGTATATTTTTCTGTTGAGTATTTCCGCTGTCATGGAGATTTTCCCGGCAGAATAGGCTACGATTGATATGCACTGATTCAGTTTATTAGAATATACTGGACGTTAAACTACCCAAACAAACAAAACACACCGATTTGTCGGCGACTTTTAGATATGTTGAATGTCACAAACCCTGCCAAACTTATTCTGTAGATAGCTGGCCCCTGTTCTGGTGAATATGTAATTCAAAAAGGAGGGTAGAATCTGTGAAGAGAATAGTATTTTAAGGAGATTTCTGAAGAGCAGCCATCTCTTCACCACGACTAAGGTTTTCTGGTGTACGTGTGTGCATAATTAGACATGTGTTGTACGAAGTGGCGGCTCAAAATGTTTGTCAATAATTCTCTACAGCGTGGATACATATTTCAATTCTCATCTATATTGTATGAATGGAATAAGATGCATTCCCATTCCTTTCCATAATCCGCTTGTCGCCACTTGCTGTACTGCAGATTGTCATGTTAAATTACTCTATATGTATAGACTGTTTATCAAATTTGATTTGGGTACAAAGAACCAATGGCATTACCCTCTCAAATTCATGCAGCCATCTTGCTTGGCCGCTTACCACTGGTCTCCAGCATGTTCTCATCCAGGTTCCGTTACTAGCCGGAAACAAGCAGACGGAACAGGCGGAGCTCACGCTTCCGCTCGAGACTTGAACGTGACGTCACGCGTCTTAGATGGTGCGCATGCGCAAGGAGACGTAACCACAGTAACGGGTTAATTTTACGGCCTATTGAGTTATCAAGTGTGCAGGCCCCCTACCTGTGGTCGGAACCTTTTGTACGACCGCCATTGTAT
This sequence comes from Alentia gelatinosa, assembly GCA_950022655.1. NCBI lineage: Eukaryota > Metazoa > Annelida > Polychaeta > Phyllodocida > Polynoidae > Alentia > Alentia gelatinosa. The sequence goes on from OX465590.1 coordinate 16,804,644, forward strand.
GTCACGTGATTAACCAGCAGGGGGTGTGGCCAAATGTAAATTAGCTGATTATATATCCGCATTCTAACTGCCAGGTACAGCAGACTCGTGAACTCGAGGTGGACTTTTATTTCTAGCCATTCACTTAGATATTTCCTACAATTAGATATTAAACAGGTGTAGCAAGTGACACACTTTTGCTGTAAATATATTTTCAATGTATATTTTTTATCGCTCACCTTATATCAAATCATGTTTTATATATATATTTCACCAAGTAGAAAGCCTAGGATATAATGAATGTTTGGTCCAAAGGGTACTTCTATGAATGATTACCAAAAATCGTTGTCATAAATAAAGTACCATCCCTTCTTTATCTACAGTTGTAGTTGATCAAATTTCCTAATTCATTCAGCTGAGAATGTCTACTTATTTGAGGAGAAGCAGGTACTGTCAACTCCTTCAAATGACATTCCTACGATATCAGTACATCTGGCACACGTGATGGCCCAAGACAAGCCTCTTGAGCCCACACAAACCAAACTCGCCTTATTCAAGGCCCCAACGCTAACTGCGCGTTCAGTCAAATTGTGATTTTATCTGATTTATCCATTCAGAAACTCACAAAGCAGCAGCCTAGAGATACTCCAACAAAGTCCTCGATGAGTTCTAAGTACGTGGCATTTTGACAGCTTGCCATGTTGTTTACCCCTTCAACGCCTCGGTTAAAAAGACACGCCCTGTGGGGTCTTGTCGTCTGCTTCACGGCCGCCATTTTGGAGGACCCCTCTTGACGACGTCATGGCCCGAGACGCTGTGGGGGTTTCCAGGTAAGATGGCGTCACGATGCGGCATCTGTATGCCGTGTTTGGGAATTCCCGTGGAGTTCTTCCTATGAGTTTTGTGAATGTTTTGTATACATTACATAGTTACAGTTACATGCGAACATGTGTTTCAAAGAATCGTTTGTCTAAATATCTTATAGAGCATAACACTTAAGTACATCATGATAATATTGGTCGGAAGAGGGAGGTTTGACGAAATCCTCAATTGATTATAAACTACTTCATGTCATTACATACATTACCTTCACATCATCACCTTTTATATATATAATACCCTTATAACAAGCATTGTACTGATTAGAAATTTTGCGAAATGGCGAAAATTGGCCAGAATAATTTCCACGGAAGAGGCTAATTCATGTACCTTTCTTTGAGGTACAATAGTTTCTCCTTTCTTTTTCAAATCAGGATTTACCTTTAAAACCTGTAAACTTAGAGCGGGTGATTGAGGGACGACTATTTACATTTCTGCATAATAAAGTGAATTAGAGGGGATCATGTCATGCTTCTCAAAGAAGTTATTTCGTCCATAATCAAAAATTCTTAATAATAATTCCATTTGAAATATGGATTTGATCAATGATTTAAGAAGAAGAGCAATGAAAACAAAGCCATCAAGTCTAATAGTAATGGATCCGTTGATTGTTATAATTTTTCATTGATATTGACAAAACATAGTTAGCCATTCCATGGACTAACGTTTTAGCCAAATAATCATCCTCAGGCATAATAATAACAGTACTTCTCCATACCAATTTAAACGCATTGAGGGACGTGGTTGGGGAGGGGGTTATTAAACAGTTATAGAAATTTCGCGCATGCTCCCACCTTGTTCTACTGCGTACAGTATTGAGGGGGGGTGGGGCTTAAACATTTTGGAAATTATGCGTGCGTACTTTATGGATGGCTCCAAAATCATTATGATAAATGTATATAAGAAATATAAAATTAAGTAAGAGAAACGTCCATAAACACGAAAACAAACCCTCCAAATGTAATCGTTACTCAGCTGTAACCATATTCTACTCCCTATCCTTAAATCCCCCAAATCACAAGGCCTCAACACGTTTACATAAATAAATACACAGCCACAAATCCCTAACCCCATTGGAAATACTCTTTAGTCTACCACGTTATTCTTGTTGGGGATAAAGTTAGACTAACACCTGTTGGCCCGTGTCTTAAAAGCAGTCGCCGTCTAGAGGGGCATTTACCCCGTGCCGGGAATGAGGGGAGGGTGAGCCCGGCGCCCGCTTATCACGTGGGGTGTGGGAACCGACGGCAAGCCGGGTGTTTAATGCCTCAAGCCCGGTTATTAAAGGTGTGTCGCCGTCAGGTCAACTTTGGGAGGACACTCTTAGAAGCCCGTAATGCCGCACTTAGACCACGCCCACGACGCCTAGCCCGCCATCTGGTGAGCCAAGTCGACACTGGAGACGTCGTAGGTGGCGGTCGTAAGGTGGGGACGGGTTGAGGTATTTCAGGTGGTTATGTGGTCAGGTAAGACAAAGTGATGAGGTTAACTGAGGTGGTTAGTCATTGAAAAATAGAAATCAATAAAGACATCTTTAAAAAAACAAACAAAACAACAGCACTACACTAAAATCTTTGTTTCAGATCAGGGAATGATGATTGCTACATTCTGACGCATAAATCTAAATTTTGAAGAATAACTGCATTTGATGCAGGTTGGTAAGCTAAATGACTTCGCAAGTGGCAACAGTTCGGTTATTGAATGGACACCTTACTATTCTCGCCGAATGACTAACCTTGGGGAAGGTCATCACAACAAGATATGATGTACATTTTATCCTTATAGATGTGGCATTAGCAAAGACCCATACTTCTGAGAGACAGTCTGGAGATGTGAAATCCTCATTCTCTCCGGGGCTGAACCCTTTTAGATTGTAGGAGAATTTCGAAGTTGACTTCCGAACATTCTCCCATGGTTGACGTTGGTGGGGTCGGGTTTTTCTCAGTAGGGAATATCAGAAACTCGACAGACACATCACTAATCATCTCAGATTTGATCACCCTATTTCGTGTGACATTAAGCAGCTGCATATCACGACACCTTATATCTTGATCCTCACAGGTAGTTTCCTCAATTAAACACCAACGTTTCCACCATCAGCCACCTCATGTACAGTCTGTAGTACGTCCTGTTGTCGCCAGGGCCAGGGCTCTTAGGCGCTCAAAATGAGCGAAGCTGGAGATGGTTGAAAATATTCGCCTCGCCATATAATTTCATCTAGTATTGCTGCCCACATATTCTATTTATATAATATAGATTGATAACCTCAAGAAAAACGTTTTTCATCATTCTCAGCATGTGGTAGGAGGTATGACTCATGATGGGGTCAGTTATTAGGTCTTTTGGTAGATGAAATATATGTGGTTATGATGTTGAGTTAATTAGGGGTCAACGGGGTATCCGTGATGTTTGGGCAGACTAGAGAATTGGTTGAGGCAATAGACCTTATTGGGGTATCCCATAAATCAGTGTGTTTACAGGCTAGCTGGTCCCCATCATTGTATGGTGATAGACCCTTCACCCATATCCCACAGTTATTGCAGTTAAACAGTTTTTATGAATCTTCAAATTGGATATCCAATGGCAGAAATGGAAATTTCAGTTATTTCTTCGTATACATCACAAATTATATTCGGTTTCTCCAGTTAGAAATCAGAAAATGGTTGTTCATCGGGGAACGGGCGGCCTTGATGTGGCCACCCAGTCGGGAGCGGATCCTTTACGTACCCTGGGTGATATTAAGGAGTTTGGTAATGTCTGGAGCGTTTATTGGGACATTTGGGAAAGAACTTTTCCATTCAGGTCTGCGGGTGCCTGCATATTGGCTCAGGGAATCTGGCTGAACCAGCAGTCTGGTCTGAGGGTTTCGTCCTGAATGCATGTACATGTATCTCATACTGATAACATGCGCGAGTCAATATATCATATATATATGAGCCCGTTGCCATTGGCACCGATCTGCAGTCGGGAACCACCGATACATTTTATTTGTATACCGATGTCAGATCCGTTCATGGAAACAAGACCTGTGGAGAATGTTCACCAATTAATTTGGCATAGATTATGTAATAATTCCAATTAAAGATCTGTGTGTACCCGGAAAATAAAGTAGAAACAGTGCATAAAATGTACCCTCAACGATAGACTGATACCGACAGACAGTCAGAGGCACCACGGACTGACTTTCAGGGTTACTCGAAAAATCACCGTCGCTTTCGCTGGCCAATGGAAATGAGGTTTGATATAGACCACTTGTGCTGGATTCAAACATCGTTTATTTGATCTATTATCCAACTTTTCGGATAAATCAAACCCAATAATGGCCATATTAATGGGCGTAACAATAGGGAATATTTTTCTGCTCTATAGCAGAGATTTAGAGACTATTCCTCCATATACCGAGGTTTTGAAGGCCATATACCACAGATTCGGATCCATGTTCCACAATTATGGTATCTGACAGTTTTTATATAATAGATAGTGGTTTACTGAGTCCCATACATTTTCAATGGGGACTTTGTATACCATGGGTAATAAATGGGAAATCTGGCTGTGTGGTAAGTCTAGACACGCTTCTCACACGTCCCGCCTACGCCACGAAGATATCTTTAATCTCCTACATCAACAATTTCCGTCTACTCTGTGGCGCCTACAATAAGCATATCTATTATGCTGGGCGCCGGGTGACAGCTCCTACAAAAGTAAAGATAACTATACAATATGGCTGACACCTGTATTCAACATTGGTGTTAATTGTAATTGGCTTTATTCTAAATTTATTGGACTATTTACACTGTCACTCTAGTCGATTCAGAGACCGATAATCATGTTTTTGGAACATGTTTTTATTAATGTCTTTATCTAAGTAATTATCATCCGAATAAGGTTCTCAGAGATTTAAAGCTTCGGGACTATCAAGATTCAAGATAATGATAAATGCAATATGTTACCACATGCCTGAAGCCTCTAGATCCACACAAAGTCTAGGACTGCATATTAGAGATACCGTTCACAAACATTTACAAGTATCTCGTTATATGAAATTCAAATCCATTAAAAAAGGATTATCTTGAGATATCTTGCATAATGTTGTCATATACGAAATGTCGACAATATTTGAAATTCATCATCTTTAAAATAGTTTACATATGCAAATAGTATATGATATGAACCTGACATTTCATTACCCACATAGTACGGAGTCTCTATGCTAAGCTTACTTAGGGAGCTTACAGATCGCTACTGAGTCGAATACGGACCTCCGGAATCTCCTAGGAGGATACTGCTTTTTCGGCCACCTGACGGGCATTATAGGAACTAATTCATACAAACAAAGCACGGCGCTAGGGTCGAAATTCTAATTATATACAAGATTTTTTCCCTTATAATTACTCGAAAGGCGAGTAATAAATACAACATTACCATGATTTTGATCTGAGTCGCCGTATTCTCCGCGTAGAGTAATATTGTGTATAGCTAACGAGGTTAGAATAAAGCAACCCATGGATTCTCTCCCACAAGACCTCGTCATCTCAGTCGTCACATCATGCTGGCCCTGGTTGTTCCTACGTGCGTTTTCACACAGCCACGGCCACCTCTACGATATATACGGCATTTAAGTATCTAAATAGCCTCATAAAGGAAATCAAATTCAAATTATGGCCGATTGTTTCGAGATGCGGGAGAGTAGTAAACCTACTTTCTTTTTCTAAAGGAAAAGCGTAAAAACAATATTTTTCAGAAATAACATTTCTTTTCGCCAAAGGAAGTATTACAATTCAGTTCTTAAAGTGCAGTTCAGTAAAGTACTTATAATATCTCAAATAATACAGATTTTGAAGAATATGAGTCAAAGTCATTTATACAGGCATAGGAAAGGATATTTCCATCACCGAAATTTCAAAATGGCCCAAAGTTTGGGAGACCTCCCTAATATCGCCCACACAATTACTCCAGGATTTCCACTTCCGGGCCTAATCAAAACCGAGGCGGAAATAGAACGTGAGAATAATCTAACCGAGGATGCAGTATCAATAGTTTATGTTAGCAATGAAGAGATATCGCCCGAGGTAGGGTGGATGTAGAGAGGGCAGGGTTTCAATGAACGATCCCATCAAGCCCTGCCTTCCTGCCCTTTGTTTCCTCTCTGAATCCCCGCAACACCCGATACGAACGCCCTCTTCAGGGCTGAAAGGGAAGCTAGCGATGTTTGTCTACCTCCCCCGGTGCGTGAGACAGTTACAGGGACTACCTGTGCTGTCACCCCCTGCCACTCGCCCGAGCCCCGGCCTCCAGGTAGTGTTATAAAGGAGGAAGGTGTCATAGAATGGCTGAATGACACTCCCCGTGGTATTGTTTCAAGGTTACCCCATACCTTACTGGCTATTCTTTTCATCCTCTAGAGGTCTCCTATTGTGACGTCACGACTGGGTTCCCGATATAGGCTGACAAGTCGATGACTACTTGTCGGATACTCGATGACTGCTGATTAGTGTAAGTCTAGCTGACACTTGCAACCCCAGCCACCCACCCTCACTAACAACGGATTCCAGTCGTCATTTGGATGTGGTTTTAATGAGTGTGTTTAGAATTCTACTTCTTTATAGAAGGTAAACTATAATTAAATGTGTTTCCACGAGCAAAAAGATTAATGAGAATGAATTTCGATTAAAACAGGCTGATGAATCAACAGGGACGCTGGCCCAAAAAGGGTTTAAAATGTGAATGCCAATAGACAACAGAAGGCAATAATTCATTCATTAACGACCCCCATTATCGCCTGCATTTCTCCTGCCCCCTGTCAACAACGAAACCCAACTCTATCCAGAATCCCCGCTCCCACCGCAGGATGATGGGAAAATAACGCACTTCCGAAGGCGCACCTCCGTAGGTGAGATACTTGAGAAGAAAGTAGCTCACTGGCTCGAAAATAAACACAATAATTGCCGGGCGGCAGCCGTGGTGTGGGCTTTATTTCGCCCCCCATCTGTTTGGCGTTGCTGATGGGACCCAAATCGAGCCAGACTCTGGCGTAATGCCTTCATCTCGGACCAGTGAATGGGCAGCCGAGTAGGTGCACAATGGCGGGACGCACGAGTGGAATTTGATGGAAGGAAAACATATGGTAGGGGCTTGGGAATGGCCCTTCCCTCTCCACACCTTGTAAATGAGTCCCAGTGGGTCTGATGGAATCGTTATGCAGAGAATGGTGGGAGGGGAGAGGCCACATAGAGGATTTGTAATTGAGTATAAAGTCTAATTGCAGCGCTGGTGTGTATATTCAAAGTAGGGATAAGAAGCCTAGCCAGGGTAGTCTATGTTTAGGGCGCAGAGTGAGAGAAGGAGTGTAAACTGTAAAATGAGAAAAAATGTCGAATTTTAATCGCTTTACTAGTGATTCGTTTAGGGATACATAGGATATCGATTTTTATTATATAAATAAATGAAGAAGAACGTGATTTTTTCTATCAAAATGTGTGATAGAATTGTAGCTTGCTCAAGGGCTTGATAAAATTGCAGAGTATGAGATGAATGGTAATGCGCCATATACTGGAATATGACACAAGATTACAGGTATTGTTTTAGGTCAGCTTCCAAAGTGTTCACGTCAGGGGAAGTTTGGCCTTTGCCGGGAAGATCAATCTATTATGCTAATTTGTTCAACAGTGATGTTGACTCCCTAGATATAATAGAGAGATAAAATTATCAAATGACTACCAAATAATGACATGTATAGATATGGATTTCTGAGAATTACAGAATCTAGTTTTACTAGAGCAGTGGAGTGGACGTATTTGCCCTTCAATAGTACAATCTAACTTGTTTATGGGTGCTTGACACACACCATGAGACCCGAGAATTGGCTCTTTCTAAAATTCTCCACAATTACTGGCGACACGAAGAGTGCTCTGACAGGCCCTAAGCACAACACACGGGCGGAAGTGAATCCGTGCCCAGGACATAGTCCCTCATTACGTCGTTAACACGGCGCGAACTGGCACACATTTATTATCCACAAACTTGACAAATTATCATATTTTGTCCGTGTCTCAGATTGTTGGTTGTGGGTTGGCCTGCCGCACCCTACTCTAGAACACGATGGGTTGTTGTGGGGGACACCCCCCGCCCGTCCCCGGCACCCTCCCACGCACGGCATTTAACTACAAAATGACCAGGGTCAAAGTTCAACAGCAGACGCGTGCCGTCACTTCCGGTTCCGGGATGAGCGATAATGGGACATTACTTCCGGAACGGGCGATAATAGAGGAAATTAGCACGTGCGTGTTAGCAGGATCTCCCCAAGCAGTGCCTCAGAACCACCACCCCCCGGGTCTACCTCCCACCCCGTAACGTTTTTCTTTCTGCCGTGGGAGGGGGAAACCCACACGAACCCCGCCTGCCACCCGTCTTTACCACAGCTTCCACCCCCAGCCTCCACATATCGCCGCCACCCTGGGGGGGTTTACCTTTTTGAAGGGAGCTCCTCTCACCCTGGGGGGTTCAGAATGGTGACATATTGCACACGAGGCGGAGGTGATGGCGGCATGGATGAGCTGACATGTCGGCGAGAATCGGCCGTGTCCGGCTGAGCTGTGGTTACCAGTCATACCTGGTGAACGCAGGGCAAACGCCCAAATGATGATGGATACACACAAGAGGAACAGGCGCCACATCCGCCACGCCCAAGGTGGGGCCGTGACAGTCGAGTATTGGTACTATAAACCCAGGGCTGTCATCGCGTGGTTTAGGAATACACTGTCCAGACAATGGATTATCTTATATTTTTCTCAAACATATTTATGTTTAATGCGATAGAATACAAGATCAAACTATTCAATGAAGTGGCATGAAGTCTACTTTTGCGCATTTGATACCTAATTTTATAGAATCAAAACCCCGTTACTTCATAAATATTATTTCTCAAACTTCTCTAATATAGAGTCAACCTAAAAATACAAGGGCATGTTTGACCCTCAAACCTTGGGCAGGGGGACCCCCAAAAAACACATGAGGCATCAGTACCGGTTCTAATGTCGTTAGGCAACTCTCCAGAAAATAAAACACCACATGCTTGCTCCAAAATGAATGTTGTACGATCGTATTAAAGGAAACTTAGAAAATACAATTATATCTCCTTGAAAGTTTATCATCAATACTACACCACATTGCCAAAATCTACACCAAAAACATAAACTAGGGTGTGCCAATGCATCGTCCCACACGTGGGGGATGCAAAATAAGGATAGTTTTAAACACAGAAATGAATCACTGAAAACCAGTGAAGCATGTCGGCTGCCCGCGACCGTCTCGCGACAGCTGGTAAGCAGTCCGTGCCCAACCACTTCAGACCGACACTTTTTTCCGTCTAATTCCACCCTTGCTTGGCGCCAACCACTTCCCCTCCTCCATCCTCACACGCCCACTTAATCCGATGTTTGCTCACATGCTTGACTTGGGGAAATGATGACAACTTTCCAAAGGCAGGGCCTGGTCTCTAGGAGCACTTGTTGGCAGGCGTGTGTAGCAGAAATATCGCTAATGAGCAATGAATAAAACCCGCCATTGTATCTTCACTGCTGCTGGACCTCGCTGAGGCGTTTGCACACCATATGGCTATGTAGTGGTTTTTACCAGCACCATGGGGGTTTTTATATTTACTTTTCGGTTGGGCTATAGTATTTTGGTCTTTGTTCATTGGCCGTTAGGGTATCAATGGGTGACCGTAATGGTGCACCGACCACTTACAAGTGTCGAATGTACCAGTGTGGTACACTAACGTGTTTGACCTATTGTACTTTTCAGTGCTTGTAGAATGTAATTTTTCTGCAGAATGTACATAAATAAATGTACATAAATAATGGAAAAGCTTCAATGTGATATATCCAATCGCTACCAGATATATGGACTATTATTATGAACACATATAACCATATTTTGGTTTTTATATAATCCACTTTTTAAAAAAGCATTCTTCACATACATCGAATTTCCAATATATTCAAAATATCGTGAACATTATCGTCGCGAACGACAGTAAATTATCCAACGACCCCAGGTTTTGACGTCTCCTTTTAAGAAGAATTTTCATATGGAGCATATATTCTAAAGTATAGAAATAGCAGGTGGCAGCCGTGAATCTATACCGGATATAATACGGAAGTCGCTCAATTGGCAACAAATTGAGAAAGCCTGAGGTGATTATGCTCGCAATGTAGTTGAGTGAAATTTTGTTGTAACGGAGTTCTTTTTGCACAATAAGTAATAAATGATATTTCATTTATTTGCTAAATAGACATAGAAAAATGGTCTGCACCTTTTATCATAAAGATACATGATTCTTATACCCGTATAAATTACCAGAAATATATGCTCTTGGATTATAGCTAACACTATATCCTTTATTCAATGCTGTTCTTGAGCTGAATTTAAAACAGCATGTGGAGCTTTCTAGTTTAGCAAACAGTCGTATAACCATTCATCAATCATGACTGACAATAGAATGACATTGTGAATTAGATGTAGATGGATAATCTCAATCTGGGAAGAGCCTCCAAAACTGAACGCAGAATGAGAGCAGCCTTGTCCAAACTACACATGGAATCCATGAATATGGTAACTATTTCAAATAGTTCACTTTTGTATCCCATAATGTACCTGTCGCCATCCATCTAGTCATGGACTGGTTCGAATAAATGTTGGGAGGTGTCGCTGCCTGTCTGGCCACGTGACCGACAATGGACCACACACATCCTGGCGGCGACTGCGGGAATTAATGACAGGCTCGTCCAGCTTTGATCCTCCTTGTGGGTCACGTGACATACCAACAAGGCCCACCAGGGGTCGCCTCGGCTGTGAAGGGAGATTCGCAGCTGGAGTCGCGATCAGAAGAGGTTAATCTTAAAATGAAAGACGAGAAGCGTCTTCTGGCATAAATCTGAAAATGCATATAATTCTTGTCTCCTTTGATGTTAAAACGTCATTGTCTTGTCTTCGTTGGCTCAGTTCACTATTTAAACCGTGGCAGAGAACATCAAGAGATATGAAATCACGTTTAAGTCGAGAAGCATACTTGTAGTTCTTATTGAAATTAGTATGCACGTTAAAGACTTATTTTTAGATGCTAATCACACCTTGGAGAAAATTCTACATTCGTACGCCGTATCATGATTACTACCAGTAAGCATGGCCACTCATTACGAAATCCAGGTTCAACTTCATATAGGAATGTAGGAAGTCCATAACCTACATATAGAAAATATGGATCCATACTGCCCCGCTACATACATACTGTCGTAAAACAGGATGAGATTTACTCTTGGCCACCGTATGCCAAGACTGGAGTTTGGCATAGTGATTTCACTAGGCGAAGCCGCGTGAAGTCCAGGGCCATAACTCCAGGAGTGGAATGCGATGGCCAAGATTAAATCGAATCTGGTTTTGATTTTATCCTACCCAGTCTCCTCTATTTTGGAATATTACTTGATAACAATTCTGTATGCCACTAGTGGCATATAAAACTCTGTATGTCAGTCAGCGTGGCATACGGAATCTCAATGTTAAGTCCGTGGGATTTTATATTAGGGGTAGGATAAAAACCTATAACGGTATAAGCGATAATAAAGTGTCAAATTTCATATTCCTGAACTAGAGGGTGGGAAGAAATACAAGTATTTTAGAAAGGGAACATATTATAGTGTTGAGCTTTTGATATTTGATACAAATTTTCCCCCTTTAATTTCATGCTCCGCCTAAATATCTTCTGCTTCATTAAACGCCCCAATTAAAACACACCGGAATAGTACTTTCACCACGCCATGGTCCAGTGCATAATGGTTTCCATGGCAACAAGTCACGCGGCAGATGGCTGCCGGTGGGGCGTCCGGGGGAACTCGCATGATATCGCCCCCTATCGGAATGCCCCTGCACCACTGGTCACGGGTTTATAATTATAATCGGCATATACTCCATGGTCAAGTTGGTAATATCTAGAAGAATATCAATCGCTGAAATATATAACAAATTATGAAATATTTTGAGTGTCTCGCATTCAATTATACACAATCGTTGGGAACAACTGGTACATGTTTATTTCAACTATCTAAGTCTTGATTTATTTTATGAAGAATATGATATGAAGTCTCAATGATGCAGACGACGAAAGGAAGAACAAATCTAGATTAAGAAAAGTGATAAGTCTAGAAATGTCTGTTCTGCATTGATGTAATTCGATATAGCAAATATATCAGTTCAACAGCAGCAGTATAAAATTGGTTGGGACCTCAAGTATTGCTCAAATGACCTTAGCTGACATCTTGTAGTTTGTATGGTGACTATATGTACTGATACTTCAGTGATTGCATCTGCTTAGATCCTCACGCTAGCCTATTACAGATTTTTAGTAAATTTGGTATATAGGGAGTTACCTATTTTAAAAAAAAATTATGTGGGAAGCCTTCCTATTTTGGGCGGCAACCAAGGGGTTCCTGGTCTCGCTCCAGTATGTTGATGGCCTTGATGGAAATGTCAAATCCCAAATCCCCTTAAAAGAACGACCTCAAATTAAACTAGACATTATTTCTACTTTTCATTAATCCAATTTCCATTTGAGGTGACATTAAACTGTGGTCAGCCGCGGTCACGGTCGACCAGTCAGATAATGTCAGGTGGGGCTGTCGCTCTCACGGGGGCACGCAGCATCCAGCTGATATTCCCACGCTCACCTGTGCTGCCACCCAGCGGGAGGCGGGGTGGTGATGAGGGCGGGAGGAGGGCTGGGGGCGTGCCCACCCCCTTCACTCACCTGTTCCCGGCAGGGTGGTTGATTTCTGACCACGTGGTTGTCAGGTGCGCGAGTGAAACTTTTAGATTTACACTGCTCACTAAGAGTAAACAGTGATAGATAGGTGGACGTCTGCAGACAGGTGTAGTGATGACATTGTTACCACACATCTGCTAAAGCAAGGTTTTTTTCTTTTTAGAGAAAGTGTAACAACATTCCGGAAGTGAAGAGTAGTTACATTAAAAAAAATGCAGAGACGATGATTTCATTTCCTCTAATTTTACGGAGGGGGAGGGGGGGGGGGGGTATTTGATTGAATAAACCTTTTAACAGTCCAAATGATAGTTTGTTTAAAGTGAATAACACAAACATCGATAATTTTGTTTGATAGTTTTTGATTTAATAAATAAAGTGGTCTTTGTGAGTCTTTATCATGTGTACTTATTTCAACAGTTTGGCTTAAAAGGGTATAGATTTAGAACAATGTTTTATCTTGTCTTAAGCTGAGTTACATTCTGTCTTCCAGTGGGTCTCTTCATTGGGTTAATGTGTTACTACCTTTAATTTTGGTATAGTTTTTAACCTTTTAATTCCTGAAATATATCATTTGACTTGTGTAACTTTTCAATAGTTTATACAAATGTTTCAAGTCAAAACAACCAATGTACATGAATACATAGGCGAACTATCAGGGGAAATAATATGTACATGTATAGGAAAGGATACGCATGTACATGGAATTTGCTTATGAAGAGATATGCTTTGTTGTATGAATCTAATAAGAGAAATTGACACTTATATCTGTGGTTACTTTACACCACACGCGTGCAGGGTGACACAATAAGATACTCCGCGATGCGCTGTAACGTATTCGCCATGGCGAATCGCCATGGCGACAGTGAGCTTCTCAGATCATGATCTGTTTTAGAATTACCATCTCCCTTCATTCTATCAGATACCAACTGGACATAGCCACGAGTTGCTCGCCAATTCAGAATAGTACCAGTTTGGCCAATTGTATAGTCTTAGCAGACATACAGAACCTGCCAATTGGTAGATAATCTTGCTTGCTTTTTTGAATCAAAAAAGAGAGGAATTCTAGTGATGAGTCAGCAGCAGTAAAGAAAGATGAGAATGCTGACAAGAGCAGAATCCTTTGGAAGTTCATGTTGTAACTTGTGATGCGGTGTATATTACCATGTGTATCCGGCCACCAATCGAATACTCACACTGACCCACTTTTAGTTTCATAGTGGCTTCCTAAAAGTGGCTTCCTGGCCATGGTCTATATGTAAGCGAAGCCAATGGTTCTTTAGTCCCCTGCACTTCAGAGACATCTTAAATGAAGGTAGAAAACAACTCTTTGAATTCAATGGGTCACTCACAATCAAGTGAATGATCATTTCTTATCTGGAGGACGAGATTGGTCCATCTTGACAACTTCGAATCTCTCGTGCACCGGCACTGCTATATTGGCTTCCAGTTTGTGAGTTCTATGCCTACCCCTCCACCTACCCCTACTCCTCCTCATCGGGTATCTGATTGCATAGACTGGCTTCAGCCCCAGCATTCTATGTTTACCCTCCACCTACCCCACCCCTATAATCGCTGGTCACAGGAAGGGTACATATTGTAATGCATTTAGTTATGTATTGTTTATAATCAAAGACTTGAGCAAGGCCACTGATTCTTCTAGAAGGCGTCAGGGGAAGCTATCATGCTGTAAAGCAGTGTAATTACTTAATGATGTCAAGGACTTGAGCAAGTCTACCATGCTACCATCCAGACTCAATGATGGACTGATCCGGCCAATGACTGTGCGCGTTAATCCAGCCGGTGTCAAAAGATAACATCTATACTGACACATCTGGAGCTCAGTGAGTGGGAGGTGTATATTACGTGTATAAATGTAGCCCAGAGTACTATTGTGAATAGTGGGCGATAAGGAGTTAACTAGTATGTGTACTACTGTAACTCAAAGTAACCTTGAGGAGTAGTTTAGTCACAAACCAGTTCCAATGTTGGTATACAATCCCTGACCTAGTTCGGTGCCTGTGGAGTTAATGGCCTGAAAAACTAGGTCAGGAGCAGCCCCTGGCGAGAAGCTCACACCTGCCACTTAAAGTTGCCAGGGTACTAAGGCTTTTCACAGTGGTGCTCAGATAGAGATACAAAAGAAGGACAGAATATAAACATAAGTAGCTGAACTTTCAAACTTTATACACATAGATCTGATGAGTGATTGCCTAGACAATGAGTTGAAACAACTGCTCACTGGTGTCGGGGTCTACTCGGGGCAGTAGTGGTAGAGGTGCTCAAGGCATGCTGAGCCAACTCCCCAGTGGCCAGGGTAGGGGGGGGGGGGGCTTGTAGGGGCGTTGCGATAGCAGCCAGAGATGGCTTGCCAGTGGTCTGCTGTGAATGAGGGCATGAAGTTTAGTTCTGTCCAACTTTTCAACTAATATTTAGTTCTCACATTTACTCACAGAGAAGGGAGAGGCAATGAGAATCCCTCCAGCTCTACATATAAATTGATAGCGTTTGTTGTGATTATCTCACCCCTGGAATATTTGCCCATAGGCTTAACATTGGGAACTCGTTCTCCATACCCCTACGAGTATTGCAGTCCGTTCTCCATGGTCTATATCCTGTATGTTGTCCATTCTTTTAGTGTGTATAGGGTGAGATAAATACAGAAAGCAACTCATTTTGGTCAATGAAGTCGTTCCCCAACTCGTTTGAATATTAGGTGATATTCAGTCGGCTGTCGCCTCGTTCATATCACTCCACATCAAACTCATGGAGAACGACGACTTTGACCAAAACTTGTTGGTTTCTTCTTTAGTCCTGCACGTGTAACGCTGAACGTGTTTAATGAGAGGAGTTGCCAGACGAGTCTCCCAGCGGAGCAGACGACAGGTGACCGCGGGCACCTTGATCTGTCACCTGTCGTCTGACGTGTGGCCAACTCTCCCTCACCGTGACCGCCCGAGCCACCTGTGCCCTTCCTGGACAAAATGACCAGTCGTGTCATTTGTGCTGTCAAGGCCCTTTTCCATTGGCGGATAAAAACGGTGTGGATTTTCTGTGTTCTCCTGATAGTCTATTTATATTTTTCGTGAGCAGTGCTAATGGTCCGTCGGTGGTTCCTGACTGTAAATTGGTGATGGCCAATGGAAATAGGCGAACAAAAAACTACACCGTTTTCGTCGGCCAATGGAAACCGGCCTTAAGCCTTTACTTAACATTCCCAGTAAAGCAGGCAAAACTTTGTTGTTAACTTTGGAATGCATGGCTTATACTTCACAACTGTCACGTATGTGGGTTATTTAACGTCCAATATGTTCTACTAGATTTACTTTGGGTTTGATGGTGATCGAATCGATGAGGTGCATTTAGGTAGAAACCACACCTATACACATTTACCGAGGTGAGTTTTAGTTCCTACACACGCAGACATGATATGAGAACGATTGGGCTTTGATATAGTAGTAAATCTACCAATGCTTGATTTCAACTCATTGAACTCTACGTTAAATGGTTGTATTTATCTCTGTCATATACGAATACGTTAAAACATACAGCTCGGGTACTTAGTATATACATTTGATAAAATATTCAAGCCTCAGACTAATGAATTTGCGAATAAAGTCACAGCGACAACTGGAAGATTGAATAGTTGCCATTGTGTTAAGGTATACAATGTAGACACTGTTCACTGGAGATTAGATCTCTAACGAAGCCACATAACAGGGCGATTGTTTACATTATGTGCCTCTGTAATTAATGCGAATAAATGACACAAGGATCGTTGTGCTGGCGCTCAGATAATGATCAAATTGTCTCAGATTGTAGGTGGACTTACACACAGCAGGGGCCTGTTGTGTGAGCGGAGGCCAGTTTCTATTCTATTCCGTTTAATTAGTTTGGGACTCGTGGCTCCTGGTAGTCTCCAAGAGATCTCAATGAGGATCCTTTGCAGGCGACCTTAGTGACCTGATGCTCTTTTCGGGAGGGTTATTATCAAAAGAGATCACCCCCACCATTCACCCGCACCCCCGCCCCACCTCATCTCAATCAATCCATCGACTCATTGTTCCTTGTAGTTTACACAGGTGCCAGAGGAGGGCGCTCCAAGAGCCCGCCGGGTTAAAGGTCGCGCATGCGCCGCTTGTGCGAGCCTCGTTCCCATCTCGCGCGTCGGTGGCGCCACCTGATGCCGTTGAAACTCGATACGGGTTTGCGGAAATCAACAAGTTGGGTCTTCATGGCAAGGTGGAACCGGAGACGGGGGCGGGTGGGCGGAGGCGGGGTGGGGCGGGCGCGGGGTGCGAGGCGGCGGGGGGCCGGGCACGCCACGGCGGGGTAGCTACCTGGCGGAAAGCGTAGACGACTTCAAAGGGCGCCGTACCAGGAGGAGGTGGAGCCGACAGGTAGCAGGCACAGGGTGGGGTGGTCGAGATGGCTTGTGGAAGGAGGGCGCGAGGGGGTGAGAGTTGTAGGGGTGTGGTGGGTGCAGGGTGGGCAGAGAAGGGGGGTAAATTTGGTGTGGTTGACGCAGCCCCTGCTCGTGGAAACTCAATCTCAACTTCTCTGATTTCACTCCAACATGGATGCATCAAGTTTCACTCCGAGCCCAGGACGCATGTGACCTGTTGATTATCATTCAAAGCGCATTTACATTTCACTTGTACCGTATTGACAACCAGAATAGAGTCCTCCACAAAGAAAATCACTCTACCACAATAGAGAACGAATCTTCACCTTAGAAAAGTCGGCACTATGGGAAAGTATATCCAAAATATCTGTCATTACATCCATTTGATCCAGTTACGACCTCAATTTTCTAGATGTTCGAGATATTACCATGCTAAAGGGCAATATTGAACGGATAAGCTAGGGATAGGAATGATTTAACCTTCACCCTTTCAAAATCGATGTATTCCCCAATTGCCTTCCATGAAGTGATATATGTAGGCCCCTATACACATTTATGCATGTATGTACATATATTAAAAACATTTTGGTTTTTTTTGTTTCTTTTTCTTTTTCAATGTAGCATCGGTTGTGTGTAGAAGTGTTCCAGCCTCGTATTCTTAACTATATTTATAAGGTGTCCATGACCTTGGTTGAAACGTGGCTTAGTTGACTCGATATCAGAGCGAAGGCCACAGTAACGACCTCAGGTATACAGTACGTTATCCAGTTTTTAACACAGTCACAACATAATCTATAATATTCTAGGAACGCAAACTATACTGAGAGTCTAAAATCACCAGATAGTGGACCACATAGGGGATAGTGCCGTAGCCTCGGCAGGTAGGGGTTGGGGTTCGGACAGCTGCCCACCCTCCGGAGATCCGAGGGACGAAATTGTTTTTACCTGTATCTGGCGCTTTGATATAGAAATTTCAATGATACCTTCTCCAGTTTTTATGAAAAATATGCCTCCTCTAACTCTATATAATACCACTAACTCCCCCATCCCCCGACATATTCGTCAGGCTCAGACTCAGACCTAGATTTGCTCAAGTCTTTGATTATGAACAGTCATTAAATGATTAAACAAAATAAGAATAACATTGATCAAAGTATGTATCCTTCTCTGACTGGCCCATGAATCCTGTATTCCAACGGGGAGGGTAGCCATATAATGCAGGGACTGGGGCCACTCTAACTCAGGCCCTGACCTCCGAGCCTAATTTACATCAGAGGGAAAATCTGTTAATTACGATGACGCACCGTTCTCCCAGTATCAGTTGCTGTGAACAATGAAGGCGCACAACGCGGTGGTCCTGGGATCCCCGGTAATACCACAGACATATCTGCACACCCCACACCTCATCAGACCAGCCCTCACTCACCTCGCACCTGTTGGGTTGAGTAACCTAGCAGCAGGGACAAACCCTAATGGCGTAAATAGCCGGCGGCATGACGGCTGGATCTCTTTGATCTCCAGTTGATCCAGGCCAGCTGGTAAGCCCTTAACTCTCACCCTACCTGAAAGGATCCAGGTATAGGGCGTGTGTGGGCAGGTAGGACAGGTAAGTGAACAGGGAGTGTCACACCCATAGCAGCTGTTACCTCCCCAAAGAGGCGTGGGGATGACTACAGGTGGGAAATGACCATCCATTATAGGAACCCAATTTACACTTTAGGGTGGATGTAAATGTCTTGGAACGAAGTGACCAATTTGAACTATTTTCGACTGGTAGAAAAAGACGACAATGTAGTTTATGCCAGTGGTAAGAAAATGCAACATTGGTATACATACAGCTGTTTCTAATGTGTTATAAACAGGTTCGATGGCCTTGACAACCCTGATACCAGTCACGTCCATTTTAAACCCTCATCACATGGTGTTTGTGTCCCTAAATACAACATTTCTCCGATGTGCACCAGCCACAAATCATGCTGTTTATAGAAAGAGGTAGAGACTGTGATACATGTAGTTGTACAAGCTAAGCCCACACCTATTCATGATAAAATGACGTGGATCTTGAAAGACTTGATAATTGTAAGAATGAAATCAGATTGGCTAGATTGACCAGACAGAAATAACAAGCAACCTATTCAACTGTTTTGTTAAACCACTCTGTAATGACCTTCCGGTATGTATACATAAATACTCTGACAAATATAATCTGGAATCTATGAGTGTGAGCTACCATCCTGCCTTTATGATAGAAGAAAAATCGGAGGAGTTACATTAAAGAATTTTTAGGCTAAAGCAAACGCCTGATTATGATTTCCTAAGAGCGTCTATCTATAGAACTGGTGTCATAATCTTTACATCATGTACCACTGCAAAACGTGTTTTGGAATTCATCACATTAACTCACTTTTTCTATAAGTGACTGAAAAGCGCAACGGCTACAAGCGGCGTGTTGCACTTGTTGCTGGCGCGCTCCCGCACCGGTCATCAGTGCGTCTGCTGGTACCAAGCCTCACCGGTGATTTAGATGAGGAGATAGCGGGAGGCGGACACCGAGGATTAGGTCGGACCTCCTCCTTCTATGTTTCTTGTAAAAAAACACATGGTGAAGAAAGGAACCAGAAGAAAGTGAATATGTCCAAAATTTATAGAAAATACGATGCAGAGACCCTTTTGTGCGAAATCTGCTTCAGTGAGAGCGAGGAGGAGAATTACAAAATTCTGTTATTGAGTAAATTTGGAGGACTCCCGTCTCTCCAATATTTGGATTTGGACATGAATGATTTCGTGAAATTTTGGGATCGGCAATTGATTGTACAGTTTACAACAGACAAAGTGCCATCAATGATCGACTCGCAGGTAGTTCTGCCAATAGATATGGCGTCACACAGATACTTTTACCGTCTACCCTAATTGGTGATGGAATCTGGAAAGTGGAGGGAATTGATACATGAAAAAAACACCGGAATCATATTCGCATATCGCTTAGTCAGTAATTAAGATATACACCTTTGAGAAACCATGGACATTTATCCACTGACACATTTTGTGGATAAATGTGTCTAGGCCTTAAAATGAAAAACTCCCAGTGGAAGTTAAACCGTGGAACCCTTGTGCTAGCCTTAATAGGAGATTGAGCGGCGAACAAATGAGCGACATTCTCTGTGCTGGGGGTTGTAAGCAGCACAACGAGGAGCCAACACCCCTTTCATGTGTCCCCTACCCCCTCATCAACCTACCGAGACCTTTTGTCCCCCACGTGGGAAAAAAAGAATCAAGGTGGCCGGCGAGCGGGGCCGCGGGCAGGAGACGGCGACGGGCGTCTGCGGTGTGGGAGCGTGGCTGACGTCGCTCGGTGTCGCCACCAGTCTGTCGTTTAAACAATGGTCTGCGACGTGGTCGTCTGCCGGCCATATGTGGGCGCGACGACGGGCGCTGGTCCAGCTCCCCCACAGAGTGAGGGTCAGACGTTACTTACACACTGGACAATTCAAACAGGCCGCTCTTTATCTGTCTGTGTCTGCTGTGTTTTGTTTAAACTGAGCCGATTAAAAATGTATTCAAATTGCAAAAAACACTTTTGAAGTAAATGATGCGATTATTTTTCTAAATATATGATATATATTTATATACATTAATGAGTGCAATTTATAGCATCATTTATATCAATCCAGGATTTTGTGTTGCAGATTCGCATCTAATTTTCTTTCATTCTTCCCCAAAGGTCTTTATTTTCAACATTTTTCTCTTACAAGTGAAGGGAAAACTTGAGTGAGGTCGTATATTCCCAGGTAACATACGCATCTTCTGTGTAACTTATTTAAGTCGTATTAGAGATCTCTGCTGTCGGCAAAGGATATCAGGTGTATGTATACATGCATCGGGTGGCGTAGGATGTTTTCTCAACCCTGGTACAGGTTTAGCTATAGGACTAACATCAATAAAGGTTTGCGCAACGATCATCCAAGGAGAATTCCAATATTATGCCATGGTCGCAGCAGAGTCATGGGAGATAACGTAATAAGGAACTGGCCAATCAGCGGCCAGGATTTTAGAAAGTAGACAAGACATCAACATGGAGATTTAAACGTAATTAACTGGATTTGCAGAACTATTTTGAATTACTCTGATGTTGTGATGCTATTTAATTTCATTGAAAGGGGTGAGATAATCCCAGAACTGCACTCTAATCATAATATACACTATACTCCACTCGTTCGGACGCGCCGTAATCGTCAATCGGCATCACCTCAATGACGATTGCGGCCCATCCAAACTCGTGAAATATTGTGTATTTATACGATTCTCGATCAGGTTCTATACAAATATTAAGGCGCAAATTGGCGTACGCCTTACAAGCGGGCATCTGGCGGTGGGCGGCGGCGCTCACAGAAGCAGACGACAAATGGGCGCGGCGGGCGCGCGGGGCGGGACCGGCGAGACGCGGTCAGCCCGTGTCCGGCGTCTTATCAGCGCGGCTCATCTGTGACGGCGTCGCCGGCAACGTCCCCGCAGACGTCTCGTCGCGTCTTTGTCCGTCGTAGGGGGCACCTAGACCTGCTCAAGTCTTTGAGCAACATGCAATACATAATAAAACTAAATCAAGATGCATTGCCTTGTAATATGTACCCTATCCCTGAGATGCCCCGGAAGATTTGACTGATAGGCACAAACCTCCTGTAAGTATCCCTCCTGTGTTATTAGAGCAAAAAAATCCCGCCTGTGGCCGACCTTTGGACTGTGTGGTTGTAATCAACAGTTGGATGTTCCCCTCAGTAAGTTTAGATATTCAGATGAATATATGTTTAAACCTTAAGGTAATTCTACATAACCATATCTGACTCAATATTAGTGACTGGATATCTATGATGATTATTGATCTAAATTCCTTCACATAACCTCCAGATTTCGGGATCATTAGTTGAATAATTACCTTAAAGAGAAAGCCCTACCCACGGAGAAAAGTACATATATTGAATTATTTTTTATCAGGGCGAAGATGGGTGGGGAAGGTTGAGGGGAAGGAATAACACGAATAGAGGGACTGAAGCCAGTCTAGTGGGCACCGGATGGTCCTCGACCAGACGAGTTCAAATAAACAAATTAATGAGCGGCGATGTACCTTCTCAGATAGATGCCGATTGAAATCAAGATACATCAAATAATTCTAGTAGCAGAAAAAAGGTCGGACAAGGGCTTAGACACATTTGCAAGTTATCTTCATGAACGCTGACTGCTAAAATACCAATTATCTTTTATATAGGCGGTCAAGTAATGGACTATAAAAGGTAGGGTCATATATTTATAGGCCAATTATCAAAAGACGCGTCTGTTTTTGCATCTATGTAAAGGACGATTTACATGGAAACAGATGTTAAACTCCAAATCCGTTGTTAAATTACGGGTGTATTAGGAACGGACGGCAGGTATAGAGGATGACCATATTTGGAATAGTACCATGGGCATGAGTAAATTCTTGCTATGTTTTCTCGGAGAAAATAACTACATTTTTAACATTTATGTGTATTTTACAAGTAGAAGGTTAGGGATGCACTATGTTGTAATCAATATATGGCAAATTTTTCCTGTCGTATGGTCATTGGTCAGATGAGACCTGTGTACCACTTCCAGCAGAAAAAAATTTGTATGTTGTAATCAAGTTCACATCACTTGCGTAGATACATTTAGATGATTTAGTTACCCTAAATACTCATAAGACATGATTCATGATCAGCTGGTAAAAATACGGAGTGTGAAAATTCTTTCCCGTGCTCTGTTTACACTGGAGCCACAGAGACCACAGCGCCTACTCTTTAGGACAATGTGGACCACTATGAACGAAACGTGAGGGACGTGACACAACTTGGGAGGACGGGATGGACACTGTGGCTATCGCAGCAGGATCTTAAACCATCAAAAGTTGAACCAGGGCGCTAATGAGAATCCTTCCGGGCCACAGTGGCAATGGATCAATGCCAAATAACGTTACTGAACATGACGAACATGACCAAACGCAGTCGGTGGTCCATAGCACCGTGGACAACACGGGACAGACATAGGACAACTCAGGGGGACAGCATTGACAGCATGAACCTCCTCAAACCGTGTCCGCCAGGATCATAATATAAATGAATAAATATAAATAGCAAATTTATGATTTTCATGATCATCTGCAACGGCGCACTACATTTCGCTGCCGTAGTCGCCGTGGCCCCATTGAAACTTTACTGGTGTCAGTTCTGTTCAAGGATTAAGGTCTGGCTCTGGTTACTGCGTAAAACACTGACAAATCGACGCATATCTCAACATCTCAGATTTTCATCAGAGGAATTTTTATACTGAAGCAAAGTTGAGGATGACACCTTACATAACATCATTACGGCTGCCAGAATCATGGCATGGATTAGGTTGATGAGGACCTGTCAACATCAGTCATATCACGGTGAGATCGAATCTCTCAGCTGGAAGTGACAGACACAGGCGGGAAACCCAGCAGCATCGGCGTGATCTGGAGATGAGATAAACTGACACGATGGCACAGGGGCACAGCGTAGCTATAACAGGAAGCGAAGGCGTCGCTCTCAGATCCTATCTCACAGAGTTACTCAATGTAACGAGGTCAAATATTCTCCCCCTTGCTCTATGCTGGCAAACAGGACGATAACATGTCTCAACATTGAAACGACCCTCCCTAGACACCAAATCCTCTGCATTTACGGGGACTTTATATTATAAGTTGCACCAATCTCTATAATCCAAAGTCGTCTGCTAGATCATCAGAAATAAAACTTAACAATGGAGATTCACAGACGCTTGGATCCTCACCACCTGGCGGACGTCTCAATAACTACATCGGACACATGACGTCATCTTGTGAGATCTCGCCGCTTGGGGGCGCGGGTGCGGCGTGGCGGGATGGCACGCGACTGGCGGGTCCTCTTTGTAAGCAGAGAGCTTCGCCTTCTCCAACATTACTCAATCCCTGCACCTCTTCTCACCTCCGAGGTCCAAATTTGAAGTCACGATTACAAGAAGTTACAAGAGTCTCGTTTCTCTATGCCCTCTAGGGCAGATGGCCTCTGCGTGGCGCCCTCTGCACTGCCCTCTCGGAACTAGTCACCCGCTTCAACGCTCTCCGGGGTTGGCGATCCTTACGCAAGGGGGCGCTCCTTCCGGTCGGAGGAGCGCAGGCGTCAGGTTACGTCACAGTGACGTCGCAGGGCTGGCGCACTGACGTAACCGTGCATAGTGGGTGGCGGGAGGGGTCTGGGCTTTGTTAGTTTATTGCCAATTCTCAACGCGATTATGGGGACGGCCGCAGCAAGCCTGCCCCTTACTATTGTTCCCTTTCTCTATCTGTGAGGATTTATTGCCACGCTTGTTGAAAAGAAACCCACTAAAATCAAGGCAAACCGGACTCGGTTTAACTCCCCATAATTCATGTCTCTGAAACATCGGAGGAATCTCGGCAGGCTCGCCTCTCCTGATATCTCAACCCTCCAGTAAACAAACAAGTAAACAACGCGGTTTCACGACACTACTCGGGTATCAACGGTGGCATAACCGGAAAGCTTCGGGTGTGACCCGGAAGCTATCGGTTGGTAGAGCGGAAGTCGTGCGGTCGCGCGCATCCTGTGTCTCTTCCGTTTGGGGTAACTTCAGACCGTGCCGCCAGGTGGACGCGTGTCGGGCAGACGCCGCTGGTCGTGACGAGGAAAAGACGCCCGTGAACCTCCCGTCTGGTGCAACCCCTCTACGTGTTCTCTCCTACGCGGAACTCGCCAATCGGAATTACAGGCAGACGACATTTCAACTTGGAAATACATAGACAGTAAAATCCCGCCTCTAGGACATCCTGTTTAAGGGGACATCACACGTAACCGGATAATTTGTTCTTAATTGAAATTTTCCCGTTATGAAGAGTTTGTTTCAACCCCCATTAAGGGGTTACCCTGCGTAAGGATAAATTCCATACAAAGGGACCGATATTCTTGTACGGAATGCTTCCTAACCGCGGTTAAGGGGACATTTTGGAGTGACACTTTATCAAATCTGGTGGGACAGTGTGGGGACAGCAATCTTGATTGCTTCTTTATGGTGTGTGTATGAGGCGGGTAGACTGGTATCTAGATAATCAGACCCCAGGCAAGGGCCTGCATAGGCTCCAATAGGCGTCAGGTAGGCATCGGTGGGGTGTCTGTGTAGTTATAACAGTGTCTCTATGCCATAATATCACCTGTGTAAAACATAAACATAGCCTAGACTATCGACAGTCTGAAAACCCTAGTTAAGGGGTCACCCCATGTAAAGAGACTGCTTGGAACGGAGGATTCCTCGTGCTTAATTGGGGTCTCACTGTTGTCCAGAATGAAAACCAACAGGCAGACAGTCTATGAAGGAAAAATTACTTAGAGCAAACAGTCACTGGTCACATCCGTCAGTGCTACTAACCTCGCTTCAATACTGTCATAACAATAGCGTTTGCAAGCACTCGATGTTTCCCTTCTATGGGGACGCAAATAGCTTCTATAAGATATAGACGAAGTTCCGTACAATCAGCGAGGCCAAAACTCATTGATGTAATCAACGTAGACATATTCACTACTTACTTGACTTACTTTATTACCAAACTATATTCGTTATGAGTCTAGTTTAAAATAGATTGGCTGCCACCTCTGTATCCACTCTGTTCCGTCCATGAGGTTGGTATGGAACAGTCAAATATGGTATCTGCTGTGCATACCTCGAACTAAGTGCTTTGTTTAATGTAGGTTCTAAAAGCAGAAATACTTACTAAAAATAGTCATAGCTTAAGAAATTGATAATGAGTCTTAGTTGTATGTCCCATTACATTTTAGATATACGCACAAAAGGAAATAAATTCATGGAAAGTGGCTTCGAGAGTACGTAAAGACAGTATGGAACATCTGTTAAAAGAGAAAACTTTGTCGGTCAAGGCGGCGACGGACGTAACCATACCAGAGTGAACTTGCGTAGCAATAGTTTGCTCTGGTGGCCAGTGTGACTAAGGAAGAGCAATGTATCACTTAGTTCACCTCTCACCAGGTAGGTGGCACACCTGAGTTACCTTGACACCGCATGGTGATCCAGAGACTGCCGCGACCTCTAGGAGGATGGGCGTACACTATCACCTGACCTGCAGGTGTTTCTACCCTGGTCCCCTGTGCGGCGAACAGAGAATGGTACGAAGGACCAGTGCAACATGTTGAATACCTGGTACATTACTGGTTCAGGTCTTTGACTATGGACATTCATTGAGAAATGAAACAACTTTACAATAAATAAACTTTCCAGAGCCCAGGAATCTCGGAGAGATTGGATGGGTTGGTAGAAAGAGGACACATAGGACTCGGGGACAGAAGCCATTCTTGTGGTACATTTATATGAAACCACGATTATCTCGTGACTCGGCCTATAACGAACCTGATGTGCATCATTTACATATCCATAGATTATGTTGAATATATTTGAGCCATGATGTTTATTTCTGTTTCTGTCTTATGTATGTTGTTGATTAAGCTGGTGTAGAAAGATAATTCAATAAAGGAACGTCCTTCTACATGGCTGAAATAGTAATCTATGAGTGCATGATGTAACTAATGTAGTTTAAAAAGTTAACTGTCTACAGCGTAGAACAAACAAGTACATTTATAAGTTTTGATTAATGTGATACATTAGCTTGAAGGGCGACGTCTACCGAAATAACCTAATATTGTTCTAATCGTATTAACCATTGGTATTCTGCCATATTCATCCATGATAATGCACTATATTCACCCACGATATTGCACTATATTCATCCACGATATTGCACCATAATCATGTTGGAAATACCACCACATATTCATCCCAGATATTATACCTAATTCATCCTCCTACATGTGTACATCCACATACATCAAGGTGTCACAACAGACTTTCTCCTTGGGTGATATATCTCCCAAGATGATGTCGGACAATATTCACGTTCTAGACTGATTTGCGCTGGATTATGCCACGTACCTCAACCTCCCTTCTGATCAGTATTCCACCCGCCCTAAACTTGCGCCAACTTGACGTCATCACAGTTGACTTACGTCAGAACACACCTGACTCCCACGACCTCCGTCATAAACGCCGACCTCAACGTCATTAATCAGAGAGCACATCTTCAGAAGAGCCTCCTTATAAGCGTAGAGACGGCAGCATTACCCACCTATCTCCTGCTGACAATGACTAATATCCCCATGTGTCAACTGAGAACAGAGTAGTCCACGCGTCGACGGCGTGCTCACTTTCTAATTGGGTGGACAATTAACGGTTTCCGTTTGAATTGAACGTCTTAGACCAACGTCTTTTGTTTCAGAAGGGACGTTGCCGCTTATCTAAGCATTGCTGCTCGTGGGTGTTTAAATAATGACATTTTAATTTTGCTTAATTATATGTTGCATTTGGTTTGACCTGTAGGATTATACGGAACTCCTTTCATGTCATGGTATGCACCATTATGTAAATGTGTGAGATTCTGGTTCTTGTGAGGCAGCTTTTAGTACTCGAGCTTCTTCTATATATTTCGTGAAGGCCTTACTATAGACACGTATTCTATTGATTTAACCCGCTATAATTAAATAAGATTAAAATAAACAACAGAAACCAACGGTCTCAGATTTTCAAGAAGGGAAATGAAATACGTGCCATAGTCAGTTGCTAGATAAAACCTGTACATAGGTAAATTTATCACTCCAGTCGTTCATATTTGCAATGATGCAATCTTACAGACATACATCAAACATGATATATGTGACAACACATGCATATTCATGTATGTTTGTGTTTCTAGTCAAACGTGCTTATGAATGTGTTTGAATGAATGAGTTTTTTTTCTCCATATATCTAGATCATTACATGGCAGATTTGCGGATCCCACCATCAAGCAGATATCATACAAGCATTCGACAGGGCATTCAAGTAACCATCAATTCTATTCAGATTTTCATTAAAAAGTTTCAAAATTAACACATCCAGGAGAGGAAATGACGGTTGCAGAGGCGGGAGAATCTTCACACACATGTTGCTAATTAGAACTAATTAATCCTGATAGAGATTCACCAAAAGCCGACAACGCACAGGAGTCTAATCAGTAACGAGGCGGAGACAAAAGCAAGCCTCGCTGTATAAGATCAATAAAGATAACCTATCTGCTTGCACCTCAACTCTAACGACGCCATAACGCGTCGCCAGACTTTGAAGTCTGATACGCGCTCAGTAATTAGCTCCTTACATCACGCCTCGGCAGTAGGCCAAGCGTGGTGTCCGGCCGCCGGAAGCGTGACAACCTCAACATTAAAAGGAAGCGGTGCAAACGTTGAAGATAAACCACGGAGAGATAACAAGATGATAACAAGATGGACGTCGGAAGCGAGTTCCTAAAAATTAGCGTCCACGCGTTTTCTCGCGAGATCAGAAGGCTATTGGTGTAATCTCATTCAGCGCGTGTCTGCGAAATTCTCCCCGATTTCTCTCAGTAGATGTTAATGTTAGAGGTCCAGTCATTGTGCTAAGAGAGTGAAGGGACAGCTTCTCCGAAGCTGGGGAATGAAAAGCGATGAGATATTGCTTTGCAGTATATTGTAGAGCGTGACTGGTGTAAGTCCATATTATAAACACTACTTAATCTTATTCATCATTATGTGGGAGTACAAGGAAGGCTTCAGAAAGGCCTTAGGCTAGTTTGTACTTTTATAGGAATTATATATGATAACATTTATTCTCGAATATTTATTCCATATCGGTCATTGTTGGCATAAGAAAGTACAAGCCAATCTACGATTAGCAGGTTTTGTATGCCTTTTGGCAGTCAAATACATAGCTTTGTGGACAGTCAACTATACAGGTCTTACAATTTCGTGTATCATCATGCAAGGGAGACTAATGGATGTGCAGGTCATTCCAGTATGTCATCCCCTCATAGAGGTTTTTTGTCTTAATTTTACTATACGTTTACCCTGCCGCCTCGTCTTTGGATTAATGTCCCTTTCTCTATTTTTCTTAAATCTCATATATACCATTTTCAGGTAGATGCGTCTCGTTCCCTGAGGATCCATGTTATATTTCATGTAGGTCTGATTTGCTTATCTCTCGTAAGTTTTTCCTAGTGCAGATTCTCAAGGCCCTATTCTGCACCTTTTGTAGTTTCTCTAGCAAATAGCAGGAAGCCCCGTTAATATAATACCCGCAATGCCCAAAGACTGGTACTCTCAGAATTTTCTGGAAGAGAAAAAGGTTGGTTGAAGGTTACTTTCCTTGCAATATTCACTGTGACCCACACACTACGATATGCCTAAATTTTCACCGGATATAATCAATCTACGAAATTTTGATGAGTATTTGATATGGGGCTGCTGGCCGTAGCATCACACTCGGTAAATTCACCAGGGGGTCTGCTCTGCCAGCGGCAAACCCCACCGTGTTGCCTGGAGACAGAAGCTGTTTGTTCTGTCTGACGATCAAAGAACTCCGGTATACACAACCGCTACACTGATCTACCCACCAGGGGGCGACACGAGCTAATTAACATACTTAATAACCAGCCTCCAAACATCCTGTGTGGCTTCCCGCCGGCCGCCCACGGCTCGAGTGGCTCACACGGGGCCGTGCGGTGCGAGCTACTCGGTCAGATGAGAGAAACACGTGTATAACGCTGATATCTCGCCGACCTTTTGTTTTTGTTTGGATGAGACCAAAGGGAGTAAACCCAGGGGGAACAAGTGTATCGATGAGGATGTGTAAAGTGGGTTTCAGACATGTGTTTAGTGTGTGGTCCTTGGAGACTCGCTGTGATTAACGATTGCTGAGTGGGTATAACTTCACTGTATACACTTACAGCATGCCATTAGCTTGCAGTAACAGGATGTTCTTTGATGTATATGTAGCAGGCATTGAGAAAATTAGGATCACTATTCCTCATGGAGTCCATGTATAAAGGTGCAGGTCATTTATGTGTTTACAGGTATACACTACCACGCTGATGTTATCTTTGGTATGCGACCAATGAGTATATAATTTATTATTGTATGCTCCTTGATGATACTTTGTGAAACACATACATGTAGTTCTAGGTTTACACTGGGACCATGGAGACCACAGCAGCCACATTTTGGGGGCACTGTGGACTACTGTGGATGAAACATGAGGGGCGCGCCACAACTCGGAGGGATGAGATTGACAACCGTGACAGACCCTGATCAATGTGGCCACAGTGGCAGAATTTCAAATTGTCTAAAATTCAGATATGACAGCCACGGTGTTACACAGCTTTATTGCAATCCTTCTGGGCTGTAGTGACGTGATGGGACGTGAACAAACGAGGTTGGCCATCCATGAATAAAACATGAGAGACGTTACACAACATGGAAGGATTGGATGGATAATATATGGTGCTTGAAAAGTATCAAAACACACCTCTGGAACACCATGTAAACCGGTTAAATTATAATGCCGAAAATTTCCCGGCAGTTTCAGGTAAAAGTGGCCACCATGGCCGCCGTAGTCCCAGTGTAAACCTGGCATCAGAGCCCCAAATAGATCGCATTGCATCTTCTATTCCTTCAGAAACACAAAAGATGATACAGATGTTCATGCGACAACACATCTAACAAATCGTCGCATGACCAATTGAAAACTATTTCGTTCATGCAATTGTCTTTGCTAGCATTTTCACATTTGAAAGCATTTCCACTTTTAAAATCGGTCCTTGATGACCGACAATGGAATAAAATGGTGCGACTGATTATATTTGTGAACCAACTTAAATCCGGAAAGGGTATCCTTCCTACTATGGGGTGGTAATGGCACATGAATTAGCCTGACTGCCTGATTCACACTCCATTAGTCCACTTTATTTCGGACATCTAACGCCACACCTGTTGCTGTGGTGTTGGCGGTTTGTGTCCATCTCAAGCAGACGACATTTGAACGGGTCAATCAGGGTGACTTGGTCGTTACTGCGACCGCCATCCGTCACCCCGCGCTATCACCGGGCGATATTAGGGGTAGATAGCACGTATCCGGTAGCACCGCGCAGGGGGAGAGTCCCATAATAGCGATCAAGAAAGAAACCATCCTGTTCTAAATCCGTGTTTTATTTCAAAGGCGGTACCAACGGGTCGCTGTCGTGATCCCGAGACACAAGGAGTTGTATTTTTTTCTCGGGAATATTACTTTACGTTGTAACAAGTCGTAAAGTCAGAGAGAATTAGAGAAACATGCACCAAATCCAAGACAGTTTGTCTGCGAATACAAAGACAAAGAAGTCACTGAGGATCGTCAAACCAAATGGAATATGGACTTTAATATATTTATAATTGCGCAACCTCTTTATATAAGTTTATGATATGTAGAACTCTATACATCGAGCGTTGTGTCGGTTTGCAAAAGAGGTAAATAGATGCTGATGGCAAGGAAATGCTTAGAATGTACTCAGAAATTCCTGGCGGTGCGGATCTCCGGGCGGAGACCTTGTGGATAAGGATCAGCTCGCAATGGAGAGCGGAGATCACGGTCACGTGGTCAATGAGCCGGTCAGCAGACATGCTGGTACCCGGTGGGTCGTGCCCGCAGCGTATGAGCGGCGCCCTTTGAGGCTGGGTACCAGTACAGGTCACATGACCCACGGGCGTTCCTCAGATCTCTGTCAGCGTCCACCCCCTGAGTCGCTCCATGGTCCACTAATCCGGCCCCGATTACCCTAATACACCGCATTATCACCCAGATAGCTGCTCTCAGATCTCAACTTGATGAATATTCCAACCGACAGCCGAATTTCCCGCCATTCGCTGGTTCCGACCTCAAGCGTATCGCGTGCGGCGCGCGTCAGGGGCACGCCGGGAGACAGCACGCCCGAAAGTCGTCTGCTTGGCAACAGGTGTCGGTTTGGGCGGGAAAAACGTCAGATCCCGAGCCTGATTAGATCACATGACAAGTAGCACCACAACCAAAGTGCCCTCTACTTCGAAGATGTGAAGCAGGCCACTTGTTGTGGGCTATGGCTGAAGTACCGGATTTGCAAGGCATCCCTGTGTGATAAGAAAAATCCACCTTCTCTTATCTGTCTTTGACTGATGAAAGGGATTCCGATGTTTTCTCTGGTTATCATTATTGACGAAGATTTGCAAATCCAGCTGGCGAAAATCCGTACTCAAAGGGAATTAAACCTCTTGAAACAAGTCGTTTGTTATTTTAGACCAACGGATTCTCAAAAGGACTAGAACAGGCTTCACATGCGTGTGCCTTGCTGCACCATTTTGTCAATGATAATTGTTTTCAAATTTAAAATTGCCGCTGAACTATGTCTGGTACAAGTTGAAAGAAGAGCCAGTTGAGCGCAACTAGGTTTGACAAAGGAAATAGGAGATAGATTTATAAAGCCTCGGGTAAACCAGGGTGTAAGAGACCAGGAAGCCATCCAAAGACCAGACGACATTCGCACTCACATATGCCGCCTGTTTGACGTTGAGCTTGTGCCGGTGGCATTGTTACACAGCCCGTGTGGCCTCCGACCTTTGACCCTGGGGTCAGAGGTCACCTTGACCTTATTTGTTTAGCCAGTTTCTCACACTAGGAGGTCGCCTTTACCAGCGTCCCTCGAGCTGTCGACTTCCTGTGCGCAGATCGTGAGCTGGTGAATTCAGCTTGGGATTAACTCTCTAGATCCCGTCTCTTTCTATGCGGCTACCTTATAGCAGATTAACCCTTTCCACCCCAGAGCTAGGTTAAAATGTCCTCAGTTGTAAACCCATGTAGAAACCCATGAGCTCTGCTTTGCGATTAAATACTACAATATCGATGAATATTTCACGCGGTGGGATAATCTATTTTCCTGACTGTATTGATTTTCATCGAAGTACTATTGGAATTCACAATGACGTTTGTAGGCGTTGAGTGCGGGGTGCCTCAAGGATTCATGATGGGTCTTGTATTACCGTGGGACCCACGCGAGAAGGGCACCGCAGATTTGCTCAGCTCCAGGGGACAGTCGCCCATTGAGGTGTGGTTCACAGACTCGATTGTCAGGTGTGTTGATCCGGGACATGCGATACAGGTATACGCAGGTGACAATTAATGCACGATCAGGTTGGAAGTGTGAGTGCCGAGGTTGGCTTTAGGGATGGAGATGCCTGGGTGAGGGTTGTGGACATTGCGGGAGGGTAAAGGGGTGTCTCCGGTGACGGGGGTAGAGTCTGGGAGTCAGGGCAGGTACCACGTACCCGAGGGTAAAGGGTATGGACAAACTGATAAACACCACTCAACATTTCAACACCCCTACAACGCCTACCTGTCCTCACAGTCAACTACCAGTACCACCTCACAAGGAGAATACACAATGATTTGCTAATACATTTATTATCATAGTCATATAGTTTGTTTTCTTGGTCTCTGGTATGGTCCTATACACATGACCCTTAATCCAACACTCAAGCGCGCCTCAGAATTCAGATCATTACAATACCTGAATATAAATCGATGTATGAGTCTATAGGCTATGGCTTGGTAATACATTTATTATCATAGTCACATAGTTCATAGGCCTACTCTGTGGCATAATGCAGTCATGTTGGGTTTGGGGCTATTGTCTGGCCATCACTACAGTTGAATACGAACAGGGGAATATGAAAAAATAGGTCATGCGTTTTGAAAATACAGCATTATGTCTAATATTTAAATTACAACCTCGGATTCGAGTTGTTTTTCATCGTATGCAGTCTACTATCTATTTCTCTAGATAGAACCATGACGGTTTACTGGACATAAAGTATCATTTAATACCGTGCCCCCTTATTTGTACCCGGTTTGATTATAGTGTTCAGGTGTATTGAAAAAAATGATTCCTGCCACTATATATCAATTATTATATACCATCATCCGACCTGGCTGCATCTTGATACTATCAATAGGAATCACAGAAAATGTTGATTGAAAACGTGAAAGTCATAAAACAATGATAACGTTTCAAAAATTAGCAAAAACTAAAGTCTCTAATACTAGGTTTACACTGGGTGTACGGCAGCCACGTTTCAAGGCACCATGGATCACTGTGGATGAAACTAGAGGGACTTGACACAACTCGGAGGATGGACAAAGATGGCGGACCCTGATCACTGTGACCGTCGTTTCAGAGTTTTAAACCGTCATAGAATCGGCATTGAGGCCACGGTGTTACACCATATTAACGAGAAACCTGTGCCATAGTGACATGACCGAATGTGACTGAATGCAGTCACCCGTCCAGGACACTGTAGAGAAGATGTGAGGGGCATAACGCAAATCGGGGGTGGGTGTTAGGATGGACATCGTGGTGCTTGAAAGGCATTTAAACTGTGGCTGCTGGGGACATAGTGTAAACCGATTAAACTGAAAATGCCGAAGATTTCGCAGTGGAACAAGTATCTGGCAAATGTGGCCGCCTTGGCTACCATGGCCCTAGTGTAAACCTAGCATTACCAGTAGATTTTGTGATGCCATCTCACCATATTATGCACCCGTTCCCTGCTGGGCTTGCTGCACCAAGGAGGTGTCAGTGACTTGTCTCACACCTGCCTTTAGCCCCATGCCGCGCAACACTACCAGATCACATGACAAACCGCATAATCCCTACTAATGCTGGAGCCACTACAGGTTCATAGGAACCAACGGGGAAAGGATTACTTCCCCTTCCCGCGCCACAAACCCTCCACATTCTGCACGAACTCTCGGTCCTCACCCCGCACCCGATATGTGACTCTCCTCACAGAGGCTTAATACCTCGATTATACTTGTAGAATCATGGGGAATTGTGTATGGAGAGTGCTGAGATGGCCGTCCAGTGTGCTGACTGTATAATGGGATGTAGGGGTACAGTTTTCTGATCGTGTCTCCGTGTGTGGGGATCAAAGTTTGGATCTCAGGTGGGGTGGAATGCGCATGCGCAAACAGAGAGGGATCGAGCTTCAACACGTGCCGTGGACCGTCTGAACAAAGAGCAGATCACCCACAACTAAGTCCTCTCATCTTTAAAAAAATCAAATCCCCTTCTCTGCCACGACAATGCTGACAAATTTTCTAGAAAAACCCACAGCAAATTGCACTTACTGAATAGCTGTAGTATAGTCTGGAGGTAGTAAACAATACTAAGCTGTGTTCGTGAGACTCGTATAGGATTTTGTTTCAGCTTAGATTCCAGAGGGATTGAGTCCACAGAAGAGCACCTGATCGTTCACTGTGTGTCTCCTAGGTCTGAGGTCCCGTAACTTTGGAATGGGTATTGGTGATTTTTTCAAATATATTTAAAAAAAATTTAGATCAAACAAATTTATCGTGGGAATGATCTTCCAATAAACACTAGTAGAAGATACATCAAGATATTGTCCATATGTTATATATGAGTATTAAACATTCATTTGCTTCATCTCAACTTAGCTTAGGCACATGATACATAATTATAAGTGATAGGTGAGTAAACGACTAATTGAGTATGATTGATTTACCGTTCATATATCATGTACATATTTTTATCTCCCTCTTGAATGCTGGTTTCGTTCCAATACATTGAATTCGGGCATCTAAATTTTTAAGCAGAGCTAAATGTCCTCTGTACTGAGGAGGACATACTGTAGTTATAATTGATCCTATTGGTTTAGAACCTGACCTTGTTTGAGCTTCTTGTACGATCCCCTCTTGTTCCTAACAAATTCCCAATTTGGATTTCATATGTACATTTAACAACTGTACGTCTCTCCTAGCGAGGCTTAAGACCCTGCATCCTATGCCTACCCCTCCATATATATACTCCACCCCTCCTCGCTGGGATACTTTGATTCCTGGTAGTTCTAATTCTTAATGATACCCATAATACGATACTTGAGCAAGTCTAGGTTCCTCAAACATCGAGATATTCAACTTTCATAAGTCTATGCATATCATCTGTCCTCTGAAAACGACTCCTTTTTGTTTGAACAATTTTCAGAGCTCTGTTTTGCAAGCGTTGTATACATGCAATGTCCCTTTTGTTGGCACAATCTATTATGTGAAAACAATATTCCATCTATGGATAGACGGTTTACTGAAGTTGAAAGCAAGATATAAGGCGTATTTGTCATTAATGTTGAAGTACCCATATCATGAACTATATTGTTCATCCTGATTCAAGAATTGTCTTTCTATCATATATCGTGATCTCCTCGAGTTTCATTCAAGCATTTCCGTAGACTATGTAACAGCATCAACATAATAATCCTTCACTTTTGTCTAAGCTCCTCAACTGTTTATAGGGTAGAATCGGTTAGTAGCTGAAATTAAATGTTTAAAGAGCGTGATTCACTATGCTAAGATTCCAGAGACCTTGTCTCGTTTATTTTCTTATATCCTGGAAGATGCATTACTGACAATCTCGCGGGAATAGATGAAATCACGCGGGACTTCATGAGACCTCATCCAGCTCATCAATCAGTCGAGATTTCGCTGGTTCTGGACAGGTCCACACCAGCAGACAACGGCCTCACGCCGGGTTCCAGCCGAGGTGTACGTCACTGGTCACGTGAACCCAAATATACAAGTCACGGTCGACCGACTCCAGAGCAGCCCTGGAGGAATTAATGAGGCGAGACGGGCTTTGATCATAGGTGTGGGGGTGGGGCGCGCGCCACTCGCCCTGAGGGAATCATGTGGAGGGTGGTGTAGGGGCGGAATTCGTGGGTCTGCGTTATTGGGGTGCCAAGTATTTAGCAAATACGTCAATTGTATTGATTAAAAACTTGTGTTGACACCAATTGTTATCGGATATGTGTTTGGGCATACCTTCGAGAGACTCCTTTTATTCTTCTCTTATGTTTAAATTGCAACTTGGTGTCTATTATTTTAAAGTCTGGTCAAGATATAGATGCAGCAGGAATTGCACAGAAACCAATCAACATCTGGGGGTCGTTGCTCCTGTTTTTGTGGTATCGTTGGCTTTATTCGGATGGCAGGTTTATTTTTGCGATAACCTTAACGATCCAACTGGAAAAGCACTAGAAGCCGTATTTTAGGCGGTAATTCAGCTATGGAATTGCAATCCACTTAAATTTGGGAGCAGTGGTAAGGCCTTCGGGTCGCTATTCCATGAACTGCAAATGCATAGTAAACATGGAGTAGCTTACCCCCAGATGATGTATTTTTAATGCATTACATTGCTGGGCTGCAGCCCTCTAGCTATTATGAAGGAGAACCCGAATTCATTTTGTCGAATAGCTCTTATATCCTATGTGTACCATATCATCTACCTTCATTATAATGTCTACATCTACTTGTATTTTCTGTAACAAGTTTACATTTTTCTATGACACCCTTATATTCATATGGGGCTTTCATCATTGGTTATCTCGCAAGTATCCCAAAGTCATGAAAACATCATCAAAATTCAGTTGGAAATATGCTAACCTGACAAAATATATGCCAAAAGTCAGCTTACATGTACAAGAGACGAAAGTTTGTATAAGCCATTTTCCACTGGTCGACGAAAATGGCACCGATTAATTGAGTTCTGCTAAAAATCGGTCGGTGGTGGCCAATGACTGCATGGCCGTATCTAAAAAATCAGCGAGGGTACTATGTATGCCTTGTTTCTTCTGCATTTGATAGGTCCATACCAACCCAAGTGTCCTCCAAACACAATGACCATCACCGCCGATTTCAAACCTCTTTGAGTCTATCGGTCGCTGTTCAAGTCGTTCTACCGAGTGAATACTTCTCTGCATGCCTGTTTCCATTCACCCGTTCTGGTGTCGGTATACCCTAAAAATCGATCGCTTGGATAGTCGGCCAGTGGAAAATGTGTGTAAATCATCCTCATTTCATCCACTGCACTACAGGGCATGTAGTTAAAACAATTAAGCTGATTTAGTTCACATGTGGCACCCCACTGGAGTACAGGGTGTGACAGGAGGAGGAGGGCGTGGAGGGAGATCTGCGTATATTAGATGATAGAGGGTAGAGTAGAGGGGTACGGCCATATGGCCACCCGCCACCCTCTGTGATCAGTGCACCGGGTCACCTCCAGGTGGCAGTTATCTAACCTCGTGACCTGCTTTTCACATTCAGATGAACCTGTTTAGATTGGGTAGATTCCTCCGAGCTTTAGGAATTAAATGGTTAATGCTTTCAATATTGTCTATTAAAAAACACATGTCTTTTGAAAGGTACGTGTTGGTATACCTACATCGACGATTTAGTTCGATCGTCGAACAACATGCTAGCAAACCTCCGAGTACTAAATTGAATTGATTTAAACTCGTGAATAATAACCGAGGTACTTACCAAATACTGGAGGGGAATTGATGTTCCTACACGAGGCTTGGACGCTGTGATGGTGCCCTAGGAAAAAATAGTTCCGTAGTGAGTAGGAACCGATGTAGGTGTAATTTAGATTGTTGAGTTCGAGCCGCCATTCTTTTAGTTTTCAGAAAACGGCCATAGCCAACGCTATCATTATTGTTTTTAGTATCATCATCATTATTTATATAGGTATCAAGATGGAATGATATCTATGGTGAGCACAATTGAAAAAAAACGATACAATGAGTATAATATATAATTGATCCTTCAAAACATTATGTAAAGTAGAAGATATTCTACAGAGTGATCTGTATGAATCAATATTCTATACTCGTTGTTTTTAAATGAATATCGATGCGCACAAGAAAGATATAAAGGCAAGATTGTGGGGGCAGAGTCGACAAGGACCCCTATCGCAGACTCGTAATACCCCTGACACTGCCTATAAATGTGACATGTATAAAATCAGGGCCTACTCATGAGTGAAAATATCAGAACCATCTCGACCACCGACTGCGGTTATAACATCTTATGGCATGCAATAGCGACCTGTTGCAATTACTCCCAATTATGGGCCTGCAATCTGGGCATGGTGGGGCAGGGTCTGACACCTGCTCCAACGGTTGGAGGTCTGTGCTTCCTGCCAACATGGTTCCCGCCTGATAACACACACTGATGGACAAAATTCATAAGTGAGAAAGAAGGCCCCCACTCGACCGATTAATTACGACACCGATGCCTTGTGCTCGTACACACCCTAGTGACGTCACAGTCTGCGTCATAGACACTGGCACTCGGTCGTGACGTCACAGCTGGGTAGACGCAGGGCACGCGCCATGAGTCTCGCGCCTGCGCGCTGGCCTGTGACGTAATTGGGAAGCCACTCGAAAAAAAGCGCGGGAGAATTTGGATGGAGCAGACGACACTTTTGGGGTGATGAGTTTGAGTTATATAAGACAGCTGGGGTGAGCGGAGTCCATATTGACGTCCATAACTGCCGTGGCAGGTGTGGTCCCGTCCGTCTGACAGTTATAACATGCACGAGACAAAGACAAACTCATACTGAACTCTCTAGTGTACAGATGTTGAACCAATTTGAAACCAATAATTAATTGTTACCGTTGATATCCAGCTTTAACCAGCATGGTTTCAGGCGGATATAATATGTACACGTCTCAATAACATCAATGCTGGCCCAGTATGACAAATTATACTTCAGGCGGCGGTCATGGTTATATATTTTGAATTATAGCTCATGTGCTCAGATGTGTTTTGTCGTATGAGTTAAATCAAGCTTACACTTTACCAAACATACATCTCAGAATTCACTAGTTTCTGAACTTACCATAGTCACAGCTTTAGGACATTCATCTGTATAGCGTAAGACATACAAACACACACATCTATAGAGCTGTAAAATAGTCTATACTGATTGGTACTCGAAAATAATCATATAAC
Source organism: Alentia gelatinosa (assembly GCA_950022655.1). NCBI lineage: Eukaryota > Metazoa > Annelida > Polychaeta > Phyllodocida > Polynoidae > Alentia > Alentia gelatinosa. Next base: position 16,844,519 of record OX465590.1, read on the forward strand.
TTGACATATATCGAACATATGCCGTATGCCATATCGTCTCTGGCACCACAAGGACACATATTTTAGTTTACACGCAGAAAACAAGATAACAGTTCTCCCCACAATGTATAACGGGAAATCCTTGATACCAACCAACCATACAAAATATATGCTCACCAAGTCACCTCTTCAAATATTTTCCCTGTTTTGTTTTGTGATCTCCCCTGCAGAGTTGTGTGTGGTAGTTTCATATGGAAGTACAATAGTTCAGAAGTACCATGAGGAATGTATTTCATGAACATAGATCATGAAGGCAGAAAATGTGTAGAAGAAAGAAAGAATGTTCTCTGCTCAATCTGAGTCTTGTCAATGCATCCATATTGTTGTAACTGAAAAACTTGCTACGTGTGAGAGTTTACAATAAACAAGTAAAAAAAAATCCTCCAGATAAATGGCCGTGCATCATATCCTTTTAAAATAATATCATTAATCCAAATTATGCAAAATGGACGTGGCGTTGACAGCGACTACTGAGCAAGTCAACGCCAAAAAAAAAATTTCCGACAAATGGGAACAGGTATCTTATTACCGCCCCCCCCCCCCCCCCACATGGGAATAATTTGAAATATATTAATCCAATTTATTATATTTTTAAATACTAGAATACACTTTGAAACTCTATCCTTCCATTTGAAGCAACTACACTGGATTTAAACACAGCTCAGATTCTTGAACCTTTCAAATTAGAAACCGAATTTGAAAATCTACCCATCAGAATTCGAATCCTGATCCTGGCTGAAATGATCGAGTAGTAACACACAGATGGGAGATGAGGATTACGGTCTAAATGCCATCACATTCCCCCTCCTCCCCTGTACTCCTCACGACCCACCTGTGTCTAATGACCTTCTGGCACGTGCCACAACGGTAACCCCCCCCCCCCCCCCCCCACACACACACACCAGCGAGCACACGCGCCGAGTGGACAGGTGTGGCGGACGAAGTGAACACACTGCGCAGTCCGCGGACTCATTAAGAAATTAGCGACTTGGCAGCTTCTGTCACTGCGGGTGTCTTTGTTGAGGCACACTGCTCGCAAACAGCGCCCAACGGTCTCACCTTATGGCGGAGGCACAGGAGCAGGATTGGTAATTAGGGCGCGGGAGGCTTAATGAGCGACGTTTACGTTTTTCAAATCTACCGGTTTCTTTGTTGGGAGGTGTGGTGAGGTATGGTCGCGCCCCTGTGACTTCTACTCATTTTGATTTAAACCTGTGTGCGCTAGCTTGTAATGTCAGTTTTTCTTACCTCAATGATTTCCTCTTGTAATTACAGCTCATGGGAAACTCATCAGGCCGCTATTACTGTGAGAGATCTGAGACGTATTTAACAGTCGGAGAGTATCATTGACTTATTTGTTGGACAGAAAATAGTATCAACATACTTGACCCTGTGAGATTACTGATGACTTATTTGTAATACCTTTATAGTTATTACTAATTTGCCAGACTGAGATTACTATCATTGAATTATTCAATTGAGTGAGATTACTATTGACTATATTTGCTAGACTGAAATTATTACTATCAACTTCTCTATGAAGCTGAACTACTATTAACTTAATATTGACTTATTTCTATCAAAACGATTCCTGTGTAAATGGTCGACAAACATAGTACAAATAATATATATTTTTTTGTTTTAGTATGAGCATAGCTCTTTTATTGATCAGTATCGTAGAATACTTTGGTTCCTATTGGTTGTGGTCTTTATCGTGCCTGTTGTAAACCGAAGTAACAGCAAGGGTCATTTCTGAGGGCGATATCAGCTGTATTACGTGAGCTGGGAGGAGTAGGCCTGCAGTGGGTCCAAAACCCAAGGATCCCGTGTTTTGCATTCCAACATAGCCCGTCTATTGACAGTGAGAACAACATAACACAGAAAAGAGTAGAATCCTGCTTTGACGACCACCTTCGGGGCTAGGCCAAAATGGTCGCATTTTGGGAGGGGCGTTGCGTTGAAAAAGGCCTTGTGGTTAATAGCCAGGACGAGGAATGATGCAAAATCATGTCATTTCTGAGTGATAATCAAAGACTAAGGAAGTCCAAGGAAGAGAGTTTGATATTACAGGAAATCACTGGGAATCAATAGAGCCTTCTCTGAGTTCGTTTTATATCAGAAGGGAGCTTTATTGATCCTTGAAGTTATAGATTGAGGATTTCCTTTCGTCGCTTGGTTGATTCCTGCATAGATTTGGTTGTACATGTACATCAAACTTTCATCTTAAATTTAAAGATGAAGTACAGAAATGAGTCTTGATGATAAAGTTATTAAAAATTAAGACCCGCCCCTAACACAGTGAGAGTACGGGTCTGTGTAGAGGCGGTCATGACATGTCAGGTCGGCAGCAGAGTCAGTCAGGGGGTATATAACACAGGTGGGAGGGTGTCTACAGGTCATTTATATGCAGGAATCGCAACAAGTCATGTGGGCTATGGAAGGTAGCCCCAAGAGAACATGGATTACCTGTAAATTCAACTGTTTCATTGTGAGGAATGGTGGGATATAAACCAGATAACAAGATAGACAGACAGGCAAAGATACATAGATACACATGATATATAGATACATATGATACACAGAGTTGCATACATACCTACCCCCAACACCACCAGTACAACCTTGACCTGTCATGCCTCAATGCCCCTGCCACCTTTCTCTCACCTGGCTTTGTAAATTCATTAGAAAACATGCACAATACAGTAAGACTATCCTATGAAACTACAGATACATGAGATACAGATACCAGATAGACATATAGAGATACATAGATATTGTGTATATTGTGTTAGTTACCATATGCATGTGGTGGTCAGTGCACTGCTGGTATTTCTTGTCATAGCCGGTAATCACGGAGCCCTGTGTGTGGACAGGTAGGCTGTACACTCTCCTAATGTCATGCTTGACTGAATCACCCTGCGGAGGCTCTGGGGCCCGTTTCACAATCCAGGATCGTACATGGAGACCATTTTCTGTACGCCATAGAGACCCAGGGACGATGAGGGTCAATTTCATACAACACCTATGGACGACCTTATGGACGGCCAATATTGTCTTAGACAACAGACTTAAATATTATTAGACGATAACCCTTGTACGAGGTACAGAAAAGGTTCTTCATGTACGATCCTAGATTATGAAACAACCCCCTGGTGTTATATATGCCCGTGCAGAGGGGCTAAGAGAGTCTCCCGTTTTGAGACAGGGCAGACTGCTTCATACTAGGCAGTATAGTACTCATAAGTGACTCTGTCGCAAAGGTCGCCAAAAGGCCAGCGGCCGGCATACAACCCACGCTCCTCCCAGCTGAGAGTAAGCCCCGCCGGTAGGCGGGGCTTACTCTTTAGGATTAATTAACAGAGCTTAATTGGTTTATATAAGCTTTAAGCAGTCACTAAGCCACGTGAATTGAACTTTGAAATTTCATTCCTCTTTCAGTCACAATTTTGATTGGTACTCATTTCAAAAATAATTTTATAATGAGTATTATTTTACCCTATTTAGTTTCATAATGAAGAGAAGACATAAAATAAAACGGGATATATTTGGAAAATATAGGAAATACTTGACAAAAGTGACCTAACAGTTGTTGAATTATAGTTTTACAATCTCACATTAAACGCCACCAATTGTGTTTAAATTGCATATACTGCGACGCCATCGCATTACTAGTTTACATATTGAAACAAATAAATTGAAAATAGTTAGATTTAATGAAAATATCAAGATTTAATGAAAATATCAAGATTTAAAGCATTAAAATATGTTGACGCTTTAGTATTCACCCCCTCCAGCCACATACTCACGCACACACACTCAACACTCCCAGCGCGGAGCCCCACCATACATACTCATGCTGACTGGCGCCAGAACCATTCACACGTGAAATCTTTTCAATATGCTTGAGAGGAAAAATAGTAATTTTCTCATTTCATGGGGTGTAAGAAAATAATACCAGCTCCAACTGAAGCAAACGGTGCATCGCCGCGAGCGCCACGCTGTGGGTGTTAGAGGAAGCTCATTCACGCCTGCGCAGTCAACGCGATTCGAAGGAGACGCTCGGTAGTCTATCATGGAGATCTTTCTCCGCGAATAGCACTCATATCACACAGACCTGGTGGTTTCTGTGGACAGCTGGCATTGTGGTACAGTTCTGGAACAGGGCCCATGCCGCAGGCTTGTTGGGTTTTTTGCTCGTTCGTTCGAGGCGCGATGTTTATCGTAAATACGGGTACGCTGCATCGCATCGCTAATCTGTCGTAATCAGAAAATTACCGGTTGTCGCTGGTTGGTTGGCACACGCAATGGATCGGTATCAGAGCCCGGAAAATAAACATAATCCATTTCCTGCACACTGTCGATACGTCTAAACGCCCTGAGGCAGCGAAATCTAGACGCCATTCACCAACCTCTCAGGCATGGAGAAATGAGTGAAAACTCTCAAATCCGCCTCACATGGAGTTCGACACTTATATCTTGAACTCCAGCTTCATCCTTTGTAATTTCCAATACACATTTTGGTAGGTTATAATAGATTTTTAGACAGTTACGTTTGAGTTACTTGAACCCCAGCTAATCCCAACCTTTCACTTCTTCTTTTCATCCTTTGTAATTGCAATTACGCATTTTGGTAGGTTATAACAGTTTTAGACAGTTACATTTGAGTTACGTAGTACGTGAGATCAAATATTTCTTTTCCTTTGTATATATAAGGGAGACTGTACGAGCTATTGTACAGATAGAACGCAATGGAGGAATTAAAAAGAAATAGGCGAAATTGTTCACCATTGACTCGATGACTCCATCGGGTAATATTTACTTCTAATGATACGGGCAGTTTCCTGGTAGGAAGACCAAAACGTGACTTGAAATCTGATTTGAAATTTTAACCTTAGCGAAAACATCATCAGAAATATCACTCTAGTGATTTCATGAAAAAAGATGAACACAAGAGGAAAAAGACCTAGCTGAAGAGTAAGCAACACATTTCCACTAGGAATGGAAAACATCCTGCCCATACAACAACTTCCTGTGCATAAACACACATAAATATAATGGCTTTCTCTTTTTCTCTGCTATTGCGTGGTTGAACTCAGAAACTGGGGTGGAGAATAAATTGAATCTGGTAGACAAGATCCTCCACTAGTCACGCCTTGCGTGTCTCAAGATGCTAATCGGCCTGGTGGGTCCCTGGTCCACCTGTGGTTTAATATGATAAGGGTATTATAGCCTTTATCCTCAGATTGCATCAGGTAATCTCTGATTTACTCTCACTGACCTGAGGGCATACCTCTCTAACAGAATTCTGTGTAAACCAGTAGAGGAGTGGTAGAGATTGTGGAGTTCTGGTACAGATTGCCGGGTGAGTCAAGCGGAGTTTCTTTGCATGCGGTACAAAGCCCGAGAGTAATCATATCCTGCAATCCAAGCAATTTCTCCAGGCAGTTAGTGGAAATATCTGAACCTCTTATCTATACTGGTTGGATTTCGATCTGATGCTAGGTTTACACGATGTTCCCACAGGCCACAGCGTCCACGTCACAGGCCACCCTGGGTGACCGGGAGGGACGTGTGACAACTTAGGTGGACGGGGTGGACAAACGTAACAGACCCTGGCCACCGTGGCCACTGTAGCAGATTTTTCAACTCTGAAGAAATCAGCCATGACGGCCATATCAGGCCGTGGTAATACATGGTGTTAATGAGAATTATTCTGGGCCGTGGTGATGTGACATGACATGACTGAACGGAGTCGCCCATGAGGGATGTGAGACAACTGTGGACCACACGGTGCTTCAGAGTGCTTGAAAGGCACTGAAAGCGTAACCGTGGGCGCATGGAACATAGTGTAATCTGGTTTAGACTAAAATAGCGAAAATTTACAGGGTGTAAACCTAGCATAACCTTGTCCCTTTTATATCAGTGTGTGTATCATTAGAATTATCTGTTTATTCGAAGGCTCCACCATTGGAGTCCATTGATAGGCGATATTTAGAATACATCCCCTTCATTGCTGTCTTTGTTTAGCAACTAGCCTGGAAGAAAGATGATGAATGATGCTCTTGCCTCGACATTTTAGTCATTTTGCTATACTACTGGGCAACACACAAAATATTTTTTCGTAGCCTTTAATACATAGCCACTGCATATGACATTATTTGACATTTTTCCCTGGTAGCGCTATAGTATCATGGTCAGGATATTCTAAAGTTACTATAAATGTCTGTATTTTTGGGTTATCTGGCTAAAACAAATTTTCTGCCCTGAAATATTTTCACGCGAAGTCGAGCCATACTTATTGGGAACAAAAAAACTGGTGATAAGATACCAATCAAAATGTCGTCTGTCTGGCATTCCAGTCTGAGTATGGCGCTGAAAACTGTTCTAGCAGAATGCCTGATTTGGCTCGCTGCCTGGTACGCGTCGTGTCGCACGTGCGAACAGCGGGAGCGTGTCACATCCCGCCACCCCTTCCGTGCCGCCCGCCCCTCCTCCACCCCTCTCACACCCCCCGCCGCACTGACCACCTTCGCTTGACCATCCGAGCATTGTCTGTCTGTGTGTCTGCTCAGGGAACAATGGCGCTGGCGTCGTGCTTGCAGAAGCAGACGATGGTCAGACCGAAGTGGCGCGAAATGACGCCGTCTCCCGCTAGGCGGCGTCTCGTCGCGCGCATGTCAACTGGCGCTGTGGAAGCCGTCGTTGTGATTAATTTAGGGGAAGCTCCCTCGGGGAAAAAGACCTGAGGCCCTCGTCTGGAAGGACATGATGGGGGTAGTTTTGTTATTTACTAAATAGATCTCCTGGAGACGTCTATAGACGAGAGCCCAGTGAATTGGGTTCAGACCATATGTTGATGTCATTAAGGAAGGGGCCTACTGTGAGATATTGAAGACCGTGGCAGGTAGTTGTCTTTGGAACAACAATAGATGCTTGAACAGTTGAGCTCTCATGCACTGTCAACTTCTAGGAAATAGCAAATGGCATTGTTGGATATTCTCTCTCAACCTCTAGTGTATGAAACCGAGAGATTCCTAGTTCATCATTTCCCCATTTTAGTGTTGATTTTAAAATTCCAATGATGTTGATCTTAGACAACTATTCAGAATAACATGAAATGAGAAAGATGCTTAATAGGATACAGTTTTATTCGCATATTCAAAGTAAAACCCTTAGGTACACTTAGCATGGCTTGTTTACAATTATCATTGTATAAATTCAAGAGTCCTCCTGAACTAGATCCTCTTTCCAGTTGTCCGTTTTAACAGTGGTTCTTCTTACCTGGCAGGTGTATCGTCAAGTACCCAGCCAAACGCGCTCAAATCCCAAACACATACTTAGCAAAGAAGATTTAAACGATGAAAAACCTCCACCTAAGGCACAAAAACGCAAATATGACTCCGGCCCTGGAACAATGGCTTTGTACAGGTTTCAGATACGCGAGACTGGAGTTTGTTTGTCCTGCCAAGTCAACACCTCTATAATCATGGAAACAAATAAGGACAGCGCTACGCAGGCGCGTGGACAAATACATTAATTCTCCAAGCACATGATCAGGCATGCGCAGTGGGAGGAGTGTCATGGCAGGACAGGGTGGAGAAATGAGAAGAAATAGCAAACAAGGGCTCTGGGACTTGAAAAAAACATGGTGTTAGGGGAATGAACGTTTACACGAACATGGATGCATGTCATGTTAAACTGCGTGGGGAATAAATGTATGTGAACGATCATGAAAATGGATGGACGCATGCTCAAGTACTTCTCAGCACATACGACTGTTGAATGTGAAGGGCTGAGGAGAGTGGGACGTGGGAGGAAGAGAGAAAAAAAAATTCTAGTGATGAAAGAATATGTTGATGGCTGCACGACTGAGGATCTGACTTGTAGGGCAAATCAAACACTACCTTACTGTTCACGTTTCCTAGGTGATGAAAAAGACAGAGGTGATGATATATCAAGTGTGATTGTAATGTACAGGATATCACAATTTTACAGAAAAGAGGGGAAAGAGCAATTATTCTTTTTTCATGGCAGGCGAAAGTATTTATCACAAGACATTACAGGCAATAATAAAACCCATTCTAAGTGAAGTCTCTCGTTCCACTTCAGATTTATTGAGGAAATCCTATATTCTAAACCAAAGTAAATGAATAAATTTCTGGCTATTTTTTTGCTGGATTTATTTGAGTTTTTCTCACTTTGCGATGGAAGCACGCCCGTGAGAAAGGATTCTACCTCCCGTGTTGACTTCGTCCATGTTTTGTTTCACGAGTGGTTCTGTCGAGACCACAACCTTTATAAATCACAGATTCAGGTAAGGTAGTAAGAACAAATGGCCCTAACCTGTCGCCCAACTCACCCACCTGAGGGAAAGTGAGTACCTGGAGGGAGTGTACCCCCCGCAACGACCAAGGTGAGACCAATTGTGGCGACCCCGTGCGGCCTGCCGGCGAACAACAAGCACACACAGTTATCCGGTCGTGATCCATCATTTTACGACATGCATTTCACGACATCCATCAGGCTGGCAATCAATACTGCGACGTTTTACGTCAAGTGAGCGACGTGCACAGACGCGGCGTCGCTAAGCAGGGGACGCGCTGTCTAGACGACCCAAATGTTTCCATAGGTACGTTGTGACGGAGTTAACATTGAAAGTGTTGTGACGTCAACAATGACTTTGCCATGACACCTGTTTAATTCAAAATGTGGCGTTTCTAGATCGTATATTGTCACTAGATTATTGACAAAAGCTGCTGTATTCTCTGATTTAGATAGATACAATATTCCTTTCGGTGATACCTCGCAAGGCTTATATATTCTCATATGTTCAACTACAAATATATACGATAGAAAGAATTTAGTTTACATATTTTGTGGGAAGACCCTATTGTTGAAATTGAACTGAGCCCTCCATTTGGCAAGGAACAGAAAGAAAGCTTGTGTGCACGTTCGGGGAAATAGGGTAAAATGTATAGAAAAGGACAGGAAACCGACCGGCTATAGGAAACCCATCGATGCCCACCGTCTCTTTGAAATTGCTGATTTAGTACATTCTAGCAGCCCAAGTGTGGATAATTTAAACGGACCCATTTGTACTCAATTTCTCACACCCACCCCAAAGCAGGGCCCCGCTGGCGTGAAAGCAGAACCGGGTAATCAACCCACCTGCCTGGCTGTATATCTATCACATGCAAAGGATTTGGATCCCATGGTGATCCAGGTGTACCCCCGTGGCCCAGGTGCGAATAAAGTATGCGATTTGCTACATCTGATCCCCTCCCGTCTTGGGTGGGCCTGGCAGGTTGTGTACTGAAGGCTAATTCACAAACCAACACTGGGAAATTTGGTTTTTCAGACACTTAGTCACGGGGGTGGGAGCGGGCGGTGGAAATTACTGCCTCACCAGACGATGGAGGTGTCAAGATACAGAACCAGGGAGCTCAACGCCGATGAGCGTGGACGGATTTGTAGCAGCACACAAAAGAGGAGAGATAGTCCCATTCTTCTTGACCAGATGCCCACTGAATGCCCATAGAGCTGATCATATTTAAGGAGGTCTTTATGGATGATGTTGTCAGTTCTGGGTAAATCATCAAGTTACTCTTGGATGAATTGTATATCAATCATGGACGTATTTCGGTCGGACACCGCAAATAATCTTATGACTAAGTCGGGAGGGATCTGCCGTGTTTGTTGGCTCTGGATTGAATTTCGACTAATTTCTAAGCTCTGCATTAGGTTGGAATTAAGGTTTATTTGACAAATAGATACAAGGAAATCTGGCACTTATACACTGAGGGAAATAATGAGCTGCAGGCATAGACCAAAAAGCCCCTTGAAAATGTATTCTGGTGGATTTCACGCTTTTCAGCAGACTGGCTATTGCACTCATGGAATTTCCAAATATAAAAGAATGCAAATGCTTATGATAATATCATTTTAAAGAAGTTCGCGTTAGTTATTTCCAGTTTGTCACAAATCAGGATATAGACTTCTACCTATTCACGCTTCACCAGAAAATTGTTCTTCCAATTATCACTAGGTGGCCATTACATCTTGGCCGTAATGGGACACTTCCGATCCATGATAGTATCATGCAGCTAATAAGCATGTCTTACTTCCGGAGTGAAAGTAACCTGTTGAATAACATGACTTAGTGTTATTGGGAATACGGGCTTTTCAGTCTGTTCATATAAAATATGCATTGCGTACCGAAATAATTGTCCCTTTACGCGATTTGACCCCTTACGTGGGGGGGGGGGGGGGGGGGGGAGGGCAGCCGCTTAATCGAGGTTAAGATAAACTCTTAATGTACGGAGAAACTTTTGTTCGGGGGAAATTGTCCCCTTACGTGGAACACGCGGAGATGCGTAAATGAAAGTCGGAATGCGCCGAAAAACGCCACAATACGTACAAAAGCGTAAAGAAGCGTTGATGAACGTTGAGAAACGTACTAAATCGTTGAAGGAAAGCTAACAAATGCGTTCCAAATCCGTAGCTAATACGTACTCCCTACAAATTTAAATACGTAGAAGAAACGCCAAATTTTACGCCAGTGTGACTGGGGCATTACCTGTATCTACCCTACCGCCGCCTAGTGGTGAGCTCGGTGTCTAGTGACCTATAGAACACGCCGTATGTCTTGATGTAGGCTATTGGATACATATGCAAGGTCTCTACGCATACTTTTCTTTCTATCCCCAGAGTGGTTCTCAACGAATGGACAATGCTGGGGATTCTATTAAGGAGCCCTCCCTCAAACAATCAATGCCTTAGATAGCACTTGACGTTGCAAAAATAGTGGTGACTCTTCTGACATTCCACTGCACCATAAAAGGCGTCAGTAGAATGGCTTTCTGAATTCAGCCAGGACAAAAAGATAGTCTTTTGTTATATTTTTCAAAAGTGAAGTAGTTATGTAGTCACCTCATGATATTTAAAAGTTGAAAATTAACAGAAAGAGTCTCCTTTCATCTCTGAATCCGATAAAAAATCCGGGGAAAATCAGGCTACAGAATAAATGATCTGGTGACGATAAGATTTTTTTGGGCCATTCTTATCTTGTTTTTATCCTTGCAAAGTAAGGGAACAACACTCAATTAATTTAAACGAGTCATTTATCTTAATCAACGGAGTCAAAAGTTTTGTAATTATAAGGCCACCACCGATAGATGGCCGTTCTCTGCCAGTCACAATAAGGACAAAGCAAAATACAATATTTTTCCTTATTATTCGGTATTTTCCTTGTTTTAGGAGCCATCTTGTGTGCAGACCATTTTTGATCCAAGATCGAAGCACTGTAGTTGGGACTATAGTAAACTGTTACCAAGAGACGAGAAGATTATCATAAAGTCGCCCGATAGAGATATGTCAAGACATTATTTCTGAACAACACTTTGCACTTTACATATTTCATGTGTAACCCTGAATTTTTTCCAACACCAGAAAATCCTTTTTCTATGTAAACTGAAAAAATGCAGAACCTAACCCTGAATGCACATCATAAACTGGGAAATATAAATAATTTTCTATCCAGAAGAATTCCTGTTTCTCGTCCGTATCTCGGAGGCACGAATTTGTCAAATTTAGCTCAGACAAGTCCCAGCATTTCTGTCAACTTTGAAGAGATTAAATAGTAGTTGCTGTAATTAGTCTTTGATGCTGTGAGTATTCTTTGCAATTTGGGATAATTATAATGGCTTACCCAATGGCAACTCTCAGGTAATTGCGATGAGAAATTCCGCTGTCTCTGTCAGGCTATAATTATTTGAAAACCTGAAGTAAAGTCAAGAATAACAGGACGCTCCAAGAACGAACTTTAACCAGAAATGATTGACCTCGTTATGGTTCTTTCTTCATACAATCCAGCACTTGATTTATACCAATTTGCAGTCACGTTTCTTGATTTCTTATCTTTGGAAAATATATGCTTTTGCATGCTTTGACTGGCTTCTTGAAAACTCGTTATCCAATAATCTACTGATAAAAAAGTTGCCCTTATTGCGTTATACCTGCGCTTCTCGTGACTTATTTCTATGTAGCAATAATCATACATAATGACTCGAGAATGAAAAGTTTTGTTTGTTGGTTTGGATGGCTGTACACAAGGATAGATAAACCATAGCGGTTTGGGCGACCGTTCAATATTCTTCATAAATCTTCATGGGACACTACGGTTATTCTTGCTATATTTGTAGGTAATACATATGAGAAATAACACATGTGTATTTGCCAGAACTCTTCTCGTTCTTCACCACCTCAGACATGCACGTGCCGTGTCCGGAATCTAGTGCGGCGTGTGCTCACCAGGTGTGACTGACGGGTGAGCCCCCTACTGGCGATCGCCTGTACCTGGCCAGGTGTGCCGACGCGGTCCTGCACGACCTGGTGTGGTCAGACGAATCGTGATCTTCTCTACCTGTTCTCTACCGGTGTACTTGATTATATATATATATTTATATATATTCACTAAGGCGACTAATCTTTGTTTTCCCTCTCTAATGTCATACTTCCCTTTCCCTTTCAAGACATTTGTGGGAATGGTACTTGGGTAATCAATATATGTTGAATAGATTGTTTTGTTTTGTGAGGATATGTCACACCACCTTTATAGACCTAGATATTCTCGTGCATTTCAAAATACAACAAGTCTCTGCTCAATTCTTTGATTATGGAGATTCATTCTCAAAATCAAACTACTTTGTGAGCTTTCCCAAACGCCCGGCAGATCCAAGAATCAAAGCCGTGTCAGATGTGCACAGAGGTTCTCCTTCAGTCGCGTGGACAGGTGAGGGAAGAGGAGGGGTGGCCATTTCTGATGCAGGACTGTCCTTTCCACTATATGTAGGCATGGGAGGCGAGGAATTATTTGGAACCATACCTCGGCTTTCGATTTACAACCCTGCTATTGTTAGCCCTTGCCTGAGGGAATGTCCCACCATTGTACATAGTTCTCCCTTCCATTCCTCAGAATTAATTCACAACAACACTCAAAGCCACGCGGGCATGTGAGACAACACTTTTAACATCCTATAAATAGAGCCAATACGGACACATGACTTCGATACTATAAAAAACAGTAATTAACACCTATCTGCAGGCTAAAAATAAAGCAATGCATGTACGGCAGACTAACTATAAATAAAGTTAATAGGCGTAAAGATCTCGGATTACATACACCCCCTCCATGGGCAGGGAGACTGAGATACTTGCCATGTCTGGGTCAAATGGTTGTGGGACACCTACGGGGCTCCTAGGAAACCATCCCCCTTCATAAACGAGGAACCCCATTGGAGCCATGAATTCCTGGAAATGCGATAAGCCCTTATTTGGCTGGGGTGGTGCGGAGAGCAGGGGGTCTCACCGCTGGTAACAATGCAGCTGGGGACAATGAGACGACAATGGGTGTAGAGTCCGCCGTCCGCGCAAGTGGGGGTGGGACATAACTCTTACCTCCTGGAAAAATTAATTTCCCTTCATTAAAAAAAGCAAATACAAAAAAGAAAACAGCATCTTTATGGGTGAACTTTAATCTGTCAAATTGTTTAGAATCAAGATCGCGCACCCTCTCTGATCTGGGAGACTATATGTAATAGGATTGTATTTACTAGTAGATATTTTCGTGTAAACCCTCGAAGCTTTTTTTAACTTCAAAGTAAAACTGGATAAGTCGCCTTTTACAATGTACATAATGGAATAGCCCGACTAAAAATCCGTCCTTGGTAACCACCGACCGCTGGATTCAGCGTTAAATCAACAATGACATAAACCTATTAACAATGAATCATGAAGTAATGCAAAGCTATTGTTATCTATACATTGTGGGCAAAAAAGACTCTGGATTTAAGGTTAAATCAACAATAACATGAACTAATTGATCTTAGATGTGAGTACTTACAAGGAATCGGAAAGAATCATACACCTATTGTTGTCCATGGATTCTAGGCAGAAGAACTCATGTCCAGACCTAAGGACAGAGCGTGTTAGTCCCCCCGTATCATCAGAGTAATATCATCTTACAAAGACACACAGGGGAGGCACCGCAGAGTGTATGAATGCGCTTTTGTGAGAAGCAGGAAAAATGTGAGTGAAATATGAAGAGTTTTTGTTGAAATCTTCAGAAAGCGTGCGTGAAAATGGACGACTGTTGTGGTTTCCTATTTCATGTCGAGGGCACCGAAGGCACCCCAGTGATATCAAGCTTGTATATCACAATAGGCACACCTGAATCAAGAATGCAAGTGGGTGGTATTCAGTAATATATAGTCAACCAGCTATTACAAACAGAGAGCTTATGAAAACTCAAATACAGGCTTCTACACCACTGGTTGAATACAAAGACGTGTTTTAGATTATATTTAATCTATAAGGAAATGGCACACATATGTATTTACCGCTGGGAACGCAAACTTCCTCGGCTGAATAATGGAAAATATATTGGTTACTTAGACTAGGATATGCAGTTAATAAGAGGGTGCGTCCACCAACCACGACAGGGCTGCGACAACGGCTTTCCGACAAGGTCCACGACAGATTGGAAGCCTTGTCGTAGCCTTGTCGTGGTTGGTGGACCACAGTTCCCGACAAGAGGCTACGACAAGGCCACAACAGGCTGCGACATGAAACTTGTCGGGGGCCTGTCGGGGGCCTTCCGACAAGGTTACGACAAAATCGAACATGTTCGATTTTGGAGCCGTGTCGTGGCGTGTCGTGGCGTGTCGGGAGGTTGTCGCAGAGGTCTACGATAGAACATTTAGTTGGAGCGTGCACTTCCCGACAGGCTGCGACAAGGGCTCATGACGGCTCCCCTCCTCACGACAAGGCTGCGACAAGGAGCCGATAGGAACTTTCTTGTCGGCGCGTGTCGCAGCCCTGTCGTGGTTGGTGGATGCACCTCTAACATAGTGGTGAACACTGATAAACTTTTTTTTATACATATATATCATTTATTTATCCTTGATACGATAAGGCAGTACCTGCCTGTTAACAATCAATAACCAGCATTTGTAAGTCATCCCTGAATGGTCGAACTGACTTTTGCCTAACTAGCTAGGTGAAAAAAAGCAACAATTATTCAAACAATAAGCAACAACTATACAAACTTGTGGGCTATGTCATTCGTGGTCATGGAATAAAGCATTGACCATACATAGGCCTACATGCCCAAGATTTTGTATCAACATGTTTCTGTATATAGACCGGACTGATCCAAATAAGCTGTAATGGAAGACCATTTCGCCAGAGATGAATTACCTGCAATAAAAAACAAAACAAAAAACCCTCACGACCAATGCCTCAGCAGTACCGATCCTAGTTAACATAATAAAATCTGGCGTCTTTCGTGAACAAGCGTTTGGGAACAATTTCGAACTGCATCAAATGTGGTATTTAATGAAGTCAGATAATGAGATAGATTATCATGGGCAGCTTCCTGATTGTAAGTGACAAGATTCATTTCGCCCTCAAGGGAAATATCAATGAATGTTTCCTGAACATGTAACACGGCAATACAAGAGTGTACTCATGACTCCACAGCACGATTTACACGATGATCAACGTTCTCTTGTTTTAGTCGTCAACCATGCGTGCATATTAACGTAGGATTGAATGGCTAATAGTTTGGCATGTCAGTGATAATGAGTTAGTGTCAGGTGAACCACACATTCGTGAATAACTCTCTCAGTATGTTTCTGGGCATCTCATTACACATTGCTCTACTGAACGTCCCTTAGGATACGTCCTGCATTTGATGCATTGGTGTACTCCCATTATTTTATGTTCAGTATCTATATTAAATAGTTCAGTTGGTTTGGTTGGTTTAACGTTCGATAGTACCATTTAAAATTTACCAGACCCTCTATGGTTCTAGTCTATATAAATCTGATGTGATGAAATGTATGGTGATCTCTAAATGAATAAGTTAACGATTGGGTGAAATACTACTCTGGTACTTTACAATTCTACATACATGATAAACTCCATATCAAACTGTCATAATGTTTATGTTGCTGCATCACAAAAACAATGGTGCCTGGATGAACGAGTTAAACATCAATATCTGACTTATATATCGACGTGGCCTCTGGTTATAAGCATGTGCTGAGTGCACGTTTAAGGGAAACCGTTCACTAAGTGTAACTTGTACCTACCATATAATATCAATGTAGAAAATCAATTAAACGAGCTGATAATACATAATCTCCGGCACACAACTGAGTCATAGATATATGAATATAATCTTTAATTATCAGTCTTATCAATAGGCACCCAGTGTGCACCTTATCTGATGATTACCACCAAACTAATCGAAATTTGGTCGATGCTCCGGTCTTCGCCTTCTCCTGGAGAAGTGAATAACTTGTCACCTAGGTGCACCCTTTCATAAGATCTCACACTCTTTAAATCTGTACAAGGTTCTTACTGGGCTCTATGAGAGAATAATTCTTAACGAACTAGGCTTAGAGCCTTGGGAATCCACTGGCACACAGTATTCCCGCTAATCATTGAGATTATAGGAATCTTTGGTTGCATTGATGTACGTCTTCAGCACGGGAGGCAGGCCAGTGGATTCTCAAGGCTCTAAGCCTAGTTCGTTAAGAATTCTTCTCCATAGAGTGAAGTAAGAGTATAAAATACGACTTAGAGAGTGTGAGTTCTTATGAGAGGGGTGCCTTGTCTTGACTGTTTTATCTTGCAATAGCGATATATATAGACCCTTCGATATAATAAAATGTCCATTATGTGTTTTTCATCTAGTGCGGTGATGATAGAAATCAGTTAGATGCAGCGTTATATGGGCTTTATGGCAATATCATATTGAAACTACACACCTATATACCATGCATCATTCAACCACTTCCTTTTAGAAGGACTTTGATTGTTCATATATGTCAGGCTTAGGAGGGGACAATGACTGCTGAGAGGAATATAACCAGTGTGACGAAAGGCCTTCTTGGCCCTTCTACCACTTCCCTGAATGGGGTTTTATTGAAGTTGAAGCCCAGCATTGTGGGTGGTGAGACTTTAACTTTGGAGGTCTCACGAGTCTCAGGTGACCTTCACATTTGGATCTCCAGCCCCTGCTTGTAGACGGCCCGGCGACACAAAGGCTGAACGTGTGGCTGGCCGCCTACGACACTCTTCTCCCGTGAATGTCAAAGCATGTACAGGAGAATGACTGAGAGGTGGTTGGCATTCTGAACCCACCCGATCCATTATTCTAACCACAACGCCAGACTGTAGATGACCTTACATTGGAGGGTGTTGTTTGCTCCAATGACTTGGCAAGAGGGTTGATCCGTAGGTCCTGCCCTGTCCATCAGCCTTGCCTCAGAGGCTAATCCCAAGCTGATCCCCTTCCATGTTGATATCCCATTTTCAGCCCTTTCAGTGGCAATCGCCCTCCCTCAGTTTCTTGACCTCCATTTTCTTCTGGCTCACCTGTGGGCACCTGTGGCGCCCCCATCGGCGCGTTGTGAGAAGCGGATCCTATTAAAGCCGCCCCGTGTTGTGACCGTGTTTACCTGTGCCTCCAGGGGCTCCTGTCCACCACCACCACCACCCCCTCTCTCTCACCTGGCTAACATTCCCCACCATTTCTCACCTGTCCGCCACGACTGACATGTGCGGATCTGACGACGGGATCAAATGCACGACCACAGGTGTATAGAACGGATAGTACCGACCCATCCTCCCGACCAAACATCTATTGGTGCAACCCAGGTGCGGTTTGGGTGACAAGGATTTGTGGACCATGTTAGGGGGTGGGCATTGTTTGCCTGGTCACCTGTGGTGTACATGTTGGGCAGACATGGCGGTCACTCTCCTATGCCCAATACCGGGCACAAATACATGGCACACCTCTGGCATACCACCGTCTGACCCCGGCCAGTAACCCCTCATACCCGGCCTCTTACCTGTCCCGGGGTGATCCAAGGATCCTAATCACCCAGTATTTATAGCCCTGATTGTATGGGGTGAGGGCGGGGTGCAGGAGCAGGGGGCGTGACCTGGGTGAAAGCACCCTGATCAAGGATGTGATTAGAAGCAGGTAGTATCCTCGCTTTGTTAATTTTATAAACCAGTACCATGCATACAGTCAGTCCCAACTACTTGATAATCTATAATGTTATGTCTAAGAAATCAACCATGAAGTTTCTCTTTCTGTTTGAATTGCAGGAGAGAATGATGGTGTGTTTGACAAATGGAATTCAATCACTAAAGCAAGCTAAATGTGCGTCTCATCGATATAAGAGAAAGTAGATTACTAATCGCTTATTCCTCTTTAGCAACATTTGCCTATTATACATGAGATATGTTTTCTGGTTTTCTCGTAGATGAGAAGTTAAGACTTCTGAAAATGAACTCCTTTCCTAGTTACATTTGTGAAGATATGTACAAGCATTATATTCACAAAACCATGGTGTTCATGGTTAGCTCGAGCTATTTCACTGGATTGAAAATACCATCTCGGATCACAGAAAGACTAACAGTTTTGTGATTTTTTTCTTCTCTAATGTAACGAAATTTACTGTTCCCAGAGTAAAGCATAGGAAATTGGCATATATTGATTCCGGGGAATGTGCCTAAAAACACATTTACAAATCCTCATAAAGAAAAGGTTACAGTAATTCTTTACTTTTTACCAGGAACCACCAGGTGGTAATTCTAGTAGATACCAGGGGATATGCGAATGTTTCGTTCCATCGCCACCAGGGGCGGGACGATCTGGGCTTTCACCTGGAGGTTAGGGTCGGGTCGGACACAGGGGGTGATTACCGGGGTCCTGCAGTGGTACTCACTGGACCGTGAACACCCCACCCCCTCAATCAATAGGGGTCGGATGACAGGGATCACCTTGTGCCTGCAGACCTAAAAAAAAGTTTTACAATGATGTATCAAACAGGAGAACCGCCTTCAGGTTTCGTGCATTATACATTCCTGGCCACAATGCACACTCTTTGCAGTGCCGCCCACACCTTCCAGGAAGGCCTCCATAACCTTTCAGGGAAAAGCTTATTTTAAAGAACTTTTGTTAAAATCTCATTTTCTTCCAACTTTTGCATATTTCTTTTTTGTGAATTGGTGAAGTGAATGCATAAAGAGGCTCTATTCAGATCTAAATCTGGTTGCTTTTTTGCTATTTCCCTGTTCATGCGCATGGAGTTGGGAACAAGCAGGCGTTTTGTTCACCAGGATGAATAGACTTTAATTGTTGTTACACGGCGTTTTAATTTGTCGTGTGGAGGTTATTGTAGAGGCAGTGTAAAAACGTTCCTGAGGACTCTTACAGCATGCACGTGCACGATGTCAATCAGTGCATGCTAAAAGACAGCGACTTTTTCAACTCCTTCACGACAATGGTATCATATGTCTGGGTGGGTTTGGTTAGCACCGAGTACGGGCCACATAAAAGCGGGGGTTCTCGAGCAGAAGAAGCCAGTCAAGACGAGGTGGGAAAGTTCGGAGACTTTTGGCGTCCCTTGGAGACTCGGGTGAAGAGATCAGGGTGAAACACAGGTTAGGGCGTGGTAGGAGACGGTACCCACCCCTTGACTGCATGCATACCCCTTCACCAGGTGCCCCAGGTAATACCAAATCATGTGTGACCTAACCCTCCCCGCTATAGTATATACCCAGCCCACCCCACCCCCTGGTACGTATATCACCGCCCTGAACCCAACCCAACCCAGCCCAACTCATCATGCACACTCGACATTCTCAACTATAGCAGAGCCATGCATGTATGCAAACATGTCAGCATGGAGTCGTGGGAAAACCCCTGTACTCCACCCCTTCTAACCCCACCATGAAGACCAAACCCCCTTTCAGGAACCCCGTCCTTTCACCCCCACATACCAACGCATCCGTGTCCGCTTTATCAGGTGGGGTGGTTGGGGTGGTTAATACGTATGCTGAATTGTGTACATAACCAACAATACCTCCTCCATGGGGCACCACAGGCTGGCCTTATCGCTCTGACAAATATTAATTAGAAAACACAAAGCGAGAGGATGGTGACGAGAGCATACTTACCATACAGGTGTTTCAGTGGGGAGGTACTGTACCCTGCATGTAAAAGGTGGTGCACAGTCCTTACCCACACCCCACTGGCAATGTGCACACCACCTGGAATGTGTCCGTATGTTATGAGTGTTTGAGGCGGTTTGGGGAGAATTCCCAATACTAATCTGTGTCTATTCAACATTCATGTTTGTTAACATTCATATCTGAGAAAGATCATTCCTGAAGTTTGTGTGCAACTATTCTCACTAAGTGCACTGTAATGCTTGAATATTGATTTTGCAAATTCATTTAGTAATAGTTCACGTTAAACCATGAATATTATCACTAAGAATAGAGCTGTATTAATAATCTATACATTTCAGGTTTGATAATTGATCCCCGAATTCATCCTTAATATTTTTAGAGAGATTTCACTCCTGCTGAAATACGATTCGGAAACCACAATAAAAGTGATCACCATTAAAAAACAATTATATTTCTGAGACACTGTTTACGTGTGCATGCACCAAACTGCAGGTATTTGTTTGGAAATGATACTTGGCTGAACTTTAGCCCTCAGAGTGAAAAGATGAAAGGGAAATAGTAGAGTTTCACTGGTCTGCAACCTTTTGAAAGCCCCCATTCATTTAGAAACAACAGCGGCGGAGATGTGTCTGGTTGACCGTTGACAGTGACACCCAAAGACCGCCCGTAAATGGCATCATTACGCACACCTAAATCGTAGATGCAGGTACTCCACCGGCGACTTCTGACCGTGGGAACTGTCTGTGTCCCAGCCCGTTCTGCCACATTCAACGTTCCACTGACAAGTTCCACCCCCACAGCCTAATGAAATTAGAAACGCTTTCTCTCGTGCCACATTTGAATATTACCCGACGCTCAGACCAAGGGACATGCCTCATCATGGTTAGCCAGGTAAAGTGGTCTGTGTCGCGTTAGAGGTGCAGGGAGGATACAGTGAAGTCTGTCGGACATCCTTTGAAGTCCACCTTCCTGCTGACAACTGCCTTTCAGCATCTGAACGTTCGCTCCCTCCTCCCCTTTGATTTCTCGTCAGCAAAAGTGGAGAACAACTCTGGGTTTATTTACCGTTAACACTCGAAGACGGTTTTAGAGTTGTAGAGCTGAGAGGTGGGATCTTGGGCTGGAGTGAGTGAGGCTGAGGCGCCGGCGATATACAGGTGGGCAGACGAGGGGGAGGGGGTGGTGATGGGGTAAGGTGTCGGCGGTATGTGTCTCTACAGTGTTCTTGTTCTCCCAGATCACTTGTAGAAATCTCCAAAAGTCGCCAAGACAATCGGTACAACTCCGCTCAAAGGGACAGAAAGAAAAACTCGAGGCGCTGTTGAAAGGAACGGTCTCCAAGGGAGAAGTATTTAGTCCAGGGCCCACGGAATGCTGGGTAATTGAGTCCCTATAGAATTGCTGCGCCTCTGATGCATTGTGGGTAGTGCGGGGGGACATGCAGAGCCTGCCCTCGAGGCTTACCAATGGGGCGCGGTGAGGACTGTGATTCTTGTTCTGTGAAAAGCAGGCCCCAGATTAAGAAAAGCACAAATTCAGATGGTCGCCGATTGGATGGTCGTTCCCACGTTGGCCCGGGTCGACACAGGTGGACCGCCCCACGAGGTGCTGAAATATTAACTCATGTGTGATGATGAGCTTCGACACCGATACACCGGAAGCTCCTTGCCCTACCGCCCACCTTAAACCCCCGCCAGAGGGCTCGCTTCTCTGATCTGGTCGCGCATGCGTCTTAGGGGTCAGCAGAACCCGGATAATTCTAGGTTGCCGTCTCAAGCCTTTTTTGTCCTCTTTTGTACTGAGCGATAAATGGGAGATAAGGAATGAAACATCACAAGAAACAAATATCTTGAGCTTGTCGACGACTTAGCCGTCTCGGCCGCAGTGTCATTATAACTGGCCTGTGAAGAGACACAAAGGTCTGAAACCCGAATCGGGCTGATTGGGCATTTTACTGTCTATGAGGTACCGACCCGGAAAGCGCTGACTATAAGGGTCAGATTCTATGAGGAAAATGATATATTCATTACTAACCTGTGGTAGATTCGGGGCGGGGGAGGGGGAGGGGGTGAAGAATGGAGTTCCTCTCTGCAGACAGAGGACTTGAAGTCTGTCCATAAACTTTCCCTAACGAGACCTCATAATCTCTAGCAGGAAGCATAACAATTTCTACAACACCTTATTAAACATAAAGGGCATTTTACTCTCCTATATACATCTATGTAACTGAAAGATTGAAGTTTATTCATCAGTTTAGTAACAGTTGGACAGAAAACGTTACAAGTAAATTGTTCGATTACGTCTCCGATTTTTCACATATATACAATCTACACACACGCCCAGACTCGATACTGCATGCCTTCATCCTGTTGAGGCACTCATAAAACCCTCCTGTGCAAGTTAAACAGCGTTTAACTTCCGCGACCCACCCAGACCGCTATTAAAGTCCCATAGCTGGTCAACACTTAACTGTGTAAGGCTATTACACCTGTAGGGCTCACCAACCTCTTTCCCACCCCTTCTATGCACCGCTCTTATGCAATACCGTCATTTCCACAGAAGACACGCATTCCTGTGATGCAAGTATGGGCAATTTCATCTAATATCGCCCAGTTCCGAGGTTTTAGTCGACTTTTGATACTCGACTCTTCGCCATAGGGAACGGTCTTGGACTGCGGCAAGTGACAATGGAGGGGTAAATTTACCTGTTTGTTTCAGGTTACAACTTTTCACTTCATGGTTACTATCCCTACTTTCTCAGGTAGATCAATACAAGGTGGAGCTATTTGAGTGTCAAGAGAGTGGTGGTAACCGGGGCGTTTGACAATGTGGCACTGTGCATGCTGATGAGATCGATGCATTATCTTAGGCATTAGAGGGGTGGGCAATGGAGTAGATTCTAGAAACCAGGACACTTGTTGGGATTTTAGCTAATGGTACGCCATTTCCCATAGACAATAATCGATGATATTTTGGACGGGTGGCTACAAACCACAAGAGGTTGACGAGTATTACGTGGTCAACCTCGAGTGGTTCACAGAGCCGACCTTCCAAAATTTATCGATTGCTGTATTTTTTTACCTTTGACCATTGATAACAATTCCTTCTTGATAATGCGTATGGAAAAGCCGCACACCATGGGTGTGGTTTATAGCCACTAATAAACACTTGGTAGTGATATACTGTGACCCCATACATTTTCAATGGGTACTTCGTAACCTATGTGCAAGAAATGTCTAGCCAACTGGTATGGACTGGTTCCAATGCGTGTATGGATGTTCCAACTTGAGGTACCATAAGGTACCATTGAACCTAACCCCTGGATCGCGCTTATCAATTCTGCGTACAAGCCATCAGTAAAGGACACAAGTCCACTGACATGTTCAAGCCAGTCCCATCATGATGACCATGCATATCTCCTTAATCACGTTCCTGCATGTGATAATGGAGGTAAAGGAGTAGATAAAACACTATCTATGAGATCTGAATTTCAAGATTTAGTGACACTGAACAAAATGTAGGTCACACGCTTTGATATCATGGAAGGAAGGTGGAATCAGCGAAACTTGCCGGTGCACACAGGGACCAGTATAACACCACAAATATACATCCCCATTGACAATACTGATTAAATCGGTTTAAAGGAAATTTCAGGGGAAACATAAGCGGAGTCTAATCATGGAACCAGATTGTAGAAACACTAAACTCAAATTTTGATACTGATATTGCGCAATATTGTTTTCGGTGCTTAGGAGATAGTTGTTAAGTCTTGAAAGCTATTCAGTTGAAAGTTGTACATGCAGTTTGACATGGCCTTCTTTATCCCTGTTGTTCCGCGACGCTCATGTTAAGAAGGAAGTGACAAATAGGATAATGTACGGGCGAGTCACATGTCGGTGAAAGGCGCGGAGGGTGTGCACACCACGTGACCTACTGCTACATGTCTGATTTATATAGCAGGTAGACTCACCTTTCACCCGAAACCATAAATCTAACACATGAGAGGTATTTCTAGAGAATACGGAGATAGGGAACGGATTATTGAGACTCAACAATCATGTGTTTTCTTCTGTTGTATAAATTAAACCAAGCTTTATATGTGAGTGGTGCTGGGGGACTGGAGGAATCATAGGTGGGTGTTGGAGGTGTATGTGTATGAGTGTGTGGGGGGGGGGGGGGGGAGGGGAGCGGGGGCTGGAGGAATCACAGGTGGGTGTTGGAGGTATGTGTGTGTATGAGTGGGGGAAGCGGGGGGTGGGGCAGGCCTGGGCCCGTCCCGTGGCTGAGAGGTGCCCGCCCCAGGTCGCGACGTGGGCCGGGGACGTGGACCGCACGCTCCGTCCACGTTGCGGGTCCGTGCCGGTCTCGCACGGGGCCAGAGGCCGCCCGTAGAGGATACCGCCGCCCCACCGTCACCTCTACTCCCCCACCCACCCCTCCCGGCCCCGCCCCGCCCACCAAGCCCACGGCACCACAGCACGGACCACGCACACTCCAGGGCCATGCTCCTAACATCGACTGATAAAATATTTCCCAATAAATTTTCTGAGTAAAACTTCTACTTATTGTAACACCAAAGTCAACTCTGAAAATTGACATGCACATATGGATAGATCCAATAGATATATGGTCATGAGGAATGCTTTCCCACTGTTCTCTGCAGTGGACAAAACCGTCTGTGAATAGCTAAGATCATCGATAATGCCTCCAGGTTGATCTTAGGAAGTGGTGCCAGGCTCACGTATAGGCTACTTGAAGAAACTAGAGCCAGGGCTCCAACAGCCGCCTACCTCTGCGTCTCCATAATAGAAATGCGAATTTGTGTGGCCGGTCCAAATCCACCTGGTGTTGGATCCTATTAAGAGATCTAATCCTGCTGCCAGGAGTGTGTTCTTGGCGTTGTGCACGTGCGTGGTCATGCGCCTGGTCTATTACACCCGTGCACAGTGCAGGGGGAGGGGAGGGGGGTCTGGAGGATCCTCACCAATATTACACCTAAACCAGAATCTAGAAGTGCTAAATACAGCATGGATATAATAATCCTGTATGAATTATTACGTCCATGAAAGGGTTGATGGACACACAGAGTGTATCTTCGATGATGATGGAAATTCGCCTTTTTTTTTTTTTACTGTGTGGATGAATGTAGAAGGTGCTGGTGCATAGTCAGGCTGTTGTGAAGGGTGTGACATTGGTGCCAGCTCACAGCACAAACATTCATATACTTAGACATGATGATTTTGTTTGACGCCATGCAAATTCAGACCCCATCTCGGGTAGGAGAGTACCCTCCCCCCCTTGCAGAAATATTTGCTTGTGGGTTGAGAGCTCCAGTTTGAATAATCGGCTAGGGATCAAAGTCCCATCGACCGGGAAAAATATGAATACATAAACCTGTAAACAGTTTATGGTCGCATCAGGTGTCTTCTAGGATTGAGTGTCGTGGCGCGCAATCCGAAAATACTTCAGCGTTTTTACTGTTTCACGGCCCTATTCAACTTCTACATTATGGCGAATATCTTTAAGTGTGAGATGCACAGATTGAAGAACGGTGAGTGTGGCTGTAGGAAGAAAAAATCCAAAACCTTTAGCCTTCAGGGCGAGAAAGCTGCAAAGTAAAGCTAGTGAATAAGTGACAAACACCTTTAGACTAGGGTTGGATTTCGCGTTTGAAAAGATGGATTCTATCGGGTACCTTTCACTGAGGCAAGACTGACCGAAAAAAATGGAAGAAAATGGCCGGTATCAATGACTATGTAGGTGGCATTGAAGGGTTTACATAGGATATACTCCCATCAAAGTCCTTTCCTTCGTGGGCGCCATCTTTTGATGTCAGTTCGTTGTATAGGGGCAGGGGTAGTGACGAAGGAAGGCTAATACTATGTGTCAACTCCCATGCCTGCCCCTGGGTTATACTCTAGCGGTCGTGGTGTCCTTTCTACCTGGCCTCACACCCACCTGTGTGCCGCGCACTTGCGCATGCGCACTGAGAGCGCAGGCCCGAGCCTGTCCAGTGTCGAGGTTGACGGAGGTGGTGGGAGGGTTGAAACGTCACAGCCGGCCCGAGTATGAAGTGAGAGAGGAGCGAGCGAAGCAAAGTTTACGTCCAACCACCACCGACTGTCACTACCTACCACCACCGCCACCACTATCCAGATCTGCGGTTGGGCGCTGAGGGGAGGGGGAGGATATACTTCGCGCAGGTAGCGCATCGCTTTCCCACGCTCCGCTGTGCACCTGATCCCACCCTCCCACCCTCCCACCCACCCACTCACTCACCTGCCCCTCCCCCTTCCTTCTCCCCCCATCCACACCACTCGCCAGGCAGTGCTTACCTGAGATTTGCTCAGGTAGGCAGCAGAGACCGTGTGTCCGTCCGTGTCCGTCCCGTACTGTCAATCCACCTACTTTACTCCAGGGTACAATCACCGATGACACCACCGACACTATTACTGCCAGTAGGACCCGTTGTACCCTACCACAGGTGTTATCTGCAGGGCTGAGGGGGTCGGGCGTGGAGGAACCACTCACGGCCAGGTGTTTCCCACGCTGCTGGATCCTCCCCCTCCTCTTATCGGCTCCATTAGACTGCATGCACACACTCTGGCGCCTGGCGACGTCTGGCTGCCATTAATCTGGGATTTACTGTGTATTATCACCACCCGCTGGAGTTTACCGATTGTTTTAGACACTGGAGTTCAACACAGATCGTCCTGCGTGCGAGGAAAAGGGTGCAGTGCCTAAAGCAAGTGAAGTGTGACACCTGTGGGAGCCCACAGGTGTGCCCTCCAGGGTGCCACCCCTCCAGGGGCCCCACTAGAGACTCCTCCGGGCGACTACAAACCCCGCTCCTCATCTCACCATGGCCGAGAAGTTCGGAGAGAAGAAAGACAAGAGTGCCGCTGAAATGCGCAAGGTAGGAATTTTTAATTTGTTTGATGTTTCTCCGTGTGACGTAGCCCGGACAATTTCTGGCCATTAGACAATGTTAATTGATGGTTATGATACGTCATGTAGCCCGGCACCTGCCCATGTCCTCGCCATGCTGGGCATGGCGTGTTGGCACCCTGACCCTGCTCGAGTTACCCAAGCCTGCCTCATTTACCTCGATTACCCGCCATTTATATTTTAATTGATGCATTCCAAGGTTATTAAAGGCCTGCCTCGCTTCAAAGAAGCACCTTGGGGGTTGTCATTAAGTAAGTATACAGAGTGGTACCCTGTGGTTGAAGATATCACTCACGGCTTGTAAATAAGGGGTGGGGTATATCATCATAGACTAGTAAACAAGTACCTAGGTATGTCCATGGGTTTAATCTATTCTACTAAAGTACATGTACGTCTGAAATAATATGAAAATATGTCAGCCAGAATAAGTGACAGAAATAACAACTATCCAGGACTGTATATTGCATCTATTATGTGTTTAATACTTTAGTAGTAGGTATTCCGAGGTGTGTGTGTATATATATATATATATATATATATATATATATATATATATATATATATATATATATATATATATATATCAGGGAATCTAAAGCTCCAACCATTTATTTGATTGATATGAATAGGGAGATGTATTGCAATGTAATGACAGTTTAAAAGTGTCACAGGAATGTATTGAGTCGAAAATATACTGCTATTGACCGACTAAATACCCTCCACCTCACACAATGGTCATAAAAGGTGAGGGGAGGAAATAGTTGGAGGCATACCTCAAACAACATCTTATAGGTAGATTTAGTGAATAATTACCAAAGGCTGGGGATGGGAAAAAAATTGCTTCAAAGAAAGTTCATGAAAGTAACTCCCGCCCACCTGGCCACTAGACTGCGCCACAGGTCTTCCTGTGCAGCGAGTGTGTGTGTTTTTGTGGCTGGAGAACGCGGCGGCGTCTTTTCTCTGTGCGTCAGGCGATTGTGTTGTTTTTGTGGTGGAGAGAGTCTGAAGCTTGGATCCACCACGTCGCCGGCACAGGTGTGCCTGCCGTGTCCACCCCCTCCTACACACACACTGCCAGCATGACCTGTGGCCTGGAGGTAGGCGGCAGGGATCCAGGAAACGTGTCACATACCGTGGGAAAGATCAGCACAACGCATGTATGGAGTGTGCCACCCCTGTGCCTGACTCACCTGCAGATCTGGCTGTGTTTATGATGTATTATAACTGTGGTGTAGGTGCGACTCTAACCGCAACTTTATATGGCCGATCTCAATACTTAGAAAGAACTTTATCGCGAATTGTATAAACAAACAATAATAAACGAGTTTGAATGCGGCGTAATAGTCATGGAGGCGGGGCTGTTTGACGATTATGACACATCCAAATGAGTGGAGTATTGCTTATTTATATGATTTGAGTTCAGTTCTGGATTCACCTCCCCTCTTCACGGACATTGGAACAGCATCACAATATTGGAATAGTTTACGTTGCCTATGCAAATCCAGTTAGGAACATTTAAATCTCCATGTTGATGTCTTGCCTATTTTCTCAAATCCTGGCCGCTGATTCGCCAGTCGCTAATGACGTCATCTCACATCACTCTGCCATGACCATGGCGTAGTATTACCACTTTACATTGGTGATCGTTTCATATGATTCTTTAATTTTGTTCCTATGGCTAGACTTGTGCCAGGGCTGAGATAAAGATCTATATACATATGTGCCACCTATCCCGTAACATATCATACTCCAGCACCCTCATATATTACATTCATATTACATTCATTATCATCAACTTAAGTATTAAGCAGATTGGTGTATGAGTAAATCAAGCCAACCCTTAATATCCTCTACAATGATCTTCTCTATCAAACCGAGAAATAAATGACCATTAGAAATAATTCTACACTCAAACAACAACAGAGAGAAACAAATTGAAACAAAACCCCCACTTAATAGATCCGAGGGCATGTCTCTACTTGCTCTGTGGAGAGTGGTGCTATGGCTGCGGTGATACAACGGTGCTTGATATGAGCGAGCCTGGGGAACTTTAGTCCCACCGACATGTTAATCTACTGCAAGTCAGGGCTCGCCTCGCCTCTTGACCACCCCTCCAACACACGAGTCAGGTATATATCGGGAAGATAAGCCGCACCCAAGCCCTTTTTAGATTAGGCTAAGCACGATAATCTGGTAACTGGAGGATCGCTCGTGTTGGGAATGATAATCCTTCCCTGTGTATGTACATAATGGGGAGAGGTACAAGCACTCATGTAGACATGGTAAACCACACTATGTTTTAGGATAATCCTATTAGTCCGCCTTTTTGTTTAATTAAGAAAAGCTGTAATCATTTTATCATGGATCAAGAAGTTGTTGATTAGAAATTTGAATATGATGCAAGGGATTGATAGGAAGCAGGGCTCACGCACTGGTGAATTAAAATGTATAACCGCTATGCAAAGGAATCTTGTCAATACTGAATAGGAAACTGGTGAACAGCATAGGCATACGCACAGAGATTAACGTAGATGTACATGTAATTTGATTTACAGGACCGGCCCTCCTATCTCTGACAGACTTGCAACCGGTTTATTTGCATGTATAACACTGTTTTCAAGTAAATCGCCTGGAAGGAAAATATTCAATATATATTTCATAGAATTTATGGCATATTGCTTATATACTAAAGAGATATGGAACGTTAAATGGTATGTATATGCAAAGTGTATGTCATTAAATGTGTGGTTCTATTCATAACTACACAAATGATTAACGCAACATCTTGATATCTTGTCACTGTGAGCGCTGGATTCTCCAAGCGTAGGAAAGGATAGACAGTGTTAGGGGTCTTGGTAACGGAACCGGGGGCAGCAAGCAACAGGAGTAGCAATGTACATGTAACAGAGGGACAAAAACAGGTTTCATGGGAAACCCAGGAGGTGACAGGGCGATGGGCAGGGAGTTGGGTACAGGGAGGGTGGGCAGGGTGTACACATCCGGGTGTCTGATCTGTTTACTGGGCGTGCACGGTGTTTACACCTGGAGAGGGGCGGGTCTCTGTGCCTACCAGTAGGCGTGGTTCCTCCGCACCCCGTCACCTGTAACCTCAGCTCACCTTCTCCACCTTTAACACAAACAGCCAGGTTTAAATGCAAGGGAATTGTTGGGATTTCTCCAGTCTTTTATCGGTATTGTATTCTATTTATACTACATGTAGTTGAGTTTCCTCAAAGGTGGATCGTTTCTGATTGCCATTCCTAAAGAGTTCAAGGTGAATAAAATGTCTTTATTTTCCTAGTATTGACACTGATACCAGACGAGTGGCCTGGTTCTTATTCATACACCTCTAGGACCCTTCAGTCCCCATACTCACAATGAACTTAGTGAACTGGACCCATAGGGGAGACCAATAAAGCATGTGATAGGCTAAAACCAGAGTAACACACCCTTGTGGTCAATAAAATATAGTTGGTTAATAACTTGCATTAATCAATCATCAGTAAACGATTAAACACTTTGAGGAAAACTCAGAAACACTTTTAACACTTTAGATTATATAAACATTCATTCAAATACCAATCATTTAGGTTTTGATGAGTATCACCTGTTATACACCCCGCAACCCTACTAGGTGTTCTAACACAGGACCCTTTGATCCTTGTGATCGACACACCTGGATCTCAGCTGTATATATCACCTGTGTCACACATATCCATAGGTGGGGGGTCGATGGGTCGGGACTTGCCCTGCCAAACATTGGCCAGGTGGGCAGCGCTCCTCCAGGGTGTTAAGTCCCAGGGTTAGACCCAGGAGGAGTGCCAAGTGTTGTTGGAGCTACTTCGGTGGTCTTTTCGTGAATGGCAGTCAATGCTAACTGTGTTTTCTCGGCTGCTCGTAGCTCATTGTGTGTACATTCTGGTTAGCAAGCCTGTGAGAATTAGACATAGAAATGAGTTGCTGAAGGATCGGTTAGGTTTCTCCGGGAAATATTGTGCTTGTGTGTGGCGGCGTTCGTTTGGTTGTGACAAGGATTTAGTTGTCTTACTCCTCCTAAGAATATTTAGAGTTGGTTGCTGAAGTCGTATGTCATTAATAGGTTCATACGATCGCCAATCCTTTTTGTATACTACCCTGAACTTCAGTTGGGCTACGTAATAATATGATGGGTGGTGTTTTCAATTTACATATGATTAAAGAATTCAGAACCGGTTTTTATATTTGTTCTCACTGCAAATATATTCTCACCGTGAAATCTATATTCATTCACACCACAAAATCGTCTTTATCTTTTTCTCTGATACATGTTTCTAGATTATATAGAAGATTACATATCGTCAATGGATAAGAGATCAGATTATGCGGTAATTTTTTTATTTGTTGACTTTCCACCAGTGTCGATACGTGTTAGAATCTTGCATCATGAATCACTGGGTGATTTTTCCCAAGAAAATCTTAGCATTCAAGGCTGCCTTATCTAATGTTTGTTCAATGTGCTCTTATCCAGATTAACAAGCCTCTTATGGAACGAAAACGGCGAGAGCGGATTAATAACTGCCTCAATCAGTTAAAAATGTTTCTCATGGAAACTACGAAAAAAGATGTAAGTACATTCTTCGATATTCTAGTAGGTACATTGATTATCCACTGATTACGGAGTTTCCTTACTAAACCTATAGGGACTGTATAATTCAAAGGGCAGAGATTACGGGTGCTCGTAATCTCCGCTCTATATAGAGCAGGGATTACGGAAAAAAGCCCCACGTGTACAAAATAGTGCGTGAAAATATCAGCGGTCACGTTGTTTTTTTCTTTGATGATTTGTATTCGAAAGATAATAATAAATACAATATAAACTGGTTTCGGATAAAAAGCGGTGGTAAAGTACTAGGACTAGACTAATATCATCGCGTTCACTCCGATTTTACTAGGCGTGTCTGAAACCAGATAATGTTGTTTATGTATACAAAGATAACGATCACCAAAGAAACATTTTAGTTGTATTTTGCTCTAATTGTTACTGACAATGTTATATGCCAACACCTGCCACACCAAGAAGATACTTGCTAGTATTCTCTACTCTATTGAGAAATTAATCTTGCGTGCTTTAACTTATGTTATGCTGATTTTCTAGCAATTCATGAAATCGTTTCCAAACGATTAAGACCAATATGTTTTGTAGTCAATTACACTTTTCTCCATTATGGATCATATATAGGCGAACAAAATATACTTCTAATACAATATGACAGGCAATGGAATAATTAATGTCTACTCGAAAAGCAAACTTCACTGGCATATCATAAGACAAACAAACCAATCAAGTGTACCTTGAAAGAAGATACCCCTATTATCGCCCATATCGACTATCAGATTGTCATGCTGAAAACAAACAGCGTCTTTCAGATAAGCATGTGCATAGGCGAACTCCCCAAATCTCCAACAGTTAAAAATGAGATGTTACTGCTACCATGAGGCTCATTTATTATCGACAATGTCCAAAGGGTCCTCCATTATTAGATAGTCTTACCTGAAAAGATCCACCATAAAGTGACCTTGGGTAACCCCTTCTTTGGCGTGTTGGTTTTGCACATAGCTCTCCTAACACGGGGAGGGGGGGGGGGGGTTGGTGTTCACCTGATATGTGTGATAACATGTGATAAATGTGCACAGGCTACGCATGTGAATTTACTAGTAAGAGTCATCACAGCCCATTACCCTGTATTCCAAATGACATTTGGCGGTTGATGAGGAAAAATTACTAATGCATGTACATATGGGTTATCCATACAATATCGGCTGACATAAAGTATACAAGTAACCCCACAGGCTTTTTTTTATGTACATGTAAACATGTTGTGAGCCTTATTGCAAAAAGTCACGCTACAAGTCAATAGGCGACAAACAGATATTTAAAGTAACAAAAATGGAAATATGATTCTGGAAAGAAGTACAAAGAATCCACTTAAGATAAGGATGGCCTTGCTCCAGCGTGGTCCCTTATGGACATGTAAATACGCTATATATGCACCGTTAATCCGTGACTTAAGTGCAATGCTGACTTAATCTCAGCCCCTCACCTAGGTTGATCTATGGGGGATGGGGGGGGGGAGAAGATGGTCACACCTGGTTGTCCTTATTGCGTACCTGGTAAAGACAGGGGGTGGTGGGTAGGTGGTATATGTAAGTGGATCGTGTGTGTATGTGTGTGGGAATGGGGGGAGGCTACGACCAATCATTTGATGAAGATGCGATGTCTTATCTTGTCAACTGTGATCGACTTGCGAGGGTCAAAAGGTGCGTCTCTCTCCATCACAACACAAGCGTGGGAAAGTTGTCCCCGCGCCGAGCGGTTCACGAGACACCTGTTCACATACCTGGAGATCTAAGCGCAGTGCCGCCATCACTCCATGTGACGTCACACTCACCTGTGCAGCTGGCAGGGCGAAGGCTTGTTTTTACCTGCCATTTACCGCCAATTGTCTCATATTAAGGGCCCTCCGTTCTATATACTCTTGGGAGAGGTTTTTTTTAGGTGATAAACTGATATTAAAACAAATCTATTGACACACGAGCAGCAGATAAGGGATGATGACATTGTAATTTTACATTAATTTCCTCCTTTAGATTTACTAAATTTTGGGACAATACCTTGTTCCGATAATTCATTTTTAATTGAAGGAGCTGTAATATTCATCATGGCTTAGTAATTCAAAATTTATTTTTTTACGGAAGGGAATTGCCCATTTGCTATAACGCAAAGTACCTTTGCCGCCACATCATCAACAGGGTGAATCATGCACTACCATAAAACCATGAAACTTGAAATTACCCTATCGCATATATGGATTTATAATATATCTACTGAACACCTTTTTTAAAAACATACGTGTACTATGTATACATATACATATCCATTATAACACGAAGAAAAACTAATTATTGCGCAACAACGGCTCAATTTTCGTATCATTAAAAACAACGCTTACATTATGTAATACGGAGGTAACCTACTTTGAAAAAAATCTAGATTGAATCAAATTGGAATCCAACGCATGAATAGGGCAATGTCAAGCGGGTAGGTGTGTAGGGGTCACTGACATAGGAGGGGCAGGAGACATCACCCTCCCAGGGTCATATAGACACCTCTATGGCCGACCGAAGCCACTGCAATCCCACCGTCACGCTTAGCTGGGTCCACCTGACACTTTTAGATGCGCACTGATACCTACGCAGTTATAAGTTAGTCCACTGACAGAGGAGAGGGGAGGAGAACCTATATTCCCTGGCAGTTTCGTCGGGAGTGGGTACTGTACACACAAAAGGATTGACACTGACAGGAATGTCAACAGTATCCTCGCGCATATCAACGGAAAGTTGGATCTCTCAAATAAGGTCTCCCATGCACGAGTGGTGGTAAATATTGGGTTTTATGCAAACAAAATCTGGGTCAGGATCTGATTTCCCCGCTAAAATGTCGTCCATCTCCAGAAGAGTTTCTTTTGGGCAACAAGAAATGCCCTCCTTCGTTTCGTAACATAGTATATAGTGCAAGAGTAGATCCTATGAGAAATAAGCATAAGAGATTCATGGAAAAATTCTGCTCAACGGAAATACAACGATCCAAGTCTTAACCCATTGATGTAATGTTTATTCCCTGGAAAACATATCGGAGAAAATGATATGATTTTTGTGTAGATTTTATATCCATCATTTCTTGAAATTTGTATCATATATTTTATGAGTTCATAGTAGTTTACGAAATGATACGCGTACATACTTTCAGGTGTTTTGTCTTGGTCATATTTCAAAGAATGCATAAATTACAAATCTCAGACAGAGAGAATTACGTGAAGGATAATACCAAGATCAATGAAGCCACAGACATGGGTTGTTTTCCCCCTGATTTATACCCTTCTGGGAATGCCACAGTAACATAAACAGGTTCGCAAAATATACACCCTCACGCAACATACTTTCATATTCTTCCATTGAGTTCGCCATCATACAAAATGTTTAGGAGCAATCCGATCAGTGCTAATAGGTGATGCCATGAGTTTCCATGAGTCTTTTAGCCATGGGTTACGAAGTCCCCATTGGAAATGTATGTGGCCAGAGCAAACCACTATCCAGTGTTTATTGGGTCCGTCCAAGATATCATCGATTATTGTCCGTGTCCTTTATCTCTTTGGTCGACAACATACACAGTACGATCCTGAACAGTATAATGGCCTCTTAATCTGGTCTGGTCTTAATATTTACTCAGATTTTAGACCTGTCAAATCAAGTGTTGTCCTCAAGGCACGAGGCAGAGATATGGGCCCAGGTGATGATATGTCTGTGTTCCAGGACATACCTTTCCATCTAGGAAAATTAACTTCTTCTACGGGGTTATGATTCCCTTTTTGGGGGATAAGAAATATTGACATCAAAGTAGGAAACCACTTGAAGAAGTAGACATAAAAGTTTGAGAATGGAAAGATTGGTGAATTATCACAGTATCTGATAACATGAAGTGCAATGATCGTGATTCCAAAAATAAGGGGACGTCCGCCATGAACGATCAGAATATTTTTTTCCTGGGGATGAATTATGGAGAAAGCAGAGGGTGGTTGGCTCCACACCTGCACGCGGCTGTCACCCCTTACCTACCTGAGGTATGGAGGATGTGGTGGAGGGGTGAGGGTTGGCGGTTACACGGTCATGCTCGAGCGATATTCCCACGGTAAGGCAGACGACAACCGTTCTACGACGGGCAATATGTTAAGTGTAGCTTGTGTAAGCCTCGGAGGTCGGGGGGTTGTTGTCAGGTAACCCCAACCCTCCCATCCTCCTCCTCCTGCAATCGACTACCCTTATCCACACCCCCACCGCTCTCACGTACCATACCACACACGTCATCTATATGTGCCTCCGTCAGCTTTATAATAAGGTCCACGGTTTTTTTTTCTGTTAGTGATGCTTACCTGTTCAGTGAGATGCCGGGGATTGAAAAGTAACGACTTGCAAGTATTTCTCACCGGATGAACTAAAAACAATAACAAAAATATGAAAGGAATAGACAGGTCCAACCACCATCTTTCTTTAATTCTAGACAGACATATAACACTGTCTCATTCATCTTGTCCGCTTTTGGCAAGCAGATAGTTCTGGTTTTCCTCTGGGAAAATGTAACGCCGAATCAATATTGACTATCTCTGAGTTTGCAACTTAAAGCAGGGTTTTCAATCACCGAATCCGCGAGGTGATAGTCCATTACCTAAAGCTATGAGGGTAAATGTTTGAAAGTGTCCTAAGAAAACAGAAAAGTGCAAGGTATGTGGAATAGCCTACAGTAGAATCTTATCAGCGGTATTGGTTAAATATCTGGAAATGGTTCTCATGGATATACATGGACTTAAGTAAATATACAACAGGTCTCCGATCGGTGTGAAATAATTTCTATTATACTGTTGGCCATTAAAGAAGGTTGATTTGCTTACACCATCTCTTACTATTCGCTTGCTCAGGGTGATTGTTGGTGTGTTGGGTGGATATTTCCACCCAGGTATAATGCAATGAAAGTTCCGGAAATGTTTCAGAAATTCCCCCATTCTCCTATACATGTACATAGATGACGTGTATATTCATCTCCCATACACATCGTATAAGTACCCCTGAAAAGGGCACTCCATCCAGTCGACCCGCCCCCACTCCTGACTCCTTTCTCTCTGTGTTTACATGGTAACTGCCGATACATGGTCAGGGGAAATCAATCAGGCCTTCCTGTCAACATTAACCTCCCTATCAATGGAGCTGTAACTAAACCTCCACAGGGGGGTCTTACCAGTATGATATACAGTCTACGGCCTAACGCTGTAGGTAAAAGGGGCGCAGTCTAAACCTGTAATTGGTGCTGGAGCTCTTCACTCCTGGGGCATTGTCGAGTTGGCACTTCCTCAATAAGTTTAAAGTGGGTCCTTCATCACCTGATTGTTGACTTATGTGACGCTGCTGTTTTCTTTGACTTGCAGAGCTCTTACTATTCAAAGCTGGAGAAGGCGGATATACTCGAGTTGACCGTGAAGTACCTAAAGAGTCTACAGCGCCAACAACTTGCAGGTGGGTACAGGAAGAATGCAGCTTGACCACTCCAAAATCAAGATGTCCAGTGAGGGTTGTTGGAAAAGTAGTGTCGCAGTGGAGGGAAGCGGGGAGGGCAACCCCCCCCCCTTGCCACCAAAACCGTCAGCTGGACATCTTAACCCTTTCCGGTGAAGATTTATCTCCTCAATTAAAAAAGAAAGAAAGATTGCACTTCAGACAGAGAGGTGATTAGTGTTGAACCTGGAAACTATCACCTTTCCGTTGGAAATAAAAGTAAATGCTCTAAAGTAGACTTAAGCAGTACTGATGTGGCTTTAATGTGACGTAGATATTTCACAGAACATCGGGGAGGAATGAATAATGATATCATAAAAAAAAGAAGACAAGGGGTGTGGAGAAGTAGGGCGACAGGTCTTTAGCTGAAGTACTGCCCCTTGCCCCACCTGTCAATATGGGCAGTTCTCTATTGGGAAGGGGGCGATTTGATGGGGGCTCTAGGGAATACGGAGATTATTAAGAAGTCCACTAGGGCCTCTCTATAAAAGGTCCCAGGGCACCCAATGACCACTCAGGGAAGACACCTTGATGGCCCTCAGCCTGACCCCCTGGCGGGTAGGTATGAAAGCTCCGGGGTGATTGCCCGGGGGTATGGGCAAGGGGAACGTATGCCTGGCATATGGTGGCATTTTAAGCACACCTGGACACAACTGGTCAGTGAAGTGATACCTAAATACAGATTTTAGACTACGACAGCCACATTGAGAAGGGATTTAGGAGATGGCTGTTGGTCATCCTGCTGATATTGTCCAGTGGTTAAATCCAGGGGTGGAGAATGCAGAGGTAATCTACCTATTTGTAGGAGAAACGTTTCTGTATCGTAAGCTGCATATGAGGAATTTACGTCCATTGTGTAGGTTTCCATACCTACAATGGATATAGCACAACATACACTACTTCTATCATTAAACTCGGTGTCTTCTTTGCATATACCCGGACCGTGGCCCACATTAACCTCGTTTTTGATTCAGCGGTTTGTTGTAGATACATATGTTAATGGCGTGTGCTCTTGCAGGAAAGAGCAACACAAACCAAAAAAGAAACCAAACACCAAAGTTATAAAAACAAAGGACTAAAGCAAAAGAAAGAAAGACAGACAAAGTTCATACCCTACACTATATTATTCACTAAATTCTAAAGTATTCGCAGGCGTTACTTTTGTATTCTTCTGATAAGACCGCAGAAATCCAAGTACGTATCATAATTTTCTTTACTATTGAAAAGGAAATCCTGTTTCTACAATTCTCTCTGCCTGTGAAAAACATTAGTAGCGGATGGGGGAGGCTCATTTCCTTTCACTGAAAAAAACGGAGTATTGTCCTATTGGCTGAGTGATATATACAGGTGTAATCATTTAAGGTAATTACAGCACTTTGGTATGTTTAGCATAGATCGAGGCAAGCACGGAGCATCAGGGCTTAACCAAACAGGTGGGCGAGGGGGAGGTAGGGGGGGTCCTGTGCCCTTACCACACCCCTTCTCACCTGCCTCTCTCGTGCCCCCTTCTAGCGCCATTCTTTCCCACGCCCCACACGGGGCACAACAATGCTTCATTCTCCGCCCATTATGTCGGCGGAGGAGCGGTCAATCAGGTCCCCGCCCGCCGCAGCGACAAAAAGCTCATCAAAACTGGTTAGTGTTACACCTGAGAAAGGACCTCAGATCAAAGAGCCTTCAGGGGCTGGGGAATGACAGTCCGGATATGTCAGCTCTCACCTGTGTGCAGCACCTCTGTATCCCCGTGCCCAACGCACAGGTTCACCTCAGCCCTCCTGCATTGTTCCTGTGGAAAGGGCCCCGCCCCTACTCCTCACCCTGCCGAAATTAGCCTCTTAAAGTCGACTTGTTTCTTGCTTGCTCGCCGGGCCTGGGCTTGTCACACTATCTGTTATGCATTACGGTTGTATAGCAGGGAGGAGAGGGGGTCGATGGAAGAGGATGGAATAGGAGGGAGGGAGGGAGGGACGGGAGGAGGGAGGGCGGGACGCGGTTTACTCATTAAAGGTAGAGCCAGGCTCTCAGTCGTTCCCATGGGGGAAGGTGAGAACGGAAATGGATAATTACCTCATGTATTAATGCTTCATGAACATGTGGATCTGCAGAGGGGACAGAGTATAAACAGCTGCATATCCGGTTACCTGTATGGGAATCTGTTTAGGTGTATGTATTGAGACCTGTATATATCAACCAGTATGGGACGCTGTATAAACATCTATAAAAACATCAGTATTGGGGCCTGTGCAGGACCTGTATGGGGACCTGTCAAAACAGCCATATGGGGACCTGTTAATACACCCATATGGGGACCTGTAAAAACACCCATATGGGGACCTGTAAAAACACCCATATGGGGACCTGTAAAAACACCCATATGGGGACCTGTCAAAACAGCCATATGGGGACCTGTAAAAACACCCATATGGGGACCTGTAAAAACACCCATATGGGGACCTGTAAATACACCCATATGGGGACCTGTAAATACACCCATATGGGGACCTGTAAATACACCCATATGGGGACCTGTAAAAACACCCATATGGGGACCTGTAAAAACGGAACCTTTTTCGGGACCGGAGCCCCACGAGAGGTGCGCCACCTGTTGGAAATCCCGGTCATAATCATTCATGACGAACACAGTAGATGTGAGTCGGAACACTGGACGGTGCATGGGGCCCTTAGAGAATGTCGTTTAATTAAGGTAGCATTATGATGTCCCCTAAAAACCGCCGCCTATTCATTACTTCCACCAACCGACGCATTAATTAGACATTCATTAGGGACCACCCATTATCCGTCGAGCTTTAATGGCCACTGGCAAGGATCAAGCAGATTCTCTAGTGAAGTCATAGAAGGAATACCGTCGGTGTCACAGGTGGATCATGGTTGAAGAAGTCGAAGGCCTGTCATAAAATAATTATGTTTCCGGTGGTGATTTTATAGTCGCCTTGGTTGGATTCTATTAATGTTAATGTGTCGAGTTTCTGGGGTACTGGCCAGTATGAACTATGGCTGCTACTCTCCTCTGAAACGGGATACTTTCATAAAGATTTCTGTACGTATACAAATAGTTTTACCGACGAGTATAAATCACTTCTGAAAGGACACACTACTTGATACAAAATGGATGAACATCGGTAAAGTAAATCACGTTGTGACAGCATTATGGGGTTCCTATACACTGAATGAATGATAGGTTAATGCGGTAGAGTCAGATGTGAATTTGATCCTCATAGCCCGAAACGATAACATTATCTTGTCCCTCTATTCATTTATTTGATTTATGCGACTATTACCTGTTAGCTTCTCGTTTGAGTAATTATCAGTGTCATATACATTGTAGTTGCCTGACTTGAAGAAAAAAAAAACGTTGCTGCCCTCTCCCACCTTTTGACCTTCTTACATCCATGGGAAATGCCACTGGTTTCAACTTGAGGCATACTTTCGTACATATACAGGACCTCCTAGTTATTTCTGAGTTGTTATTCTGTCGAAATGTAAGCATATGGAGGAATTCAGACGATTTCTCCTGTAACAGAAGCACAGCTTGGTCTATTGAATAAAATTCATGAATACAGGGCCTGTCTGTTTAGACTTTACACCCAAAAGGTAACTTCCCCTCATGTCTCCTACATGTGGATTTATTCTTGACGTTTACCAGCCGTTCACCACCACAACTCTTAAACCACCTCTCCTCACCAGTGAAAGTGGAGAATAAGTCTTGAAAGCAATGGTGGACTATTTGGCTACAGAGTGGGGGATTTGATATCCTCAATTCACTGTAGATAACACTAAACAAGCGGCCATCTTGAAGGCGTGTGTGTGTTGAGCATTAATAAGCACAGTGTGGCATTGTACGCCCTCACCACACAGTGCTCCCCTGTTACAGTCAGCCCGAGCCGGCCGCCAGAGGGCCTCCCAACCTGTGACCTTTAAATGACATGACAAGGTCATAGGACAAGTGTCTGGTCACATGGTCTGTCAAGATGGCATGTGACGAGTCTCTATGAAGATAAATAGGTTTAATTTGTCTGACCGTCGTAAAAA
Organism: Alentia gelatinosa; assembly: GCA_950022655.1. NCBI lineage: Eukaryota > Metazoa > Annelida > Polychaeta > Phyllodocida > Polynoidae > Alentia > Alentia gelatinosa. The sequence goes on from OX465590.1 coordinate 16,885,748, forward strand.
TCAAGCGCAAAAAGGTGGAGTAATTTTCTTCGCCAGGTTCATCTTCAAAGTAGGAGCCATGGCATGAACCGTTCGTATGCGTTACTCAATTCAAATTCAAATTCTCCAAGAAAGAGAAAGAGAGAGAGAGAGAGAGAGAGAGAGAGAGAGAGAGAGAGAGAGAGAGAGAGAGAGAGAGAGAGAGAGAGAGAGAGAGAGAGAGAGGGCAGAAAATAACAACACATCCAATTTTGAAAATATGGGCTCGAAATACCTCAATACATCTTTATGTATATCTAATTGGACACAATGAATTTGATGTTCGTACTGATTTGATTTGATGAGCCTTAATATCCGAAACCCATAATGTTCCTAACATCTACGCGTCGTTTTACATACTCCCACAAACTTATTGCGGGATATTATACTGTGAACCATTTGCTTTGATCACATGCACCGTTCACCGTACCAACTGCCCAATTTACGAGAACAAGGGAGAATTTGTGGGGCAATTTCCGATAAATTGCAGCGGTACTTTTGGGAAACTGGAGGCAATGATTACCCGCCCTCTGCCTCTCCGTTGGGTTATTTGGAGTTGGTGGTTGTAATGGTGGGGTGGGAGTAGGTGGTAGACAGTAGTGGTTCTCCACCTTACCTGCAGCCCACCGCTCACCTGTGTGGGAATGTAGCGAGATCATACCCAATCATGGCACCCACTATAAACCACCCCACAATCAACCCTCAGTTCAGGCTTCTGTGGCAACTTCACAAAGACCTTATATTGCAGACTCCCCTCCCTGCATTCTGTGTGCTGTGCTGCATATATACACACTTATCCACTGAGCAATTCTGGTTAACAGCCCCAGGGACCAATCAGGTCTCACCTTTAGGGTCACCTGACCCCGGGTCATCCACAGCGGTGAGGACAGGTGTGTGAGGTGGGGGTGGGGGGTGGAGTGGTTTCTTGAGAGGTTTGATCCACTGGAATGGGTGGGGTTCGAAAGATGTGCCCAAGGCAATGATTTCTAAGTCAAATGAGAAAGTTCAATGTAATTATAATTACTCACAGATGACAAGGCGTTAAGATAAGAGAATAATGCTTTAACTTCTCATCATAATAGAGAAATAATGTGTTTCAGCCTCTTTTTTTTCTCGATATCTTTGACCCGGGGACTGAGGGAAATACTGGGCATGGTAGAATCAAATGAGGACAAGTGGTCATATTGAGAGTGGTTCATGATCCAAAGAAGTGTGACCACGCTGCTCCAGTCTGACAGGTGTGGCGGCAGGGATGTATCACGGACTTTGGGGTGCATGAATCTGCACACCTGGTGTGGGAATGTGGGTCTGGAGGATAACACTACAGTATTTCTTTTATATATACCTACCTATATCGCCTCCTATACAGCGGCCACAAAGTTGGTACTGTTTGTTGATGATCAGAACATGGACAGAGAGTAACGCATTGTTCGCTGCGGTGAACGACTCAAACCATTACAAGGTGTAGGCTGGAGGAGTGTAAGGAGACGATATATGCAGTAGCACCCCGCTTAAGGGGAACCCCATGTAATGCATGTTTAAACTATGTTCCTGTCGACCACGGCAGCCACAGCAACACAAAAAATGTTCCCAACAGCCACGGTTTGAATGATTTTTAAGCACCATGTTGTCCTTCCTGGCATCCGAGTTGTCTTACGTCCCTCACATTTTGTCCATGGTCCACAGGATGTTGCCTAAAAGCCATTTGTATTCAATATCGTTCAGCCATATTATGTGGCATCGATCCCGTGTGACCGCAACTCAGAATGATTCCCATTAACACAGTAGCTACCGTGGCCAATCTTTTACAGTTTAAAAATCTGCCACAGTGCCGACTGTGATTATGGTCCATTGCATTTGCCCATGCCGTCCCTGCGAGTTGTCCAACGACTGTCTCCTTCCCTCCATGGTGCCCCCAAATTGGATGGCTACATGTCCTAATGAATCTCCATACAAAAATTCTTTTTGAGATTCGCAGTGTGCCATGCTCACGTGACCCCTAACGAGGAAGTGCAAATATATAGAAAATTAGACGACTTTTTGGATCTAGCAAATTAAAATTACATGCATAGAAAACTGTTTCTCAAGAAACTACCAGTCTTCTTTATGTGTTTCAGAGAAATCCCTCAGTGACGATTGCTTCAGATTGTACTAACAAAAACGTGTTCACAACTGACACCATATTTATGAGTCACGACCTGGACCTCAGTATCTAATGGTGTACACAGTCTCTGAGTGTTAGCAGTCGGACGCCAAGCATTGTTGTCATGCTACATTCCCAAACGTTGTAGCCGGTATCTCCAACTTATGGCTTTTTCTCGCCTCTAGTTCTCGAAGATGCCACGCGGGGGCGATGATCCGTGGATGAGAAGTTTAATCCGAAACCGCTTCTACACGATGAAGATAAATGCGAGACATTCGCTTCTAGTGATTTTCTGTCGTTTTATATTGTTATTACAAGAAGGTGATTTACGCATTATCACCAGGGGGCTAACATAATTTGATGTCTGAGAGGGATATTTGTTAAGGTAATATTCTAGCTAATTGGAATATCAATCTACAGGCCTTTAGGTTCATATTGTATGGTTTAGAAAATGATTCTAAAACAATTTTCACATTTGTATCACATGCGCTAGAGATCTTTATCGGAATAAACGCAATTTCCCGAAAATCCCAAGAACTGATAGCTTTTCAAACGATAATCTCGGATAAAGGTACATTTTTACTATAAACATATCTTAGGTAGAAACGGCAATAAGCAGAGCTTTACTCCTTTTGATTGTCATTACAGAGGGATGGATAAGCAAAAAAAATAGACATAATTAAAGCGGGAGATAGTGACAGAAGAGGCAGGTGCAAATGTATATGTACATCATTGAAAAAGGAATGCTTGGAGGAATTCCGGACAAGACTGTAGGTTTGCCGGATCGTGGGAAAGCGGGGACAGACACCAGAGAACACAGACAGGTAGCTAGCCTCCAAACACTTTTTACTCCACCATCCTTTATCCGTCTGTCACCCCAGACGTGCATCCCCCTAGTGTGGGAGGACTTGTAAGGAGGTGGGCCGCCAAAAAAGGGCAGGATCTAACATGCTGCGAGAAATGTCTTGTTTATCTGGATGCAGGATCCATGGATCAGTCTCCCTCGCAGTCTCCCTGAATATCAATGATTTTTGTCGGAGGGCAATTTTTCTGATAAGTCTTGGACTGGTCTCATATGTATACACGTCCATATCTGCTATATCCCCTATCATCAAGAAGAATAGGACACCGTATCAATTGATAATATAATGCAATGCAGTCCATTTATCTTATTATCAATTCAGTGTTTATATTTCTGTCATATTTCATATGCTGCAAAGGTATTTAGAGAGGTTGAAATAACCTTGAAACAACCCCATTCGTGATGTTTTTGTTTGAATACGAAAGATTGTCCAAGTTAAGACCATTCTTCCTAGCAGTCAAAACAAGTAATATATATCTTCATGTAGTATAAACTGCATAAATACTGCAAACAAGCATCAAACTCAAACTGGCCTTTCCCTGTCCACTTCAGTTGGCGTTAACAAAACTTAGTTAGTTCAATGATCGGAAAAAGAATGAAGAAATAAGACCATATAAGATAATGCAATAAGAATACATGAAAAAAAAACCCATTTCGATCGGCCCTCAGAAATCCCAGACAGACAGATACAAATTGCAGATGTGTTTTTATGACAGACAAGTAAATAGACTCAGTATGTTGCACATAAAGATAAACTCAATATTGTGACAACTGTGGGCATGAGTACATTCATTTTCTCCAAGTATTAGTCTTTCTTTACCAAAAGGTGGTAATTTCTCATGTCTCGTCTCTATTCACACGTTCATGTGGATGTCATTGCGCTCAATTAGCAGGTCTCCGTAGGACCTGATCGGATGAATAACTAAATAGAGACAAGACAATTTTAGAAAAATGATGTGGACATGCTTCTTGGTGGAACGTGATTCCGGAAAGGGAGACGCCATTGGATTTAAATCAATCTAGAATTAATTCACAAGTCGAACATGCACTAATAGAGAAAGAAGAAGCAGTATATCTCGCAGTATGTCCAATTTCCCCTGAGCGGATTGTAGTGATATTTTATATTTTTATCAAACCTACATTCGGCTGGAGAAAAATTAATGTTGGACGCAAATTACAGTAGCTATACCACTACGAAGTTACCTCCGCTTTGAGAAAATGAGTTTTTTTCTGTGGATTGAATGACATCAGCTTTTGGTTCCCGATCTTAAAACCATGTGAATGTAGAAGGTATGGCGGCGCCATTCTTATCTCTGTTTAAACTCTAAACGGGTACACTGTAATATCACGAAACGTCATATGATTGTTTATATGACATGAGTTATCTTCGCGGAATGATATCACGAAGCGGAGCTGAGTGATAGCTGTAGCAGTAGACTATGAATGCCATATACAAAATCACATGAAATTAAGTGATAATCAGATTTTATCCAACCCCATCACTTCTTTTGAACTTCCCCGTCGCCCGTGGCATATAAATACTTTATGGCATAACTGTGGCATACAGTCACACCATGATAAGTCTATGGATATTTACATGGGGGTAGGATAACATATTGATATACAGATAAACATGTATATAGATGTAGTGAGGATTTTCATAAAAGAATATTGAAATATCATGTCGTCCTTCAATGGAGCGAGGAACGAGTAAAGAGTAAACTCACTGGAGCGAGGGACCTAGCGGAGATCTATTCACATTTATGTACATATATATCAAATTACGAAGCCTGCAATCCAACCCCAAATGTCTTTGAGCATTCATTAGTGAATACTAATTATTCCACATGCCCCCCAACCCCATATTGTGGTTTACATGTGACATCTCCTGTGGGTTACTCCTCCTCATAACGGGGCAATATATCTTACTTCCCTACAGGAGAGCTCGAATGTAGCATTCTCAACTCAAATCGTATATTCAAATTCTTTTCAAATGAAAGGGTCCCGTTCAGCTCATAAAAATCCCTTTTGTCCTATTGTCATTTGGCGTTTTTCTTTCAAAAGTATGCTATCTCTTCCCGTTTTACTCTCTGAAATATTTATCTAAAACATCTCAAATTGCTCTTAAATTGTCCATGGACTTGAGTGAAAAGGTAATTGAGCCCACTTTTTCCAGGTTAGGGTCAATATGCCACAGACCTCTTTGACCAGAGAGGTTATCTTTCAGCAGATTAGAGAGTTTTACCGCTGACAGTGTCACTCATGTCATCAACAAAGTATGTAACTCTAACAATAACCCAAGGAGGTTCACGGAAATTGAAAACATATCTGTCGATCATAACGGGAGGAAAATTATTGTTAACTAACTCTATTGGTTAGTGTGCATTGGACTTGAGAAGGATATATCCTCATTGCATGAGACTCAAATACACACGTTCCATGCATAGAAAGGAGGGTGAGTGGGAGGTTGGTACCATCAGTGATTTGGTTTTATGAAAAAAGAAGTATTTCTCCTTCGAGAATCTTTTTTCTACCAAGCGATTTGGGTATGATTTGGTCTTGATATAGCTCGATCTATTCTCCTCACGCCTGCCCCGGACAGTGGCGTGAGAGCCATCTGTATCTGCGTGATTATCTTAATCTCAGTAGGCATGACAAGCGATCCGTTACAGTGCGGGTAGGGTCGTGGGGTCAATGCTCATAATTTGTCCCGATTGCCCCACCCTTTGTACGGTTCACGGTCCGGGCATTTGGACTGGCAGGGTGATGTGTGGACTGAACAATTCTAGGCGTGTAACCAAAAGTAAGACAAAACAGTGCATTCTCCATTCATGATCCACTGAATACCTACCGAATACCTCACCATCTGCCATCATATTTCCACAAATGAAAAAAAGTATAATAATTTCCTTTAGTGATAATTCAAGGTTACCTCCACCTTGCTACTTCGTCACAAACATACACACTTTTTCCAACTGCAGCCCCCCTCCCGAAAAACTACTAACAATAACCGCTTCCACAGCAGAGGGCTCCACCGCTTAGCCACGTCCCTCACGACACGGTCACGTGACCCTTCAGAGCCTCGCCATCAATCTCCCCTGGCCTCTCTCAAGTCCTCTCCTCAGCGGAAGTGTTGGGGTGAGGGAGGTGGGGTAGGGCAACGATCTCCAATCCCCAACTACAGCACATGGATACAATTGATTGATTTTCAGCCGTTTTCACTCATCCATCCACGTGGGGATTGGTACCTGTGGGAGGATTGAGGTGGGAATGGACATTAGGTGGGTGGGGAGGGTGGGAGAGGGTGATATGGCGGTGATATGGACTTGGAGAATGGCCATGTGGCCGGGAGAAGGGGGTGACCGCGGAAACGACCAGGAGTTTCAGCCGCCTGCGCCTCACACGACCCCCTTCACCGATCTGGAGTGTGAGAAAGACAAACAGCGAAAATGGAAACCTCACCCACACTACTCAGTTCATCCCCTCCCATCCCGTCACCCACCCCCCTCTCTCTCTCACCGACCGTCCTCCAACAGAGCTCAAAATGAAGCACAATGTATTTTGATCACTATTTGGACTAGGTGCAGCCAGCACCAAGTCGCCATGGATTTCCTTGATTCCAGTCGGGTTGCCTTTTTGTTGGTTCTAGGGGTGGGATTCAAATAAGAAAGGACGAAGCGGATGCCGGCGCTATGCTGGCCCGCCATTGAATATTAAGTAGGGCTTTGGAGGTAATCGACCTGGCTAATAAAGATTATGTGCAATTTAACTGAAGGAGACCAGGACATGTCGGGTGCGCGGGGTGGGTGGGTGGGGGATAGGGTATGCATGTCAAGCACCTGCCATGTAGAACTCCTCTCACATTTTGCCTCACCTTTTTGGATCTCCTATATAACCCAGTGTTAGGGAAAGCTTCAGAATGCTTGTTTCCACATACATACACGTATGTATGTTTTAGATCATGTTAACAATAACACATACATGTATTCGTATTTTGGAATACTTAGTATTCACGAATTCTGACTAAGATAACCCAAGAAACACAGTAATTTAAAAAATATTGAGGATTTAGTTATATCAAGAGTCGTTCTCATCTACCGTTAATCATTCTTGGTGGTCATGAAAACAAAGATTGTGTTGCTACTTTCGTATTCAATAAATGATATTTCATTAGTTTGTAGGACTAAAAAGCCACTCGAAAATGTTCTTGTGTTCGTGTATACTACAATTCAAAAACCAGATATTCACGAAATTTCCCTACGTTTGTCTCATTTCAGCCATGGTAACAGACCCCAAAGTAGCGAGCAAGTACACGGCAGGCTACACGCAGTGCGCCAGTGAAGTCACGCGCTATCTCGGGAAGCTCGAGGGCTTCAGTCCGGAGGTCCAGAGCCGGTTACATGCGCATCTCAGCGGATGTGTCCAGAAGGTGGCCACTTCCGCTGCCGCCACCCAGGGGCAAATCTCCACAACACAGATCGCACAACTGGCAGAACAGGCGGCCATGTTTACCATGGCAACGGAGTCAACGACGTCGACGGTGACGCACACGCAGTCGCGTCCGGACTCACCGGAAGTTGTGTCGGTGACGTCACCAACGGCGCTGAACACTGTGACGCTACCTGGTGGACAAACTTTGTACATCAATAGCGTTCAACCACAACAACAATTACAACAGTTACAACAACAACAGCAACAACAGCAGCAGCAGCAACAACATCAACAACAACAACAACAACAAAATCAGCAGAATGTGCCAGTCCTTCCCGTTCAACTTATTCCTGCCAAGCTCCCCTCAGGTGATATGGTCTTCCTTATGGCCAATACACAGACCACAGTCCCCATGGCAACAAACTTTGTGACGTCACCCATGTCGATACAGATTCCTGGAGGAACAAGTAGTAGCAGCACATCAGGGAGTAGTAGTATAAGTAGTGGCAGTGTATATAGTGTAAGCAGCTCCACCCTCCAGGGATCCTCCTCTCACGCTGGTACTGCCGGGAGCGTCTCCAGTATTGCACTTCCGGGCGCGTTCACTTCCAGTTCCGCAACGTCCACTTCCGTGGCGGTGGTGCCACCTAACGTCCATGAGTGCAAGCCAAGTCCGTCATCCATGCCCACCGACCTCTCTATGAAGTCGGCCACGTCGACGACGGCCACAAAACAGGAAGTGACCGAAGCGGAAGTGACGCCCATCATCGCCCCGTTCGCTGGCCCGTCCGCACCACTCTTGACTTTACCGGAAGCTGGGCAGAGCGCACCACCTCTTGACGTCAGCGGCATGTCGCTGCTGTCGGTGGCGGCGGAAGCGCGTCGTCGCGCTCAGGACGAAAACAACAACGTCACGGACGACCGCGCGTCCCGTGATGACGTCAGAGAGCGTCCGGGTACTAGCGCGTCTCCGAAAGAGGAACCAGCGGAGGAGGCTGCCCATGCTGACTATGGTGACCAGCCAGGACCAAGCGGACTAGGGCCAATGTGGCGTCCCTGGTAACCATGGTGATGTGTGTGTTGCCATGGACACACAGTCATCATCCAGGGATATCTTAAAAAGAACTGGTGGTACACAAAATAAGAAATACTATGCAGAATCTGTGGTATATCTGGGGCCACGAACAAAAGTTCCAATGATCAATGTGTTAATACGTAATGAGATATCTTAATGGCAAATCGAGTGAAACTGATCACCACTCGCCAATCTTTGGGAAGAGAGGGTCAACATGCTAAAGCTTAGCAGGATATTGACATCCCAGATGCTTTAACGAAGTTGCTATAAGAATCAATCGAATTTTCGCTAAATCAACCGGACTTGGTCGAATTCCACTTCGAAGACTTAGATAAGACTACTGTGATGCAACGTGGGGAAATGCTGTGTCATGGGACAGTGGGCATATACAAACTGTTATCGTTATTCCCTACACCTCATCTGCTTAACATGCACACGCACAAACACCTCAGGGTTAGTGAGAGGGAATTCACCTAAAACTCCATTTAGGTGCCTTGACTGAGAACCAATCGTTGTCTTCCATGTGATGGGTAGGTCCCAACACGAAAATACACTATTTATGATATTGTTATTATACATTCCAATCAGATGTTATGGGAGAAAGATGTTAAAGCTGAGATAATAAAAACATTTAAAACTATTTTGAATGTTTTCTTACTGGATGAATATCAACGCAGGTGTGTTTTCTCATGAAGGTCGGTGAGAAGCCATGGTGTATGGCAGATAATATTTCATGTGACAAATAAATATGCCTGATGTGAGGGGTTTAAGAAAAGAAAATATCTTCCTTACCGACCATCGCCAGAAAAAAAAATGGAAAAAGGTAATTCACACATAATATCCGAATTATAATTCAAATATAATACATATTTTCCTTTTCATAAAAGTACGATCTCGAAAAAAAAATCGTGATTCTTTTCTCCCGCTTAGTCAAGGAAGCTCCACTCTGGCACATTGACACCTGAGTCGATAAACACATAGTGTGGGTGTCAATTTGACACCAGTCCCGCGATGGCAGTCTAGCCTCCATTCTTCTTCTTTTTTCACCATAACGCCCATGTCAGCCAAGGCCGCGCCCGGACTTCTGGCCTGACGGAAAGCATGCCTGACCAAATATATGCTCGTCCATCTCGAGTTTAACAAGGCAGCGCAGTGTCGATCTGGCCAGAGTTTACTTTGTCCATGTGAGCACAATCACTTCATTCAGTTCCGCCATGCTACAGCCGTCGACTGTGCCTTCTTAATTCAGCATTCAGTGGGGAGAACTAGCAGGCCCAGCTATAACCAGCTCGTAGATCTGTATTCCCCTGTTCCTCTTGATGTTATTTTCCAAACTTTAAAAAAGATAGATAAAAGATTTGGAGATGGTATAATTCTACAGAAGTTCCAGTATGTAAAAAAGGGCATTTTAGGAACCCTCTATAAAGGCAATCTTGTTACATCGTCTTCCGGAACATGCCTGGAAAGTATGAATTCGGCGATGACTCACATAGCAAACGCCTAACTGAATATCCACCAGATTCCATAGGCATTATAAAACCAAATACAGTGTTCATTAATCTGCATTTATCCAAGTTTAATAGCAAACTTAATACATTTAGAACCTGAAACAAAAGGCACACAACACATCTATAAAACAAAAGAAATTTCTGACAGATGTTGCAAAGCGTTAGTGGTAGATTCCTACTGCCTTTAATTGAGGCAAAACCATCATTACCTCTACGAATAATATCTAGTTTTTCCCAAATGGCAATTGTTTAATAGATAACAATAATAACAGTGTTTACCTCATATTTCCGGCAGATAGTGATGGTATTGCCATGGTTAAAGGCAGTTGAGGACTGGTAGAAAGATATATTATTAGTTTACACAAAGACAATAATTTTGATAAGCTATGTGGTGAAACCTGTTATGATATTGTCAGACCCGGTCTGTGAATGGCGCCACTTACTATCAAGTAGAGATACAGGAATCCGAAATATTGTTTTCTACAATATTTACAATACCAAAATCAAATTCCCTCTTATCAGTATGTTGCCAGCCTCTAAAAACAGTTCAACAGTGATGAAAAAATGGCACTTTCAATGAGTGCATTACCTACACAGGTACCTCCCAGGTTAGATGTAGAGGCCGCTGTCTTAAATTCACTAAATAAGACAAGGTTGCTCTCATTCTACACAGGTAATGACGCTCTCTCGCATCTCGATTGCATATATTTGGTTGCTAGATTCTTCAACTTCGGCCCTATTGACTGACATCCTGGATCCCATTTTCAAATTCTACAACAGAATATATTCCCGTGATAGTCCTACTATTATGTCCACTGATTTCACGATGAGAAGCCTGAACCGACACATGTAACATGTTAGTGGAACAGCTGGTATTAGAAATGACGCCTGCTGTTTACGCTTATACTGTCGCGCCATCTTGTGTTAAAACGGGCGGGATAGGTGTATAGTTGTCACTTCAGGCACGTTCTTCAGGAACCTAATGACACGTTTTAGAAAGTCGTAGTCGTGTCTGATATCGCATGTTGGTGCGGGTAAAATGGCTCCATATCTCGATACTCCTTCACTCTCCGTAATATCCGTTACTATATGGTCAAATTTGTCAAAATATCCCCAAAAACATGAAAAATGAAAATCAGCAGTGGGAGCTGTCAGATTCTAAGCACATGTATTGTGATCTCGATTCTTCTATTGTTTTCTTTCCGATTGAAAACACATTGCTGGGGTTGAATTACTGTTAAACGATAAAATACACTAAAAAAAGTCAGGTTCAGCGTCTCGTTAAACAAAAAAAACCTGGCACCGATTGGTGTTGTTTACAACGGAACAGGCAGCCATGTCGATATAGTCATATCCTTCAATTTTCTGTAGTTTCATCAACTTTAAAAAAAACACTTGCAAATTCAACTAGGTAGAGGGAAATCTTTCGGTAAGGTATAACAATGGTATCTGGTGATATGATCAGGGACATTGACTGATGCGATGTCCTCTAAATGAATAGGTTGGGGCAGTGGTAAGTGCTGGGGAGGTAGGGACTGTAACCCTACCTCTAAAGGGGAGAGAAACTCTCTCCGACAACATGACATCTCCTCCTGGGTGACCGTCAACCTATTCGAATGGATCTAAGAATCATGTGTCACCTAAACCTGATCCCATACTATGTCTTCGCGCCAAACCAGCTGCCAGAGCCTCCTCCATCAAACACAACCAGGTATCAAGCAACATTCTGCACAGCAGGGATAATCACTACTGCGTGGCCACACGTTGTTCATCAGAGACAGAAATAGGGAGAGAATTTCTGTACAATGTGTGATCAAAGAGGGTAGAATTAATTCTACTACTCTTTTTGGTGTGATGAACACCTGCTTACCATATCCTTGATGAAATAAGGGCGGAAATGAATTAAGAGGTATGAAATTGTTTCAAAGAACAGAATAGAGCAGACACGTAGGTATCTCTATGAAAAGAATTCTCTTTTTAAAAAAAAATTCAATATATACACAACATACACAATGGCAATAATGATTACTTATTTTGAAAATGTACTAATGTACACAGACGTTGGGCTTAGACTTGCTCAAGTCTTTGATTATGAACATTCATTAAATGATTAAAGAAAATCGGAATACAATTCATTATAGTATGTGTCCTTCTCTGACTGGCCCATGAATCTGTGTCACTCAGAAGGGGTGCAGGGGTAGGACACAGGGACTGAGGCCAGTCTAGCTTGGGCTCAAAACGCAGTCCAGCTTTAATAAAGTCATCAATATTTATTTTCCGCAGGTCAGAATAAGAATATACATTTTATAGATAGATTTCCAATGTTAAAACTTCATAAAAATTCCTAGCGATCTGGAAATATCCAGAGAGGGGACACAGGCACATGTAGAGTTATCAGCTTCCTCGGCATACAGATATCAAAGGCATATTATCAGAGCCGAATAATGTCAGCTTTGGAAATACTCATTGTGCGGGCTTCCCTTGTGGAGGTGGGATATTCTTTGCACAAGATGGCTGACATTGTCATGTTATGACACGGGGGTCGTATGGCTGGAAGCTAACTCCTGATGCCGCTTTTGACACTACATGACCTCTGACCTTCACCAAACCACGCCCATCTACAGACCAGCTTATTTACATATCCCAAAAGATCAAAGGCTGTACACGTGCGGCAGTTCAAGTATTCTAGTAGGTCTAGTAAGGAATAGAATACTTTCCAGAGAAACCTTAATTTTTTTTTGTCGGAATGAAAGGAAATTTGCCTAATTTTAGGGCAAGACTTCCTGGCCACGTGTTACTTCCATATACTAGGCGTCAGAAGTAGTCATGTGCTGTTAGGGTGGACTTAAATTACACGTGGGCGGTACCAAGGAAAATGCATTGAAAAATGTCGTCTGCCAGATATAAAAAAGTGCACGCTCTCTTAGAAAATATCTCTTATTCATTCACTGATGCCTCCTAAACCACTTTCATATTCTGTATGATTTGAACTCTCAGAGACCCTGAATAGCCTCGGGTTTGAACTGACATCTCATGAGACAACAGAAGAGTATTTGAATTTGCCAATTCAAGACTAGTATTTTCTGTCAGTTGTGCTAACTCTTGCTTGCTACATGCAGTACACTGTTTCCTTTCCTCATTGCTCCCATAGACAGTTTTGATAAGCATTCCTCAGCTTATAACCATCATGCTGGTTCACCTCCTTTCTTTCTGGACTAGACCTGTGTCGTTTCCACAAAACCATCATTATCCATCATCTCGAATAAATGTAACTCAGTAATAGCCATGTTAAAGAGTATAACAATAGAGACTTTTGCTCTAAAGCACAAAGGGAAAGGTTTCCCGTATAACATGTTTTTAAGGCCGTATACCGTAGATTTGAATCTGAATACCACAGTTATGGTATCTGTCAGGTTTTATATAATGGGTCGTAGTTTGCTGAATCTCAATACATTTCCAATGTGGATTGTATTTACCATGGATGATAAAAAGAAACAATAAGCCTCGTTCTTCCCCATAAACCTCCAGACGAGTCTGCTCAGTTTGCCTGTACCGATCCCAGGGCCTCTGCATCTGTTTGTAATATATATAAAAGTCAAATTTGGGAACCAGATAGGGCGGTACATCTCTTTGTAAGAGCATTTCATGATAAAAAATACTAAACACCATCTTTGCTGGGCGTGGTATAGAGTCTACTCTATACATGTACTTTATGCCAGCAGCATATGCTTTCTCACGATATGGTATTTGCTCCAAGCCTCAGGCAGGTCAAGAGCGCTGGAATTCTAGAGCCAAGGTCCAATACAGGTTGGTTATGTACATGAAAAGTCTGGTTTGGACTCAGAAATCCGAGAGAGTACCTGTGTTTCATGTCAGTCATACTCACTAAGATACCGTTGTTGTACTGTCGGTACACATGCAGCAATACTTCATGCCTCATGAAGATTGCGGACATTAAGGTGCTATGGAAGTTTAAACGTAATGGTGTTTGAAAGGTTTATTATTCTCGATCCAGTTCTATATAGATATCACACGAATAAGGATACACTGGTAATACCTAATGCATACCATTTAAGTTTTATTGATTTGTTGTATTGGTAAATTGTAATAATCTAAGAAAATACTTCATCACCCCTGAGTAATCATCCTTGGGTTTAAAGATGCTAGCATTAATGACTAAGGGGTGGAGTCTTGGTTACATCAAACTATATGGTTATTTCTCACCCTGCCAAAAGAAAACATATAAAACGGCCATTCTGATGGCAACGATGATACTCGTTCGTTGTTATTGTAACAATTGCTATTTGTCGTCTGCTGTTTGATTCATCAGCCATTTTGGTGTCAGACGCTGGCGGTGGAAAGCCGTCTGCGCATGCCCCGACTGGCGCCATGTCTTGTCTGGTGCTCAAACCGAGAAGCGTAAGTGACGCGAGTTTTCAAAAGAATCCACACCCCACCTCCTTCCTGGCCCTCGCCTGCTGCGCGCGTCCGTCTCGCGCCCTCCGAGAAACCAGGAGAAACCACGAGAGCGCGCTAGACGCTTGAGTTTCCTGGCGGGTGGAGGTGGGGCGTTGGAGAACAATGGGCCGTGGAAGTAAATAACAAACAACCTAACGGCAGCGCACACAGGTTGGCGCCATGCGAATTGCGTGTGTCGTGTACAGCGTCTGCCGGGAACGCGCGCGCGAGACGCGGCCGGCAACGCGTGGCGGCGATTAAAGTTTGAAAAGCGTGTTTGTTTTGGTTGTATTCACGACTCGAGTTTTCCGATTGACTGGATGCCACACTAACAATACTGTCTCGATTTGACCCTTAGGCTTTGTTTTTGCTGGTAACTATTGTGACGTCAGAGCCCGGAAGACACTCGTAAAATATTGTGACTTTGGCTTTTGACACTTCGACGGTCGTCCAGAATGGGAAGTAGAATGTTGGTGTTTGTTGATGGCACAAGGAGCCCGTGGGCTATTGTGCGAGTACACGTGTGTGTTTTAAGTGAAGTGTTTTTAGGAGAGATCTACGTCAGAAAATTGAACTGTCTGGTCCCGTTTAAACTTAATGCCTGCCAAGAGCGTGGGCGGGTTCTTCCCCTCCGTCATTTCAGACCTCGCATAAGAATAAGGTACAAGCGTGCAATGAATATGGAATGGCAGAACTTAAGGACATAAATAAATTTACTTGAGATTAAGTAGGTGTTCTTTTTGTCAAGCGTTTTGAAGTATAAGTGGTTCTCTCTTCCAAGATATCCACACGGTGTAAAGGTATATGTTTTAGAAATGAATATTCGTGCAGATATATTTATATATGCACAGTTGCGTAAATACAAGAGCTTATAAAGCAAAATATTCCTAACGAGAATCTCTGAAAATACATATCCAGAGGACGGGGTAAGATATGAAAGTTGTTAGTAAGATTTTCTTTCCTTGTTTTACTGTTTAATCTTTGTATTTGTCTGTCCAGTCCTGTTAAGTCGTAAGGTTCTTAGGTATTATATTCATTAGATTTTATCATCAATTTTCTATCAAGTCCTGTTGTCTATACTATGAGAGTGTCATGTCTTCCAAATTGTATGGAACAATATTCTGTGTTTTTCCACAACACCCAGAAACTATGAAATACATGTATATCGAAAATCATCTCTCAGATGAAAAACTCCTGTGAAACCAAGGATTTCCTTGATAAGAAGACGCCAACAGATATAAATACTGAAGAAAAGAAATTAAAACCAAAAGGAACAAATTACTTGCTATAAAAGCTGCATTGTAGTTATTTAGAAACTAGTTCAATAGACCTACCTCTAAAATGTTCTCCAACAGTTGGACGTGGAAACAGACTGCAATGAAAGGAACAATGAAAGCTTGTAAAATCGGTTGAATATCTGTACTGTCTTATATACTATGATCGTGAAAAGAAATTGACATATAAACACGGCTCTTTTAATAAATAAAACATACCGTGAAGAATATTTAAAACATTGGAAACCGGTAGCGAAAAATTGCAAAACTACCGAAGTAATCTTATCAATAATAGGCTTTTATTATAGAACCGACGTTTCGTTCATACCACGTACTTTTTCAAGGTGATTTAAATCTTTAAAACTGTCAACATTATAACCAGAACTAACATTATATAATTATGTTATTATAATTCAGCAATTAACAGTAGCTGACTAATAAGGAAACCAGGCTGTTCCGTCTTGGGAATCTTTCCAAATTTTAGTACGCTTCTTGTGGCCTGCTGTTATTACCCTCTTATGACTCAGATCCACTGAAGACAGACATTCGCAGAAACAGCACTATTAAAAACACTTCAACATAAGTAAACAATGTCGGCTTTATTCAAAACTACAATAAAACTCCATACAGAACGTGGCCACAAAGCGAGTACCGTTATGGAGCTATAACTGGGTATTAATTGCAATTAATGGATGTAAAACAATAGGCACGACCTACACACCCGCACTACCCGCCTTACCCCCTCCATTCTAAATCCCCGAGTCCGACAACAAGCACAGCGCTGTAGCGGTAGGTATGCGGCGTAGTACCCGGACACGCCACCAGGGGTGGTGACGCCAGATTGGATTAGGATTAAGGCGGATTGACCCGGAAGTAGTCGTCGGTCAGGGTGGGGGTCAGACGGACGCCCGTGTCTGTGAACTCCGGGAATTGATCACATTTGGCGCCGGGCATCTTAGAGCGTTGGAGTCTGTTACACATTGTAATGACCTCATGCAGTGGGCGACGGGATGTTAAGATAATTCTTACATGCTTTGATATATAGAGGAATATTCAAATCATAGGTCAGCAATTTACATGTTTTTAAGTAAAGAGCTGGTTTTTTTTCAAACAAAACCGAAAAATACCCCAAATAGGGTATTGTATCAAAGATTCCTACAACCAGGTTTTTAGTCATATCTTTGTAGCCACTTATTCTAAATTGGGAATATTTGTTCCTGACTCACATTTTCCCTATAGTAGGCCCATCCATTGTCTAATGTTTGTTTGTATCTTTTAGATTGATGCACCAAATATACATGTAGCATTTAATTAACCAACTTTATATTCCGATCGTATTTAAGAATGAATTGCCATGGCAAGCCTCCATTTCACCTTCCACCAGTAATTTCTTCTGTTATTCAGTCCTTCGTTTCTTTGTCAATATGAAATTACACATATGGCAGAACTACTGTTCATTTAAAACTCAAGACCCCCGTTGTCCGTGCGACGTCTCAATAAGGTGTAACGCACTACCATGGGAAACCCCAACAACGATAAAGTGAAAGAATAATGGAAATCCCTTAATCATTGCTTTCGTCTAATGAGGTTGACCAGACCTTACGATAGCGGCAACATAGGGAGTTTCGAGCTCGCCCATTGTCTTGGAGCAGCAATCAATGGAGACTAATTATTGACGAGACGATTAAGTGGATGTAATCTGTGCTGGACGTGGAGTGACACGCGTTCCAGACCGTCTGGGTGGGTCTTGTACACAATGATCAACAAACCAAGACCCTAACTCCAACGCCTCTCCACAGGTGGCGTGCCACAGGTGCCCCATGTCAGGTGGACGGGTGGGGGCGGGGGCGGGGGTTGCAGACTGAGGGTGGGTGATGGTAGAGCAAGGTCTGGCGGGCTCGTGGCAAGAAAACAATGCTGTATAATCCTGGAGGTGATTTGAAACATTGATATAGAAAACGCGCGATATGGAGGTGGAATTTATGTAGACATGTATTTTTATTCTGAAAATTCATTATCCACCTAATACGGAGCCTTCATTCTAAACCAATAGAGCATACATACCGCTACTGAAAAGAATACCGAACAAATCCCTTTGCTAATTTGTTTTGTCCTTTGATAACTCATATTTGCGATGCAGAATAATAAATACAACATTACCATGATTTGATCTGCTTGGTCGTACTCTATCAGGTGACAATACGCAATATCCTCGCATTCACTCTGGTATTTCTACGCGTCACTTACGCGGAGAATACGACCATACAGTTCAAAATCATTGTAGTATTGTGTAAATCATCAAAGAACATCTAATTGCTGTCCCATTCCAGATTATCACAATACAGATTCCTGCCTCTTGCTGAGGGTTCCCAACTCCCCAGTTCTGTTCTGTACTGTTGATTTCGGAAGAAACCAATATCTACAGCATCTCTGTTCTCTGGGAGCAATACATATAGCGGCAATGTTACATTTCAAAATAATTAACTAAAAGAGCAAATGTGAATACTGAAATCTTTATAATCATTGTTAAATTTTATAACAGATATAAGGGCAGTAGATTTCATTGATTAATTATGCGAAAGAAAATCACCAACGCTGTTCTTCTGGCGCTTTCTAAATGAGTATACTTTTCTAAAACCCGGAAGGCTTCCTAGAAATTGCTCCGTTTGAAGATACCATCTCCGCTCACTGTTTCCAGGTCACAGGGTGAGGCACTGGGACCCACACAGATATCAAAGGCAAGAGAAGAGAGCGCCCCAAAGACACCAAACAATGGCTGACTCCAGCTGTCCCCGACCCGCACACACATATTGACCACGGTCATAAATCCCTCCCTCTGTGCAAATGTTTGCTTCTCCACTCAATTCCTTTCGTTTATTTTAACAATTACATTTTCATCTCGGGCACACACGTGTGAGGGAGGGTGGACTTTGATGAGACATTACTTCCATGGCGGTCAGAATGACCTTGGGTACACGTCAGAGGTCATCCAGCCCAGCTGCCGGTCTTGGCGACCTGACCGTGCCTTGGTTCAACTCGCCGCGGCCGTAAAGTGGCCATAATCCAGGTAGGAATGTCGCCGATTGGGGCTCAACCTCTAAAAGTCAGGTTAGACCCACGGAGACGATCTCCTGACCTCACCTTTGACCTCAGATCCAGCCGTGCACGGCGTTCCCATGACCCCTAGCAGTGACGGTGCAACCGAGCGGGACGATCGATGGACAGAGTGCGATGGTGGGAGGTGGGGGGAAGCATGGACAGTCACCCCCCTCCCTCACAGACACACTCACTATCCATACCCTGGACGACGTCCCCAACTGTGAATGCGGCTCGAGGGCTTTATTGAAATCCATAAGGCGCCCTGAGGGACCCCCGAGCGCTTTATTGATTGTCAGAAGGCTTCTGATGTAGTACGGCCATTACAGCTTGAGTTACCTGTGTGTGGTGCGGGTAGGAGGGGGGCAGGGGGGTGGACAGGTACACATGGCCATACCTGGATCTGAACGCGGGGCGGCTACCGGTGAATCATGACACACCTGACATAACAACCCCCACATCGCACCTTCTCACCTGAGACTGACCATTTGGGAATACCTCAGGGCGATTTGACACCTCTCCCCGTTCCCTAACTCAGCACCACTTACTGGGGAACACTGGGAACAATTCCCTTTGAAGTGGCCAGTCGGATAGATGATATGCCTTGTACCTGTCTGTGTCACCCTCCAAAAATCTGAGTAGATTACCTGCAAAAAATGATCCTCGAGAAGAAAAACCGATCCCACTACAATCACGGAGGATCAAGTTTAACATGAAAATACCGTCGGATCTAAATAGCAATACGGGGGAGTGTTGTGCTGTCATTATTTGCAATCTAGTTCATCTTGTTGTGGGTCGGCAGAGGTGAACTTTGAATGTTTACATTTAGGAAAAGTAAATATTCTAGCATTAAAATGGCACTTAAATGGGAAATATTGGAACTGTGGGAATGTGCTTGGAGATATATGCCATGTAAGTGGATCTATCCTTAATGGTTTGTACTATGGAGCACCGTATTGGGGGACCACGCAGATAATAAGTACCCTGAAGAATTGTATTTCTTTACTCTGACGCACTGAAAACATCCACCTCAGCAGCGATGATTCTTCTTAAAGTTCATGCTTATTTTCTACATTTTTGTATATTTGTATTTCAAAATTGCTCTTTATTTGTTGAGAACATTTTGATCTTTTGATTCCACATTTCCCTAATATATATGTATGTCGATTAATGTGTCCACCTGAAGTATAATCTATGGTTATCTTTATCTTCGAGAGTATGACAATGCATGTTAATACCCATAATTGCAGATGATGACATGTACATACGTAAGTGGTTAAATTGGTGGTGATTCTCATCCATATTTCTTATGTTACAATCCAGTAACACCATATACATGTATATATCATACATGTATATGATATATGTACAAAAGTTTATATAAATGTAAACAATAGGGGTAAGAGGCTAGGTCGACTGTTCACCTGAACCGCTAAAGAACTGTATACATGTATATATGTATTAAATGTACTTGCAATATGTATTTAAATGTATATGCATGCCTATATATAGATGTACATATAAATGTATATCTATATGAAAACCTTGAAAAAGACTATGTGATTGTCGAAACGTCGGTTCTATACAATAAACGCCTACTATTATAACGGTAACCTTGGTAATTGTACTATTTCTTACCTAACTATCATAAATGTACAGTGTATAAATGGATATATGTACATATATCGACTCACATATTCCCTCACAGGTCCATATTGAATTCGATAATTTCATCTTTCCTATATATCTCACATGCCTGATAAAAAGACCATGCAATCATTCCTCATTCCACAAAACTCATTCCCTTTCTCAGATAGCTCCTACCATGATTTTAGCTCTTTGGCTGAGACTGACGCGTTTCGCTGACAGTGCTATTGACACTAGGTTGAGCCTGGCGGGGCCCATCATACAGGGATCAGCGGGAGACAGATGACAGCGGCATCCTCTGACAGACACTGGTCACTCTGCCACCTGGCAGGTCACCGCCACGTGTCCATTTCAAAGCTCCTTAGATCCTTTGAAGTCCGCCTGACCACAATGAGTCGCTGTGTGGGTTGCCATGACGACCCTAGACGCTGAAGGCACGGGTCCCGGGGGTCGGGGTGTAACCCACCCTCCTGGCTCCGAGCCACCCTCTTCTCGGGGGTTTTAAAGTACACGCCCGTCTCGTCCTGGGTTACTGATGGCACTGAGGGCTTTTAACAGGTCCCCAAGGTGACGGAAGGCGAAGAGGGTATATGACATGGGGACATTAGGACATTAGGGGAGGTGTCGGTGGCTGGAGGCAATGTGGGAAAAGCTTTTAGACATGCCGCCTCTTGACCATTGACCCAACCATCAAATGCCCTTTTAGGTGCGGTTCGCACGTGTGTGACTTACGTGGCCATTATATATTTTCCGATCAATGTACGGTCAGAGCACTAGGTATATCGATAATACCATTATTTATTATCCACCGAATACATTGCGTACATGGAAAACCTCGAGGTACTCTGTATTGACGTACCAGGTGCATACGTATTTGTTGTTCAATCCAGGCTGCAAAGACCTACAATAATGGTGCGTATCTAATATAAACTAATATCGGCATGTCACTTGTCAGGAAAAGATGGATAATGAGTACAGTACATGTAAACTGGTTTCAAATAAAAACGTTCGTATGCTCCTCGGAATTGACTCTGAGCCATATCCTTGCATGCGCTCGGATATTATTACTACGCGTCAATTCCTCGGTGCATACAACCGCTTGCATCTGAAACCAGTCAATATTGTCTATTCGTGTAGATAATGCTGTAGTGTGCATATATACATGTATGTTGGTAATTTGATTTTTGATAAGTTGATGACACAGTAAATCTGATTATCTTATCTCATGAAACATAACTCTCTGTGCTGATTTATTTTATCTGTAGAAACATGTCATTTACTAAACTTGTATTAAGTAATTATGGTTAACTTAATTTTTTCAGCCTGAATCAACATACTGAACCGCTTATCAGTGGATGAGAAGCGTGTCCCAGTTTGAAAAAATAAATTCTTGATTCAGTTTTATTCTATAATCGCAGACAACGTTCATCTATTGTCAGCAGGTGCAAGCCGGCGTGGTTATTCATGCAAACCTCAAACCTTTTTCATGGCACTTCTAGGAGTGTGATTCCTGCCGACAGTCTTCCCTGCAAATCATCCCTATTATCGCTCACTTTCCAAAAGAGCATGATTACCTCCAACTCGCTGGTGCACCCTCTGCTGGGGGTCTGAGATTCCTCCGCCAGAGGGAGGCACTCATTTGGCTGTCCAGGGGGGGCGCCCCCTGCCCCTTCACATGCTACATTTTACATGTTCATCGCCAGGCCTGACACGTCACGGTGGGGTCAGGGGGAGGGGTCAGACAGAGGTGAGAACTCTGTCAGTCTCCGTCTCACTGGTGACAGGTGGGGTGAGCGCAGGCAGAGTGACCACCAGCGACCTCACGACTGGGGGTATACTGGTTAGTTTACAAATAGGAAGATTGAAATATTTATTGATAAACATAGGGATCAGTGCAGTGGCGTGGTCCACATAAATTCTGGTTGTCAGAATGGGTCGATGCTGTGACCGTCTCCCCGCGCAGTGTATTCGTGTCGTGTCAAATAAGTGTACCAGCATGATTCCAGAGAGGCTGCATACCTTGGTTGGATAACAATTTAAAACATCGCTGTTGCATGTACATGAATAAATCCTTCTCAATTAATCAATTTTCACAAGGACTGAAAGACATGGACCTACAAGTAAGCATCATTGTATCTTTAGAATTCACAGTAACAATATTAAAGTATTATCTCACCCTTGGAATGAATGCCCATAGGCTTAACATTAGGAACTCGTTCATCAAGCCCCTACGAGTATTGCGGTCCGTTCTCCATGGTGTATATTCTGTGTGTCATCCATTCTTTTAATGTGTATAGGGGTGACATAAATACAGAAAGCAACTCGTTGTGGTCAGAGAAGTCATTCTGCAATTCGTTTGAATGCTACATGATATTCGCCTCATTCATATCACTCCGCATCAAACTTGTGGAGAACGACGACTTGGACCAAAACTTGTTGGTTTCTACTTTAAGACTTCAAAGAGCCAAAAAGGAAACTGCTATGCAATACCTTCCCAAAATATTTAGTATATGTATTCTAGTTCTGGGAGCGACACTCAAATCCATCAAATATTGCAGAAAATATATATGGTTCAGCGATGATGGTTTGGAAATATGTACATGTATGGAAATGAAAACATGTACATGTACATTCATACAGGTTACTCAGTTTGTTCGACCTTGGGGTTATGCTCACTTTTGTGATGCTGCCAATATGCGGGACTGACAGCCATAATTAGACGTAATCAAACTATTTATTTCACTAACATGCTGCGAGGAAATGGCGTGAGATTTCACTTTTTCCATTCCCCGCTGGGTGAACTTTGACAAGAGAGCGCCCTCCCGACAGGAAACATCAAAGAGGAAGATCCCTCCAGACCGGCCACCTCGTCCACCTGCTCCGCGGGTTTCTTCCCCTACCAGGTCTATTGACGCCTCTGACAGCATGTCACACCCATGTCTTAGCATGTGACAAGTTGAGCATTGTTGTGTGGTCGCCATGACGACAGGTGTGTGAGGTGTGCGTCGCCATGGGAATATTCGTGAACTGACCACACTGTGTCTAGAGGGCACTCACTGATCGCTGGTAATGGGGGCTACTTTTAACGCATGTAGGGCGACTGGATGAGAGTCATCAAAGTTCAGGTTTCGGTCGCGCTGCCTGTGAAGTCTTTTTCCATGTTGAATAAGTACATGTACTTTAAAGAATTTCGAAGTTTTGCGATGGCGTTTAGACTGGGTATAGAGGGAGGATATCTCATGCAAGTATGAATACAGTCTTGCTCAATTATGGGCATTATCAAGAAAACTACTTTGCAACATATGGACTTCCCCTAACGCCTGACAGGCCCAGGAATCAAAGTGTCCCAGCGAGCAGGGGTGAAATGGGTGGAGAGGTAGCCATAGGATGCAGGGGTTGGAGCCTGTCTATTAGGAATGTTGCAGGCCTTTACAATCCATAGCGGATACAGTAATATTTGATAACATCACTATGTTGATTGGCTGCATTCTCGAAACCATAGCTGTCAGTTCGAATCCCATTTGATAAAACTACTTCAACAACTACATTTAAGATTTATAGACCATACTCTTTCTGAATTGAGGGTGGATCTTCCATAGAGACTCAGTGAGACAGATCCAAGCTGCCCGGTATAGCGATGACCTCTGTGTCACTGCCAGTGACCTTCCCGAGCTATCACGGCAGCCTCTCCATACTCTGTCTCGACTTGGTCAAACACACATCCATCTCGGCACAGTGACACCTCCCTCTCTGTCACATATCAATCAGTTTTATCTCAGTCTCCCATCGTCGTACTGACAGCGTGTTTGCCATCGCCAAGTCTTGGCTTTCCTGCCTGGATATCTCTCTGTCAGCGGCACAGACGCACGGCTCGTGCTTTATTTGACAGCAAAGCCCACTTTGTGTATTGGATGCAGCCAGGAATTCCAATCAGCCGCTATAGGGGCTTATGATAATGTCCAGGGTCTGCCTGGGTGGCCCTAGCAACGGCACTGACAGTCCCTACCCCTGTGAGTAAATAAATAATCTACCGTCTCTGACCAACAATGAAAGCTAGATTTACATCTGACAGTTGTGTACTAAAATTGTCAGAGTGCCAGTCCCCCTTGGACATTGTATTTCAGCAGTCTACACAGGAGGCAAAAATATACATGTAATCCCATTTTAATGGGCAGTTTAATGTGTATGTCGCAGTTGCAATATACCAGGATGAACCTGAATTTATCAAAATGGAATACATGTTTGTGTTCACTGGATTTCACAGGCAATATATATTCTTGCAAAAGAATGTTGGTTCGAGGGCTGGTGAACAGCCTCTTGTTTATATTAATGGTCAGCACCCTCCTCTCCATTTCGTTGATCCGGTTCCACTTCCGGCCCCTTGACCTTTCTCATCTGGAGGTCAAATCACAAGGTCGACTCCCAAGGTCATTCATGGCGTCCTTTCTTGGTTGCCACTATCACCACCAGGGGTCATCTCGCTCCCCCACCCCCTCCCTCCTCGAGACCAACCTGAACAGACACACTGATACCTTCACAAAACACCAGGGTTCCAAAAAGTATCATCCTTTTAAGAAACAACCCCCACCCTCTGCTCACTAAAAGAGCCCACGCCCATAACCTCAGGGGTCCGATTGTCCGCCATCTTTGTTTGGAGGACATTTTAATACCTGCGGATTATCTGGCACCGCAGGGGACACAGGGTCGAAGGTTCATGTTGTTCTTGAGCATTGGAAACATGCACAATGACCATATTAAAAGATGTATTTTACGGCTAGGTCTGCCGGCCCAATCTTCACCAGTCCGACGCGCACCCGTTTTCGCGCATGACTTCCGCTGCCCGCCGGCGCATGTGCGACGCATGGTTCCGGCGCGTCAGGGCGGAAGAGGAGGAATGTAACTGTTAGAGGAAATCGTCTTACGTTTCGGGGCGGACCCGAGGCGAGACTTTGACATAATCACCTGCCAAGTTTTGTCAGTAACGACTGAGACTCTTCAGTGTTCACTCAGGAAGGATTTTCCACGTGTCCTCCAGCGGGATTCTCGCTGCCAACGTGTCAATCTCCATTACACCTCCATGTTGTCACTCGTCTATAAATAGAGCCGCTAAACAGAGAATTCTCAAAGTTCGTATACTATTTCACACGTGGTATCCTTTCTAATTCCACATATTTTATTTCATACCTATGTGGTACATTTGATAATTACGTACTGTTGCTCCCTATGCAGTATAAATTCTGTACTGCACTCTGTGTAGTTCACTGTTATGCTGAAAACGTTGGAACGTCAGCAGTGTGTAGACTTTCACTTCGACATATTTTCTATGCCAATTTATGGAAAGATTTCGGGTATATGATAAATATAAAACGACCCACCATGCTATACTATATGGGAATTGATGTTATTCATGGGACCAGAGGCCCCGTTCTGTAAACCATTCGACTTGATTCAACTTTCGGAAGATAAAAGAGAGATCTGAATGTCAACTCGATATATAAACACATTGTACTCTGTAAGATTCACAAAAAATAAATTCACCCAGTATATAGAAACACAACGAAACAACGAACATTCATGCACGTCATAGCAAGACTGGCCTCAGTCCCTGGACTCCTCCACCTACCCCAACCCTCCACGCCGCGCTACCAGTCATACTGCAACATACTTAATGCTGATTTTGTTTAATCATCTATTGAATGCTCACAATCAAAGACTTGAGCAAGTCTAATTGCACAACATATCCAGTTTGATCTAGTTTTAAGCATTCATGTAAGATGGGTTTTACAGGTATAGGCGCGGTGTTTACGTTGATTGAAGGGCGTTTCCTCGACATTAGAGTGGGACCAGTCGTGGTTAAAGTGATCACTTTAAGCCATGGTTTAGATCAGCGGTACACAGTGTCACCCACAGTCGACAACGTTAAGTGACATACCACTCAAGTGACGTAACACCACGTGACATTTCCATGACGACAGGGATCAAACTAACGGTGCCGTTCCTGACGCCACCTAGCGTTGACCTCTGCGGGCACGGGTGAGTTCCGCTTCCGGCGGGTCATCAAACAGAACGTCATTTCCGGGTTGAGATCACGCCAATTCAGTGTCCAGTCGGTGTCCTCTGAACCTTTTCCTTTGTTCGTTTAAGAGTTGAAATTTTTGTTCAGAATCCACTTGTGAGGTCTGCAATAAATCCTGTTTACAAAAACATTCCCTGGTGAAGTTATAATTTCACGGATTTGAGAAATGTTCTTATATCATTTTCTATTGGAACTTTGCTGCCTCAGAAAAAGGAGTGTTCGCTGCTTGAACACACATATTGTTCTCGAATTATGAGACCATATTTCAATTTCGGTTGATATATTGTCTGGGTTACAACTTACAGACAGCACACCCCAGGCATATAACCGTCCAAAGTTCGCCTAGTGATTTTCAATTAAGTCCGTATATATTCGAATGTGGAATAGAAAAAAAGATGAATCAGACTAAACCGTGCTTTCAACATTCTCATGTACGTCACCATTTTTCAGTCCAAACAATCTTTACCTCTGGTACTATTATTACCAAGTAAAAAGTCCTCTTTCCTCTCTAGTTTTTCTTACTGATAAAAAAATGCGCCAATCCTTGTTTGACAATGCTCCCGCCTTTCAACCCCCAATTCTCCGTCCCAACTCTTTCTCTCAGCCCTGGCCCTTCACACACGCGTGCTTCTTCGACAAACCAGGATCTTATTCCCTCTCAGGCTACTTCGCAACATTTACGTGGCGACGCTAGCGGCGGCTTTTTCAAGAGAACCAGACGACATTTTCCGTGTACTTTTCTGATTGCGTTGCGTCTCGCGGAATGCACCGCTTAGAAAAAATAGGTACAGTGGAGTGCACGCCAAGCACGTTTTTGGAAAATAGTCTGAAGAGTTCGTGACGTTCTACGGGAGGCTTAAGACGCAATAGTTTATGTTCTTACGTTCTTTTGTGGGGCCAAGTAAACATGGTTGAACAGCTTAAACGCACTCACAAGGGAGTCCACCTTTAAAGTGTTTGCTGCGGATTATGTCTCTGGAGGTATGTTAAGTTCTGCCAGTGTCAGGCGTCAGAATCTACTTCCAGTGAATGGTACAACAATGTATGTGAGGTCGTGAGGATTGTGGATGCTGTACCGGTGATGGTTTTTACAGAGGGACAATACAGCCGACAACTCCATCACAGGGTCGGTTTTCATTCAGTCTAGCATGAAGGTCATTATTAGAAGAGACGAGAGAGAGTGAGAGGGAGAGAGAGAGAGAGAGAGCGAGCTAAAGAGGGACATGAATTGATAGAGAGGATGGAAGACCAAAGAGAATAAATTGAGATCGTGGGGGAAGGGGCTAGTAGGGTGATGCATGTATATAAATCGTTGATAGGGTGAAGAGCAAGAAAGGAAGGCGGATGAGAATGTACGGAGAGGCAGAGCAATAGGGTGAGAGGGAGACGAAAGAGTGAAATAGTGAAAGACAGGAAAACAGGGAGACAGAGATGCAGAGACTATCGTACAACTGGATGAGTTTTAATCTCGGCCACCGTGTGCCACGACTGGAGTTTGGAATAGTGACTTCACGAGGCGAAGCCGAGTCAAGTCCGGAGCCAAAACTCCAAGAGTGGCATGCGGTGGCCAAGATTCAAACGAATCAGGTTTTGATTTTATCCCACCCCGTCTCCTCAATTTTGGAATATTATGTGATAACCATGCTGTATGCCACTAGTGGCATATAAAACTCTGTATGCTAGTCAGCGTGGCATACGGAAACTCAATGTTAAGCCTATGGGATTTTATATTAGGGATAGGATAAAAAAGGTGGACATGGACAAAGAGAATTTGAGAAAAAAACCTCAATCCACAGTGACCAATACATCATTGATTACTCTCATTGTAATGATCAGCGCAACTGCACCAGCTTGCTCTTGGAGTGTGTCTTTGTAGTGAATATGCTACAACTCCAAGTACCATTGATCACGCTGGTGGAATTTTAAAGAGAAACAGAGCTAAAGGGTAGGTGGGAGGAGTTCTAAGCCACTACAGTCATGAGGCACGAGGCGTGTGTCCGCGTCTGGGTTCCGTCTTGCTACCACACTGCCCTCAGACTGTGTAAAGTGCTTATCGCGCAGCAATTTAAGACCTTCTGAAAACTCACACGTTTGATGTGAAGAACCCCAGCGTCACTCGTGCCATGACCAGCCGACGCGAGGATAGCTTTAGTCTCTCTTTTGTCATTTCTTTTTTATCAAAAGATTAAAGCAATCTTATCTTTCGTCCAATCTTGACGCTGTTGTCGTGTTTCGCGGGAACCTCCAAGGCCTCCTTTGATATGACACCCGTGATGTCACTGGTGATGTCACGGCTTTCTCGTCGCCCTGACGAGAGTGCACGAGACAAGATGGCTCAGGTCAAAGGTCACCCGTCGAAATGCCGTCTGCTTCGTGTTGAGGAGGCGGGAAAGCTGGGAGACAAAACGCAGCGTTCCTTCCGGGATTTTGACAAATGAAATAGATGTGCATTGAACCAGGCTCTAAAACGTCATCTACAGTGCTATTAAAAAAGATACTTTCTGTATCATATTTGCTGATTCAATTTGGATTTCTATACCATTAGAACCTCAAACAAATCTCAATATCTAGAAACAAAAATTAAAGGGCACCATTACCTTCCCCCTGAGTGTGCCAAGAGCATAAACTGAAAACTTTAATATTAGAAAGAGAATTTCATTCTTGCAAAGGGTTTCAAAATGATTCATATGAAAAAGACATCCTCATACAGTTCTTTATGAACTCGCATTGTATTGAGGATGAATGTTAATTTTCACACATTTTCAACTTTTTTTTAAAAGTTCAGCGAAGGGGTGGGCCATTTGTCATGTCTATGGGGTCGGGCGGTTAGAGGTGGTGTGTGTCTGGGGAGGAATGGGGTGTTCTGACATTCTCGACGTTGGCTCGTGCCTCGGATTTGTTTATTTTTCTGTTGTAGAAATGTTAGTGTAGATGATGCCAAGCATGTCTTGGTAGAACGGGGAGTCGTGGGAACTGACTCGATAGGGGTAAATCTGAGGGATGAGAGGCACAAGCAAGTGGCGCGTTACTAAGGTACAGGTGGGAGTCCATGAGGATTACTAAACACTAGAGGGGGCATGGTCTTACATAGTGAGGCTATGGCCGGGCGGTTAATGTTGTACAAACATTCCACACTATTTTCATTGAAGAAGGTCTCTATGCGAAAAATATGTGGCATGTTGATGGATACCAGACTGATGCAGAGTGCCCTGCGCTAACTCACTGGAGAATGGGAGCAGGTTGTGTTGAGTGAGATAACATTGATGTTCATATACAATTACAGGGTAAATTTTACAACAACATTCACAATTAGATAAAGGTCAATTTGTGCATGAAGGTGTTTTGCATTATCCTTTCCGAACGACCAACTTCTTGAGATACAAGACCCATGGATATGTGTGTTTTTATCATAGAGGGTCTTGTTGTTTGAATATGGTGGTCATATCTTGACTTAAATGAGAATTGTATGGACTTTCATGAAGAGGGAGTCAACCTGGAGCAGTATGTGTAATGCTGGACTGGAGATGGCGGGGTCTGTGGTCCCAGTCTAAGCTGGTTTAATCAACGAGTATACATTGGTTAAATGTTTATCGCAGTTCTTGAGACCTTACCTGTTGCCGTACTACATTACTTTGTCTTAGTCTGCAATAAACGTTCATAGGCTTAACATTAGGAACTCGTTCTCAACAGGCTAGCAAATACGGTAATTCATTCTCAACGGATGATAAACAGATAGATATTTCCAGGCTAAGATAAAATCAGAAACATTTTTGTGCTTTATCTGATTTCCCATTCTCCATCTCGTTTGGAGTGCTTCAGAATATTCACTCGGCTACCGCCTCGTTCATATTACTGAGCACTCCAAACTCGGTGGCGAACTAGGACACAGACCAAACACTCATCAGTTTCTTTCTTGATTTTGATAATAGCCCAAATCACCACAATGAGGCGTGTTGAAATGGCCAGTCTATTGTAACCAAGAGAAGGAGAAGGGCAGGTAACTTTTGAGGGGCGATGCGGTTTATGACTATAATATTTGTCAAATACACTTAGATTTGAGCAAATAAAAAGATAAAGTTTTAGATTTATGAAAGATATCTGATGCATCATGACGCGGGAGAGAATTGGAAGATGTACCTCCGATCAAAACATGAGGAACCACAGGACATAGAAAATCTACCAGACGATAATCCTGAGACAGCCCGAATGCACGCAACAGTTTTGGGAGAATCCAGAATGCAGACAGTGTGTTGGGAGAGGTGCAGGGCCTCTTGCGCGCCGCCAATCAGCCTGTCTGGTCTCAGCCCCTCTCCTCACACCTGTACACACCCAGACGCCGTACCTTACTCCACATCAAAGACCCCGCTCGCCACTTTAACGAGGGGCTTTGTTTCAGCTCGTCTGTGCATCATGCTGGGGTCTTAAACTTTCTTTGTAAGCCAGTGTTTTCACTGCAGCTCATTTTGCAGTCCATTATGCTGCATTGTGTGTGATATATGAGGGGAATGCCCCTCAAGTACCACAGGTGACGCAAACGAGGAAATATTCTCGGAATGGACGAAAACAAATACATTGTCCGTGCACTTCATCTGAGACAATCGGTTTTATTGCCTCCACATATATAAGCATTCCACTGCCATTCATTACACACTTAAAAACTGATATATACTTAGAAGCCTATTGATGTTACTTCAGGAATATCCACTTACTTTCAATTTTAATGTTGAAACTCTTGATATATTCTAATCTATTTAGTATCCATTAATCTATTGCATGTGATATGCATATGGGGATATGAATATAAAGGTACATTGTACATATCTAACATGGGTATTGTTTCGAAGATATGCAGTGATAAAGTCGAAATGCCGCTTTAACTAATCATACATTGTTTACTGGGAATAAGTGCCTATTAATTTCATTCTACTTATATGAGTCTCAACTTCTATTGCCTTCTCGAAGAGAGCACGACAGATTAATCATAAAGCAGATAGAGGGCTTATTGTAAAGGTTCTTGATGGGATAGATACTGATATATGGAGGGACATATGGGTCCATCGTTGTTCTTTAACCATCAATTCTTCTTCAAATGAGATGATTCGACCACCCAATTAATCTGTCATTTAGGTGTGTAGCCACATTGTTTCGGAGATAATCAAGATCTCTGTGTTCTGTCTCGGAGAACCCAGAGACACGAGGGAATTAATTGCTGAGGTTGTTGTAGAACATGCGATTCAATGTAAGTTGCCTTTGGGCATGCTAATATAACACGATAAGCTAAGACAAAGAACTATTATATCGCGAAATTAATGCCAGTCAAAGGAAACAACGTTAACGATTCTCATCTTTGAGTACACTTTGTGGCTCCCATGCTATACGCAATGGTCTATTTCTAAGCATGGTGGATAATTTCCCAACTTTAAGATATGGCATGTCTTCTACATGTACTTATACTGACTTCAATCCCTGCATCCTATAGCTACCCTTCTATCTACCTTACCCTTGCTCTCGGGGAGACACTCCAGGGCCTGTCAGGAGTTAGGGCAAGTCCACATGTTGGAAAGTAGTTTTATTTCTTATCAATGTCCATAAAGGACGCAAGTCTAAAACGTATCGTACTTTGTAGAATGGATCGGACACCTCGCTCAGTGCCCTCTCTGTTGAACTCCCTGATATGTTTATGATATGACAGTTAAATAATCAAAATTCTAAAGAAAGTACCATGATTTCTGTTATTATCAATATTTGCTAACGTTATGTTAAACAAAATTGCTGGAACATACACATAAATTGTGGAATAACATCAATCGAAGTTCAACACAACTGCTACTGGTGCCAGCACAAGATGCTGGTGGTGTTACCTTCAGCTCGCCTGTGCATCATGCTTGGGTCTTAAACTTTCTTTGTAGGCCATGGTGTTTTCACTGTAGGCTCATTCTGCGGTCCCCTATCCTGCATTGCGTGTGCTTGCGTGTGCTTTATTATGGTTTAACGTTGTTTTATTTGACTCGCATTATCTGTGAGTTTGGCAGGATATATGTTACGGCCAGGTTGTTAATCAACTTCAAACATGTGTATACATATCAATTCAGAACTTACATTGGAGCAACTGGTTACCTACCATATATAAAAAAAAGACTGATTCTAGTCGGATCCGCTTGGAGTTTCTTCCACACTTTGGGACAGAGTAAACTAGATATAGGATTGGAGACTGATGTGCCAGGAGAGCGAGATTCTCGTCTTGCGACAAACTCGTTGATTGGAGCTACTGGCAGGCAGGTGGAATGTAAAGTCCCAATTCATATGGTTGCACATCCTTATTTCTGCCCCGTCCACATCACTTGTATACCAGTAGCGGAATCTAAAAGAATCCATCTGTTTATAGGACACGAAAAAGCACCATGCGGATATAAGTTATATAAGTGTTCATGGCATGAGCGTCACTCTAAAGCTATCTATTTTACCCGTATCATATAAACGGGGATTTGTCATCATTAAGCATGCCTTTAAAACGCTGGCGCTTTTTACCTAGAAAACAAAGAAACTCATACTACAATGAGCAACTGGACTTTGACGCGCAATATCATGGAACTTTAAGATGGATAAATGGTGAATTGAACTAAAAACCAAGGAATCCAGAATTACTAGCTTCTCTTACAAATCATTATTCATCACAATCAATGGATTATCAAGAAGAGTTTACTAATAAGTTTACCGTGTTAGAGGTATACACCAAGATAATCCTATCTACCCTGTAGCTCCCCCCACATCCCACACCACCAATGTTCCCCGATGACCCCCACTCCCCCGCCTCCCATGTGCACACACTTACCCCACCCCGTTTCCCTTGCTGCTGGTTCTCTCGCTTCTTTGAATTCCCGCCCCACGATCCTGTGCGGTCAGGCAGACGACTTTTAGCCGATCGGTGTTAATCCATGGCCAAACATGACGTGAACGTGTCCCGTCCAGGCGCGTCCACATCAAAGCGGGGCCCCGCGTGCCGACACGGGCAGGTGAAGGGTGTGTGTGGAGTGTGGGAAGCAGGGAGGGGGAACGGCAGAGTCGCCTCCAGGACATGGAGCATACACCTCACCCACCTCGAGTTTGCCCCGTCCACATCACTTGTATACCAATAGCGGAGACTTGGTTAACAGTTACATAATATATCCTGTCTAATTAGGCACAAGGAAATAGGTCACTACGGGTATCATTATACGCCTGTACTGGAGTCCAATACGCAGCACATGGGAACGAGGTGTTTGGAGCGTGACACTTCCTTGTTTATGTTCTCTACTTTTGTAAAATAAAAAGGTACCATCACGAATACTAGAAGACTACTTCACACGCATATTGATTTACATACACCATATAACTTTAAGTATTATCTCAATCAAAGATTATTTGACATTATTATCACTACTTCCTTTGGACCTGGGAGGTGTTTCATAGAAAAAGTGTTACGCTTACTGGTGGTCTAAGACCTGAACTGTGTCATACATGCGTGGGTATGATAATTCGACTGTGCAAACGGAAACGGTCATCATCAACGAGCGCCACTACTATGAAACACCTCCAAAGGAATAGGCAAGGAATGTAAAGGCCCGTTTCCATTGGCCGACAAATACGGTGAATATTTTTTCTGTTCTCCTAATAGCCTATTTCCATTTTGCGACAGCAGTACTAAGTTCCGTCGGTGGTTCCTGACTGTATATCGGTGATGGTCAATGGAAATACTACTACTAATAGGTTATTAGGAGAACACAAAAAAATCCACACCATGTTTGTCGGCCAATGGAAAAGGGCCTTTAGATTTAGGCCCGGCGTCCACCTACTACGATATGGCTCCGATTTGCTCTACGATGCACCTCCCGATAAAAAATCAAAATCGCGTCAGAAGGTCACTTAATATCGCGGCAGTTGACTACGTTTCTGCGATTGGACACCGTCAAAAACCCCATACAGTGCGTGGTAGATTGTCATGCCTCGACAAATGTCTACGATTTTGCACCTACCCGATATGTCTCCGATATTTGCTTTTTATATCGGTGCCATATCGGTAGGTCTAATATTCTATCGTAGTAGGTGGACGTCAGGCCTTATTGTCAGCAGTTCGATATGCTATGCCTTTCTCCCTTTCTCCACCAGCCAACCACACAGACACGACTTTTGCTTCTTCTTCGCCCCACTCTTGCAGCAGGTTATTTTTACCGGCACGGCGTCAGGCTCGGAGTGTGGTCGCCTCCGTCTGACGGGAGCGTGGCACGGGTCACCCCGACGTTCGTGGGAATGGTAAACATGTCACCAAAGCATGTCACAGAAAACATGGAGGGTGGGCGTGGGACCTGCCACAGGTTCCGCGCACGGCCACCAGGTGTCAGTCTGGAGCCGAGGCCAAAGTCTCGTCTCGTTTACAACGCGGATATGGACGAGAACTAGTTTCAGACCGACTCGGATTTCGACTTGAATATGTGTAAACATGGACATACTGATATCAGCCTTCCAATCCCCTTTTACGATGGGATAACTAACTGCAGTGTATAACTCATTGCCAGGTGTAGCATACATGAGAAAACAGTTGGTTTTTTTTATCACAAACGTAAAATCAGGATCGCCCATGTCGTTGATACCATCCTATCAGGAAAATTAGGAGTACCCAAATTTTCTTTGGACAGAAAAATTGCATATCCTAATTAGACGGAGCTATAGTATTATGTTTGCATGTATTTGTGATTCTGGTAAAAAGATTCACATACAATCTTTACCCATTGAGATTTGATGTTCTAAATTAGTTCAAATGAAAGAGTGTAAGCAATACATTGATTCGGGGATATAATATAACTGTTTCGACCTTATACTAATCAATGTATAGGGATAAAACAATGGCTATTCAGACGTATCATTTGGTTGAATCGTGCTACATCAGTTTCTGAACTATGATTAGTGAATATGATCAGGTCATAGATACTAATTCTAGGCAGATTCTCCTAATCACAAACTGTTGTTGGTATATACACAGTTGCAGGAGATAGAATTAAATTGCAGCAAAAAATACTTCAGAATCAATCAGATTGATATATACAAACGACCCTTCCAAAGTCAGTAGTTACAATTTTGTACGTAATTATCACACCAAGATAACTGGGACTGATAAATGATTTCCATCGCGCACAGTTCTAAACCCTTCACTATTGATATGTAAATACATGTAGAATATTTTACAGATGAAACACGCAAAAGCGTGGATGGCATTTTGCCAGAAGGACTTCCGTTTCTATTCAAATGTTTCCCCTCAACTCTCCAGTAACTAGCGCTCCATGAGGGCTCAGTGGCGCCCTCTGTGACGCTGCGTACCTGGGGTCGTTCGGAAACCACATGCTTCAAACATAGCCAGAGGATGGGTTACAGCATGTGATCGAAACCGAGTTAAAATACCTTAATTCAGAAGAAATGAATACCATGTCACACTATTCATATGCAGTAGTTTGTTGTATTCAGCTTATTCAGAATTTATAAAGTCCCCACCCCTCCTATCTATCGAGGTTACCCAGATCTGACTGGCAAATCTGACTGTTAAATAGAAGGCGAGTTTCCGAACGCCTCCAACGCCGTGGTGAGTTGAGAGGGGTGGGTACATGGAGCAAGGATCCAACAGGTGTGCACAGCCTGTGCGAACGATCCCAGTTCCAGAATTTTCTCACTGCCCTACCACCTCACAAGTATCACTAACCTTCACCGAGCTATCTTTATAAACTGGGCTGGATTTGAGAATTTCATGAAGGGTAAATCATAGACTGGATTCAGTGCCTGGTTCCTAAGATGTGCGTACACCTTCCACATACCCTACCCCTCCTCGCTGGGATTACTGGTCCTATCAGGCGTTAAGCGAAATCCATATGTTGCAAAGTAGCTTTATTTGTTAATAATTATTCATGTAATTATTTACTATGAAGTAATAATATCACGAAACAACCTCTAGTCCAACCATTTCGATTAGGTTGACTTTTATTTGTCAAAATTACAGTTTTGGGAATAACAGATTATTACCAA
The DNA here is from genome assembly GCA_950022655.1 of Alentia gelatinosa. Taxonomy (NCBI): domain Eukaryota; kingdom Metazoa; phylum Annelida; class Polychaeta; order Phyllodocida; family Polynoidae; genus Alentia; species Alentia gelatinosa. Next base: position 16,922,383 of record OX465590.1, read on the forward strand.
CATTTCGACAGAAAAGCTTTCATTAACAATATATTGTATGTACATAGAACTATATTTTCTATCCATCCATTTACAATTAATCCTACAGGTATCAATTAGTCCTACAGGTAGTAGCACAGTGAACAATAGAGCCAGCTAACTGAAGGATGCCACCCCGAGCAATACGTTCATGGATAAACTCTGTAACGTCTGTTACCTTGTCAATTCACTATATATTATACTCCTTTAAGGTTAGAGTTCTGGAAGCACGAAGTTGGTCCCCGTTGAGAACCTGTGGGAAATGTCAACACACCTGGATCTCACTCGTGTTGACTGTGTTGACTGTGTGGCCAGCAGCCAGAGACCCACCCGCCCAAACCGTCTCCGGTGTGAGGTCCGAGAACTAGGCAAACCATACAGAGCGCAACGACGCCATGTCCTAAATCACCCCATTTCCTGCCATTTCAATAGGGCTGTGAGTATTTAGGGACCTCAGCTGACACTACTGTAGGTCTGTAACTTATGATACGACATGGATATCAGTTCTGTGTGTATAATTCAATTTGGTCCATATGCCAGGGATAACATGTGCACACATGGTAGTGCGAGGCAGTGATAGTCGTTCGGGTCTTGTTACCATTGTGCCCGAGTAATACATGTATTAGATGGCAATATGTGAGCCGGGCACCGATATTTGACCCCGTAGGACGCCCGCCGAACTTATTGTATTTCTATTTGCAGTCTGTGACAAAATACACCTTCTTTTCTTCCATGGGAATGTCTAAAGGACTGGAATTGAATATTTTGCGAGTGTTCGTATAAAGGGAATGCGATGAGAATGTTCTTTTATGCAGGTCGCAGTGGTATTAAAGTATTGCATTCGAATCAGTATTTTCCGATGAATTTCTCATTTTACAAGGTATAGACTTTAACTGGTGTGTAATACCCACGAGCACTTAACTGTAAAGACGATGGACTATGGAAAAAACATACACAAGGAAAAGGCGGCAATTATACATGTATCTCATGATATATGTGAATTTTCCTTAACACTCCTTCCTTGTATTTTGTAAATGCATGCAAGTCTTACGTTATATTAAGGCATAGTTGATCACCTATATATCAAAGGCGTAACATTACAATATATATATTGCTAATCAAAGAATTAATCAATATATCTCGTATCTAACTGTAAATCATTCATGGACAAAAAAACAGGAAAATAAATGTTGAGAGGTTTGGGACATCTTGGTTTGTGGGCTGTTGAGTTCAATAGAGAGTGAATTCTTACGTGTAGGGTCGATTGCCCTACAGTCCGTTACGGATAATAAACCCATCGGTTGTACACATGTATGTATTTGGCCTGTCAAAGTGGCAGTCTACCTTGCGATAAGCTGACACCTATTTGCCACAGTCCCTATTCTTGATCCAATTTTCGTGGGCTCTTCCCAAACATGAGCGCCTATTAGTGTATATTTAACCCGAAGATTATCGATAGATTACCAGCATGGGTCATTGAGCTGTGTAAGCATAGATCACGTCAACCGTCTCCTAGCCATGGATACCCTTAATTGAAACCACCATCTTTGGGTAATCAAGCCATGTTTCCTCAACACCCTGACCCAATTAAGCATGACTGATGTTATGCTAAATTCGTGACAGCCGATAATCTGGGATCTTTCTAATTGGCGAAGTGCTGGTATTAGGTGTGGTATTTAGTAGCCTGACGTTGTCTTGTTTTCTTTAGCATGTTTATCACTGGCCTGCCATGGAACATATGTTATGCGTAGGCGGGAAGAATCATGAAAATCCGCGAGTGCTAAAAACAGTCGCTGTGCTTGGTCGCCGTGCTCCCTTGTCGTTTGTTGTCATGGTGATAAGATGAGGCGGGCTTCTGGGTGTCATCTCGTCATTTCTCGGACAGCGTGAGACACAACGAGACCATCTGCTACGCCCCCTGGTGTCCAGATGAACCAAAAAAATGAAGATGGTGGTGAGTCATGAAGTGTCCTGTGTGAAAGGGAAAGAATGCACCAAACATGATGCTTGTGGTCACATAACTTAGTCTTATAACGACTTCACGTCAGCATTCTTGGCGATGAAGTAATTATTTCACATGACTAGTATTTTCTTTCACGTGGGAGAGTTCGTTCTACATGATCCAATGAATTACAGACACTTGTGAAAATTTGGTGATCCAATTCCGTACGGTGGAGTAGAATCTTAAGTAATGCTTCAGACCTAGTCGTAAAACACAGAAGAAATTATCAGTACTTAATAATGGGTGGAGATTAATAAAGAAATTGACGAGTGTTCGGCCTGTGTCCCCGATCACCATCGAGTTTGAAATGTGCAGTAATATGAACGAGGCGATAGCCGAATGAATATCTAGAAGCGCTCCAAAACGAGATGTTGAACAAGGACTAAGGTCAAACATAAATATTTTTTCTGATTTTATCTTAGTTTGCAAATATTTATCTGTTTATCGCCCATTAAGTATGCGTTAACGTAGCTTACTCGCAAACCTGTTGAGGACGAGTTCCTAATGTTCAGCATATATGGACGTTTATATCAAGCTAGAATAAATGAGTAGTTCAAATAACATAGTATGAGTCTTATAAAGTGGTGCTACCACAGTATTGTCTTTCAATCTCGCTAAAATATAGTATATATCTATGCAGGATATAAATCAACAGTATAACAGTGAGTATATTTAGCGTATGCCTAGAGCAATTCAATGAGACAATATTCAAAAGGTATACATTAATCTACACACTTGTATATTAGATGTACTTTTACATACATACATACAAACAACATTGTTTGCCTGGGAATATGTCCACACTCAATCTACATGTGACTATATAATTCATTCATATATCAGTAAAATGCACAGTTGTTGTACGTCAACATGTTTACTTTCTGTGTAGATCCTATTAGTGATAAATATGTCACTAGTTACTGTCCTGGCCGGGTGACGTGGTGACAACTCTCATGACGCGACGCACGCCTACGTCACCAAGGCACCTGTCTGTGCATGACGTCATCAACACCAGCTGGCCACCTGTGGCAGGTCTGTTTTGGATCTCAGGACCCTGGAGTGGCTGTCTTACTCCGCCCCCTGACCCCCTCTACCCTCCCAATCTCCTCCTGGCGTGGGAAAGCGTCCTTCTGTTTCCATGGCAACAGTCCCCTGCTGCCCATCGTGACAGCGTCGTTTGTCGCTGGTGTTGGGCGATCCCACACTCTTAGACACCACATGTGGAGGGCGGAAGGCACGACACGTGCCGGACACCAGCGACTCCTACTCTCCCAGCTGATTCTATGATGGCCGTAACCACACCTCCGGTATGAGCGTGAAACGTTTCTTCTCCAAGTCCTTGCTCAAATCTTTGATTGCGGACATCATTAGATATAAAAGTACCTTGCAACGTGTAGACTTCCTCAATCGCCTGACAGGCCCAGGAATCTCTATCCCGGCGAGAAGCTTTGGGGGAGTTATAGGGGTAGGGATAGGATACAACATACAACTTGTCTGTGACCATTTCTCGGGATACAGGGACTATAAAGTCAGTCTCCCTGAGACTTAACTTGCTCAAGTCTTTCATTCAAAAAGTTAAGAACCAAAACTACTTTGCAGCATTTGGACATCCCCTAAAGCCTGACCGCCCCAGGAATCCCAGTGAGCAGGGTGGGGTAGGTGGCGGGGTAGGCATGGGAGACAGGTCCCGAAGCCATTCTGCCCTGGGACCTGTGTCGCCACCTGTGACACGTTGGTGACGTCATACGGCCGTCCCAGGCACGCTACCAGCCCTGGTTACCCACCCACGGAGGGGGTTTCTGACCACGCCCTTCTGGTTGTCATGGAGACGAGGGGTGTGATGGGGGAGGAGCCCAGGGGTGCGGCGAGTTGGGAGTGGTGGGGTGACTGAGCGTGGGGAAGTGCAACGTCAGGGCCACCGAGGGAAACTTTCCTGGAAATCCTGGTCGGACTCCATGTTTCGAGGAAGATGCCAAGTGGAAACAATGCATGCGCAGGAATGTGGGTTGGGTTTAGAGGTGGGTGTGGCAGGCTCTATGGGAAGAGAAAAGGCGCGGCATTGGGGTGGACAGAGATTAGCGTTGGTTGTGGAGTGTAAACTGTCCGACATTTACCACTGCGGTGAAATAATTTTGATATTTCAAACATTATAGAAAATCCGACGTAAAACAAACGTAAATACCGCTATTACCCTCAACTCATTGAAAACAAAATGAAAGAATGAGGTTAAAAAAGATTGGAAACATCAATTAAAATTAACAGATGATCTTAGCAACGATTATAACGATGAATAAGTGTTTAAAAACCTATTTCCTGGATGCCGGTCGGGTTTTTGCGCCTGATCGGTTCTTCCGATTTTTTTTTCTCCTTTTAATGAATAATTTCCTTTGGTACACTGCCCATTCTGTCCTCTACCTCCAGGGCATCGTAAGGAAAGATTGGTGAGTGTCCTGGCCCATACCACGCGGGCCTCCCACCCACGTGGAGGAAGCATGGCGGCGTGGGGACCCTGGAGGGGTTAGCGTGCCCAGTGACACGTAGATCGCGCCACGTGAGAGTGTGAGTGACTGGAGTCGTACACACGTTTGCACACTCACTCAGTTGTCACCGGGGTCTTCTTCCCCGTGGGAGGAGACAGTCACAGGGGTTACCTTCACCTATACCAGTTATGAATAAAGCGGTCAGCTGTTTAGTAAACATACACATCTGTTGCAGGTCGTGCTGAGGTAACAGTGGCGTCTCACGTGGGTGGGTAACTCGTGATGTGACACGTGACAGGTTGTCTCGTAAAACGAGGGACCTCAGCAGAGTCTGGTCACATGGGAAACGAACCCGGACTGAGTTGTTGAAAAAAAGACCAGAAAGTAAGCTATTAAAAATGATCTTATCGTGGTCCTCGTGGTGTTATCTTTGCAGACGACAGTCTAACAACACGGTCATGGATGGATCGCTCTAAACATATATGCTCACATAATTCAATATAATCAGTAAGTATTTGGGAATGTACATACAGCTTTTACTATCTACTCACACCAATTTTTAATTGTTCCACCCAAACACTTGCCCTCCATCATAATAGGGCAGGCTACTACAACAAGATCACTTTTGAATAAAACAACGATAAGGATATCATTTCCAGTATCGCCCATGTAAATCTCAATCTTAGTTGTTGATTTTAAATCGCTCTTTCTTTTCAAAACTCACCCCCAGACGAATATGACAAGAGCAGATTGTAAATATGACCTGTTAAGAATACTATGCATCAATAAGTTGTATAAAAATAAGAATATTTTAGATATAACTAAAAGCAGATTACAAACAAATATTGCATTACAGTATATAGAAGTATTTTGTTAATTCTTCATATCATTCTTTATGTTTTCATAGATAAAAAAATAACACAATAGTGCTACCTACATTTTAATGTGAGGCGCGGTATAATATATTGTGTGAATTATATACAAGTTTATGATATAGAAATGACTCTCATAATTCTTCTGCAATGCTCCTGACATGAAATCTAATTACTATACATTATCATATGAATTACGTGAATTTACTGCAATGTGTGTACTCCTGTCAAAGCTAGTATTTTACTACTCCATTCACTTCCTATCAATAAAACGGTATGCTATCATTCCCTACTGACATGATTTGTCTGCACGTATGCGTGTGTTCTCTTGATGAAGAACTTAGCATTGGCATGTACGGAACAGGTAGTTGCTCTTGTTGCATTCACCTGTTGCCAGCCGCACCTGCAGCCACAGTAGTGCATAGACTGCTCTCAAGGGGGCGCCACCAGACAGGGATGCTCAACGACCCGCAGACCATAGCAGGGCAGCCTTTGGGCTCAGCTTAGCTGTGCAGGCAAGTGTGTCATAAAAACTTATTGTATAATGTATGGTTCTTTCAGTGCGACATGTACATGCTTGATTTGATGATCGACAATTCCATACCCTTTTAGGTAAAGAATATAATGATGAAGAATATGAAATTTAAAACCTAGACTGTATTGAACAGTGGTCAGTGTGGAAGGTTATCGATCACTGATAACGGGGCGATTGGAGGCCCCGCACTTCCGTTCTGAGCAAGATGAACATGAGTGTATTTTTTTTAAACAGTTGGTGAGGTTTTAGGGAGCGGCCCTTTTTGACTACATCAGGCAGACGACATTTGTCTGGCAAAACAAAATGCTACACAGATGTTCATGTCTTGTTGGCAGAAATTGTACATGATTCCCCATTATATCATGTACTCTCATGAGCTCGGGCTGAGATTTTATTTAGGCAATAGAAGACCGGACCCAGTATTAAACTGAGTACATGTACACACGCGTCCAATGGCGTCGCTAATCCATGCGAGCTCGGCAGCGTCACGCGGATGACGTCATACATGACGCAGGGGTGCAGGCACAGGGAGTGGCAGTAGGTGTGGCAGTGAGTTACAAGTGTCAGCTCGAATCACAGACGTGGGTGTGAGTGTTATGTTGGATATCTGCGGGGGCGGCTAGACAAGCCTCAATGACACCAATACCGACCTGAGATCTAACATCAAGTCTCGTCTGCAAGTTAATGGGAGTGACGGTTTGGTCATACTTTCAGTTCACACATTCTGATAGGTACTAACGGTTGTGGTCAATAAGATGCTTGAAATAAGTTCATCGTTCTTATTTGATTTTAATCATAATACATATGGCCCTTGGTTAAAAAGTAAACATTGACAGAAATTAAGCAAGAAAACTTTAAATTTCATGTAATAGACACACACTCGTAATTCCCTGTTGTTGGGTGTGGAAGTTTTGAACCAGAGATGTTTCCAATTCCACGAGTGAATGAGCTTACCGTGCGGATCTGCGATTGTATTCTTTAGTCACGAGTGTCACATTACCCTGTACCAGTGTTACCCCCAGTGCCGACTGTGACTATTACCTCAGTCGTCTGTAACCTGGTCAGGTGTGAGTGAATGTCACCTGACTTCTTTAATTAACAGGTGCCTCACCCGTCGAATCTTCAACAGTCGCCCCCTCGTGCCCTTCCCACAGTCCCGGAGTAACTTTTTAACTTAACCCTTACACAACACATATTTCGTCTTTTTGTCAAATAAGCCATTTAGAATAGGATTATATGGGGAAATATAGTACTAGATAGCCACACGTAGAGGGGCTACATAAGTTTCAGTCAGATCACTTGTTTAAATCATACGAGATTAACTCAAAATTAGCGTTAAAAGATTAGCGCGGGAAAAGTCAGCAGATAAGTTTTAAAGAGCGCGTCCGAGGTGAGATCATACGGCAGCGGGCCGGGCGCCTGCCGCCCAACTGTTCACCGCCGGCGTCCAGGGTAGAATTGCCCAAATTGAGGCAGTGGTTTCGGTCGGCGGCGTGTGGTGGGGGAGGCGCGGCGGTGGAGGTGGTGGTGTGGTGGTATGGCGGTTGTGGTAGCGAGGAGTAGCTTTCCCACGCCGAGGCTGCATTCCTTAGCTGGCCCCCGGCACGATTCAACAAAGGGCCCTAGTCACACGTGGCTGGTCCCCAAACGTCTATCGCCGACTCCTATCTCGGTCTTTGTTTACTAAAGAGCCTTGGCTGCGTGCCTGCCAGGAGCCCCGGCGTCGCTCCAGGGGGCGTGGTTTTCCCACAGACCCAGGACAAAGCTGGCGACACGTGCGAGTCATTACCGCCCGTCACTCATGGCCGGGATTGACGTGAGGGGCGGGGCGTAGCGGCACGCTCAGCCAATGGGAACCCGTGGCGCGAGCGGCGCTGGCGGCGCACACGATCAACAGGTGTCGGTGGGCTGTGATTGGAGGACCGGGGACCGTGAGAAAGTGGCTGGTAGTATCAACAGGCCGCGCTCAGCTGCACGGTGTGCTGTATAAATACGTGGGACGTCCGCATGCCAGCAGACTGTCGCGTGCCACAGCTACATAGACACAAGCGTGCAACAAGCTGGAGTGTGGAGGAACGCAACAAGACACGGGCCCCACTGCTACCTGGAGGAACTTGACACCTGACACACACATACTGATCTACCTCACCTGGGAATTATAACACTGATTCTACTACTACACTTAGGAATATTTGTGATACTTTGGAGGTGTACCCACCAAACCAACCCAACATGTCGGACAGCGAGTCTTCGTGTACTTCTCCTACCCCATCGGCCAAGGCGGCCAACCCCAAGAGGGTAAGTTGGAATCTTGTGTTTTCTTTCTGTACTTCTTCACTGGTACATAGTTCGTCATATAGTGCTGTATCATGTGAATTTCGATGACATCGCCTATTAACGTAGGGTATACCTCCGTTATCACTGACTTGTGTTGTCGGGTGTCAGCGCGGTCTTCTCAGTCCGGGGGACCCCGCTCCTACACTTGCGAGTTTGTCAACAAATCCGGACTTGAAAAAAAAAGACATCCACCAGATGACACATAGAGAGCTATCTAGTATACTATCAGACATTACAACCGTGTTCTATTCAAACCGAATGTGAGAAATGTCATTGTATGTCTCAAACCATGTCTGTCTGACAAAAATGTCTGACCAAAACATTGTCCTGTCTTGCAGTGTAACAAACCTCAGATGGAAAGAAAACGCCGTGAGAGGATAAACTGTTCCCTGAACGTCCTGAAACAGCTGGTGCTTGATGCCTTAAAGAAAGATGTAAGTATCTTCGTATGACTTATTCCCCTCAACTCTGGTTAAATTGTGAAGGTTTTCCTTGTAGACTACCCTTGTAATCATGGGTCCGAAACATCATTTCACATCTTTTCTGTCGTCTTATTCTGTATCATAGTTGGGTGAAGGTGAAATTCTCATAATTTAGGGAAGGGTTGGGTTGTAGGTAATGTTTTGAAGATAACTGACATATTGGGGCCCATAACAGCAGCATAGATATTCCCGCTCCAGTGATGCCCTCCATGAGCCACCAAACATACGCCCCCCCCCCCCCATATTCCTCCCGGCACGTGTGTTCTGGTTACACTAGTGAACCTCCCCTCCCCTCCCGTACGCCCCCACCACCCCCTCTCTCCCCCTGTCATACCTCCACCCTCCCCGCCGCCCTCATGTCTCAGCCGGCGCGCTCCACTGCGTACGGCACCTGGGTGTGAGCCCCCCGGCGCCGCTCAGGTCCTCGGTCGTCTCTTTCCCACGGCCCGAGTCTGACTCCTCGGCCACGGTTCAGCGCACACGCCAACCCCACCTCTATCCCTGCCCCCACCCACACACACACCCGCCCGCCCGGGCGCCCTACCCCCTCCGACAACACACACCTCAGCGTGGCTCGTACACTAAACCTGCGCTAGGTGGAGACACAGGTGCGCGGGGAAGGTGGTCGGGGGACTGCAACAAGTGCATGCGTCAGGTGTGTTGTGGGGGTGGGGGCTGGGAGGTGCGTGTGGGGGGTGGTGGACAGGTTGCTTGGTCTCGTGAGCTGTACTGGTGGGCAGGGGGAGTGGGGCTACCACTGGACGGGAGTTGAAACAGTTATTTCCACTCCACGCGACTGTTGGTGACAGTGAGTGGTTGGTGGCAGGTAGTGGGACTCTGTCACCTGCTTGCTCCTGGCGGTCATGAAATATGGACACCAGGGCGGGTTTACTACCACTCAAATGTCCATCGGGCTTAGCAGTCTGTCACGCAACTCTTCTCCACAACAGGTGACTTGAGGAAATCCATAATAAATCCTCCCTTTACATCTCCCGCCCAAAGTCCCACCGTCTGTTTTACGAACGAAGCATGCTTGGTCAATTAACCATTGCATTTTAGTCGCGTTTAATTACCTCGATAATTAGGAACATATGTTTGATGGTGTTTACTAAGTACGCAGTTACTGACGGTTCTTCTCCGCTTTGTTTACTTCCAGACTTCACAATACAGCAAATTGGAGAAGGCAGATATTCTCGAGATGACCGTGAAACACCTCCGAGATCTCCAGAGGCGCCAACTGGTGAACGCCGCCACCACCGACGCTTCCGTCGTCGGCAAGTACCGCGCCGGGTTCACTGAGTGCGCGTCCGAGGTGACGCGCTACCTGGGCAGCGTCGACGGTCTCAAACCGGAAGTGAGGGATCGCCTGGTGCAGCATCTCAGCGGCTGCGTCCAGCGCGTGAACATTCCGGCCGAGCAACACGCCGCGCATGTGCAGACGATCCAGCAGGCGCATTACACCACTTCCGGGGTCGCGCCACAAACGTCACCTTCTCCCGTCAATGTACTTCCGGTGTCATCTGTGCCCGCCACGCGCCCCATTCAGATCCAGATCCCAGTCGCCACGTCGCCCGCCTCCCTCCCCGGCGCAGGCGTACAGGCGCTGCAGCTCGCCGTGGCTTCCGGTGCAGCTGACCTCTCGGCCTACCACATATCGCGCGGCGCCTCCCCCCAACAACAGCAGCATCAGCAGCAAACGCCACCACCACAAGCACAGACGCCGCCCCAGCTCGCTACCGCCACCTACAGTCCAGTGGGCACACCAGCCTACATCGGGGCCTTCCAGGTGATCCCCAACGGGCAGACGACATTCATGTTACCGCAGACGGGTCAGCAGCAGATCGCCGGCCTGGTGAACGCGGGAACGCCCATCTACGCCGTCAACGCGTCTCCAGTACAGCAGGCACAGCTCCAGCAGATGATCCTGTCCCAGGCTCACCTCGCGGTCCCAGCCACCACCACCATCTCCCCGACCACCACCGCACCACCACCAGTGGCGCCATCTAGTGTGAGCGGGAAGAGGCGGGCCGGGTCGGACCACCACACCGACTCGAGCCGCGCCATCAAGAAGTTCATGACCCAGTGCAACCCCTCCTGCGGGGTCAAGGCTGGGGTCAAGGTCGCCTTCAATGACTCACTCCAGGAGGAGAAAGTGTGGCGTCCGTGGTAAACAATGAAAGCCACTATTGTTCCGGATCAAATTCTTGACGTGTGCTCAACTTGATACTGATAGACTGAGAAAGGACTCGCTATGGAACAAACATTTGTTAAATCCAGCCAAGATAGAGACTTGATAGAGATCTGTGATAAATGCACAAAAAGAGAATGATGATTAGTGACGTAAAAGTCGTGACTTTACCTCCTGTGCCCTGTACTCTACATTTTATCTCATTAGTTAATGATGAATGCCATTAGTTAAAGAGATCCAAGGCACTGAATCACTTGAAACAGTATGCAAAAAAATAACGAAAATGTCTTTACATTTTGTTTGACTGCGGCTCACAAACTACTTAAATTTATAACACTTGATGTACTTACTTGATAGACTTACAAATCGTACTTAAATTGTGTACTTGAACTTTTGTATGCTCAACTATGTCTTCCAAGGTGCGAAGTGTACTTAAACATATCATGAATGGACGTGTATATAATTGTGTGTATCAATGTGACTTTGAACTCGATGAATGTGTTGAATGTGAAAACAAAATTGTTGACATCGCGTGATTTTCATGCAAAATACAAAATATTTTTATTTGAATTCCATTTTGTCGTCTTTCTTTATCAACTAGGCTTACGATATAGAAGTAGATAATTAGTTTAAGATAGCGAAGTAGATCCGGTATGAGGTATACGTTAATGATTTTTACACCTTAACCAGTTCGATGCGAAGGAGAAAATAAGAATAGATTCCCCGTAATAGTGATTTACTTGATGCTGCGATAGGTTTTGGGATCATAATACAAGATTATCTAAAACTATGCAAACCGATACTCGGGATCCAAATCTTTGGTCTCTAACTATTGCCAGGCAACAGTGCATTTTATAAGTAACTAAAAAAACAATTGAAAAGAAATGCTTAAGAAGTCCGGGGCAATAAAACGCTTACATATATATGCCAACCAGTTAAAAATAACACGATTAAGAAAAAAGAAGGGAAAATCCATGACATACCTAGCGCCAATTTGGATATGAAAAAACGGCCAGGAATTATCTGAGAGACGTGATGGCACACCGTTCCCACGCCCCGACAAGGACCTGTAGTGTATGTCCCCCTCCCACCCTACCTCCTTCATCTCCACGACACTCCCCAAAAAAACATTCCCGACTCGATGTATCCGCCCACGGACGGCGGCGCACACTCCGCGCCCCCCGCCACATAAAGAAAGTCAGCCCAGTCTCTTAAAGGTAGCAACAAGTCGCATTGACGCGTATCCTGGCCCCGTGCCAGTCCACATCCAGAGATGGCTTTTAATGAATGCCTCTTACCGTCACGGTGTCTGATTTTCCCATCAAGCCAACTGTGAAGAAGACACGAGTTGAGAGGGGTGACATATGGGTGGGTGTGGGAGGGGGATCGGAGAGATTTACAGGTGGGTAGGGGGGTGATCTTAAGGTACGCGATGGGGGTGGGGTGGGTGATAATGGAGGATAGGAAAAATGCGCAACATTAATCCTAGACGGGGAAGTCATAAAAGAAAAACAAACGTCATGGAGGAGGGTAAATCGGAATCTACTACCTATATGGCCGGTGTTATTCTTTCAGATGTCTCTCTGCCCAAGTAGCACACTTTAGAAAACTATTCATAATGGGAAATACAATTAAAGAATAAAAGGAGAGGGAAGTACTTGCTTTAGATGGACAAGGGTGAGGATGTTTATTACTTCAGACGACTGGTTGGTGTACTTTGTATTTTCTCACTACAACAACGAAGACAGGACGTGAGTGGGGGAGATAAGCATCTGTGAGTTTTCTGACGATAAATTCTATTTAAAGTATTTCCGTCCAACAAGGGAGGTTTGTTGGGTAGAAAGCTGAGACCAGGGAGAGTTAAATGTATAGTGGAAGTGGGTGTGGTAAATACCGTAATGAACGACATCCTACTGTGTGCGGTTCATACTTGATGCATGGAAATCTTATCCTGCAATCACTTCTTATAAATAAGGAAACACTGATGTATACCTAATTATAGGTTTATATTTTTTCTTTCTGATCAGGATTCTGATGGTTTTTTTGTTACCGTATAAGGTAAATCACTACACATACACAAAATAACAGAACGAACATGGTAAGTGTAAAGGATTTTTTGTGAAATGTGAATCATTCTAACGGTCATTACGAAGAAGCAATAGAAATCTTAGTTGCAATAACATGAAGCCAATATCATAGATTCAAGGCAACTGCGCTACACAATGACCTCCAGTACAACCACCATGCACTTCCAAAAGAGAGGGAGAGACAAAGCTAAAGGAAAAAGAATATATCTCATCTGGCTATATCATCTTATAAATCATACACTGAGACAGAGACAGAGAGCTGCCACCCTATCCAGTGCACCCTAAAGGTCATAAACACAGAGAGACTTAAAAATGAGACAGAGGTATTAGAGAATTAAAAAGTGCCACACCTGGAGCACGCGCAGTCGAACGTGGTGAAAAACACAGCTTTAGAGCTGTTTGTCACGCTACGAAATATATTTTGTCTTGTTTAAGATTCCAGTTGGATTACTCTGATGGCAATCTAAACATGTATATATACTGTGTAGCTAGGGACTTTTACCTACCATTTCTAAAAAACTATGATTCTGGTCGGATCCGCTTGGAGTCTCCCGCACGTAGAGAAACAGTGAACTAGACTTAGGCTTGGAGACTGAACTCCAACGAGAGTGAGAATCTCGTGGAGGGAAAACTCGAACCTGCTATCTTTTTTGGAGGTCTACACCTACATGTGCTTCTTCTCTTATGACATATTTCTAGTATCATATACAAAGGACGATAGCAAGTCGGGGGTGTGGCAGTAGGAAGGGGCAGAGTGGAGTTGGTGTCTCACAAGAGGTAGACGCTTTTGCTGGGGTGGGCCGCACTTCCACCTTAACCCACCCCGCCCTCTAGATGAATATTCCGGATCCCAACATGAGATGATATACGACCAGAATAATGAGCGCATGCGCGGTTCCTGTCTAGTCTGACGAAGACTGATGTGAGCGTTCCCTCTGGCGCTTCTTACTTCCCATTACACCTCATAGGAACCACCCCACCCTCACATGGTCGCCGTTGTCATACTTAATTCTACATACTCCGACGGGATTAATTAAACAAGGGGAATGGCCCGAATAATCCTCACCAAGAGATGATTATCACCTGTGTAATTGTCCACCTGTATTCGATACTTCCACTGTTGTAGACCGACCAGATGCTCGATGATTTATCTGCAATTTAAATGAAATATATCCAGCTTCGTCTGTGTAATTGACCTTTTTTCTCAAAGTATGTGATAATTTTGGTAAAGAAAATGATGTCCCTGAAGGGTATAACCATTTATCTCTGGACAAACAACTCCCTGGAGGCGATCTAACATAACGCAAAACTCTGACAATTAATTAATCAAACATAATCAGATGCTTCATTAACACGGTTGTAAAATTACTATGTCTCTTTCGTGTATATCAATGCCCAGTTGGGTTTCATCTTTTATAATCCCTCATGGATCTTGTGATGTTTTACCCCTGAATTATGATCAGAATTGGCCTTCTTCATTATAGGTTACTTTGCCTGGAGATAAAGAATTAAAAGTAATGACTGCTTTGATTATCAGTGCAGCATATGTTAATAGTAATTTTGATTGTCAGTGTTTTTACCTAATCAAACGCAAACCAAACGGAAAAATTGTGTCACTTGAAGAAGCCAAGACCGAAAAGAAGTAACACTTTAGAGGCAAACATATTTTGATGATGTTATTTTTTCCCATAATATATTAGTAAGGGTGCTATCATATTCAAGAATTCCGACATTCCAAAGCCCAACGATAGTAACTTGATACACTTCTATAAACATGACTTCCCTAATAACTAGATGAGCATTCTAGAAATTATATGCTTTTGCTGGTCTTGATACATCCGAGGGTCATTACACGAAAGTACAACTTTTGTTTTCTACTGACAAACTGACGCTTTTACACATATTTCCCCTTACACCACGGCAAACCGCATCTCAGTAATTTAGAATTTGCTCAACAGGAGGCAGTTCGGTCTCTGGCCGCAGCGTTCGTCTTCTTTACTTCGCGGGTCCTTCATTTCCCGTTTACTCTTCATATATTTGTAGAGGTATAGAGTCTCATGACGTTTTATCGCTGGTGTTGGTGTGTTAAAGAAGAAACCAACAAGTTTTGGTAAAAGTCGTCGTTCTCCACGAGTTTGATGCGGTGTGATATGAACGAGGCGACACCGACAGCCGAGTGAATATCACGTAGAATTCAAACTCGTGGAGAACGACTCCTTTGACCAAAACGAGTTGCTTTCTGTGTTTATCTCAACCCTGTACACACTAGAAGAATAGACAACACACAGGATGCAGACCATGGAGAACAATACTTGTAGGGGCATAGAGAACGAGTTTCCAATGTTAAGCCTAAGGACATTTATTCCAGGGGTGAGATAATACCTTGGATCTAGACTAGGATCAGATACGGATGAAAGCGACCTTATTCTGTGAAAATAGAAAAACTAAAAATAACCCACTTGGAATTGAGCTCAAACAACATGCATGTGTGATAAGTGTTACATGAATGTTGTTTTTGATAACAGCTTTGATTCAACCGGTCAAAGAACATGGGTAAATAATGGGGTCATTCAAAAAGATATTGAAAGGATGAGACTATACGGTAGATGACAAATTGTTCAACCGCAAAACCACACGTCAATTAAGTATATCTAAGGAATATCGCGTTCTTGATATAAAATGTGACTAGAAGGACGACAAGCGATGGCAAAACGGTATCTGCACGTCTTGCATACACACATTATAGAAGTACCGACATATGTATGCATCTCTGAAGAAGGTCAAGGGTACATCTCAAGTAATCTGTCCTAGAACATGCTGGTTCAGGTAAATATGTTCTCCTCTCGTCATTCTGGGTCCAAAGATTATGATTTTCTGTAGACCATATTGAGTATTAGCCGTGGCTTTGGCAGCAACTCTGCAACCCCAGCGTCAAGGTGTGCAGCGGATTCCTGTCTCCACTTCTACAACGCCACAGGATCAGCAAACAACGAACTCTCCAAGCAGAATTCAACCGCTTTGTATACGAAGTCTCTGCTGGGAGAGAGAAGAAGCAGGTCACAGGGGGCCATCGACATATATCACCGGAAGTGTGACGCCGTGTGCCACTTCCGCGTGCAGGTCACGTGTGAGACCAACTCTCGCGGCCGCCACGTGTTCGCGCGTGGCTCTGCGAGAAAACCAGATTCTTCAACGTTTAATTCTCATTCCGTTTAATACAAACCCATCCAGTCTAGATGGCCTAACTCCTGTCGGGAAATCTTTAAAATTTAGTCTGTAAAGCAGAGACTAACTTTTATTCTCATGGTAAAGAAACATGATTGGGGATCCCTCTATCATTTGAGTCTTTATTGCCTAATGGGAATACTAGTTAAATAAACAAATCTAATCATATCCCTTTGACCGTATCTCCTACGTATATATTTCCCCCTCCTACCAATGTCGTATTTGTGGCCGTATGTCATACTAATGTCATTCACACACAGTTGGGGCACTTCAAACTGGTAGTTTTTTTTACTCACAGTTGTCCGTACATGTTTTCCTTTTACTAGTGTCAAATATATCTTAAATACAACGTAGGGAGCATATATCTGTAAGCATATTACTGATGCGTACAGGTGCACACTAAATAATACGAAACCAGGCTTACTGTCTACCTACCTCAAAAATACGCTGTAAAATTATTGAACATATATATATGTACATTCTATATTCTGATACCTACGGCACGAAATGCAGAGCAACCTATCAGAGTTATATCAAGATACAACAATCCTCCCATACGATAACAAAAAAATCTTTATTTCACATCGAATATCAACTCGCTATGCGTTTAGTTGTAAATAATGGGTTGCTGCACGTGCAATCTGGCAGGTTGGATTTGAACCACCTGTAATTACATGCACATGCAGGTGAAAATCATCAGTGGCCGGAGCGTGCGGGTAAAAGTCTGTTATATACATTTAGTCAACAACGTATGTTTATCATAATTGGCACCTACCTATAATAAAACGCAATTGTTTCTTCCCAGAATATCTAGTTAGAATATTTGATTAGTAGTGTTAAAACATGATAAAACGTGCCTAAAGTAACATTTATGTACCAACCACCTGTTTGCAAGGTTCGCCACGTGAACCTCATTTGGTAAATACTACCTAACATCTTCGTTAATTCCTAGTAGTGGGGCGTCTGCTTCCTGAAGGTATTGATAATGATTGTTATCTGCTTGATTCTACTTCTAATACACACAAACACATATGTTCACTTATATCAATGTTCTTTCAACCTACCCGCAACAGCTGTCGTGTTTGGGCCTAACGTCACAGCTCAATTAATACCAAATTAGGAACTAGAATAATGAATTTGACAGTTTATAGAGACAAAGGAGAGAAAGTTCTATGGCTGTATTTCTGCACAGATTTACTACTTATGATAGGTTTACTCTGGGGCCATGGCAGCCGTTATACGTTCTGCCCTTGCAGATAGTCACGGAAGTCATTAATTCGCATTTATACTATGATCCCGGCAGCTAGGGTCTGCCTATGTTGAAGGCTCACATCGTCCATGCAATCCACTGGAGTTGTCCCATGGCCATCCTGTTTTGTTTACAGTGTAAGGCCAACTGTTTTCAGTCATATCCCTCGCATTTTGTTCATGGTGCTCTGTATGGCCAACTCTGTTTGGTCACATTAGGCGATTGCAATTTTCTTTATGTTTTACTGAAAAAAAATTAAATTATTCAGTCACTTTATGTGGTGTTCATCACGTGTCGCAATGGCCTGGAACAATTTTTATTGGCCACTGTGGCAGATTTCATTTACGGTTCTTTCATGTTTATCCATCCCGTCACCCTGAGTTGTGTCAGGTCGCTCACGTTTTATCAAGATGCGTCCACGGTAGCCCAAAACGTGGCCAGCGTGTCAGGTGTAAACCTAGCGGTAGCACTTGGAACTCCACGCGCCCACCTCGAGCAGTCAACCGCCATTTGGCACAGAAGGTGCTGAGGTCCTCATCCTCTTGTCAAACTGCCATCATCTGAGGAGAAGCCTGATTTAAAAGTAAAAGTCTCTCCTGTTGCTTGGAGTGTTTGTTTCCCATCGCGTTGCACCAAGACTGGTTTCATCCGTCAAGGGTTCTCCAAGCTCTCGGGTTTAAGCCAAGGGTTGATTTGTAACGCAAATTACCGCGCGACACGGGTTTTCACACGTGGTTGGAGGAGCTTTGAAACCCAACCTCGTTTTCAACATCCTCAGAACCCACGCATGCTCACTAGGCGACTGGAGTTGTGTTCAAGAGGTGCATTAGCATTAATGTATTCCTCTTGTGTTTTGGATTATAAAGGTAAGCCATTGACGGTTTGAATGGAATCCCACTTAATGATCGACTTAGCCAGAGTAAACCGAAGGTAGAGAGTGTGTTTCTACACTCTCTCTGGGATTTGGCCAGGTTAATGTAAAACAAGCGTTGTCCGCCACTGACTGACCGACTGCTTATGTTACTGTTGACAGATGAGATATAAACAGGTGGTGTGGGTCACCCTAAAAGCTGTATATGAGATCCATAAATATATATATATATATATATATATATATATATATATATATATATATATATAGAAGTAGCTTTAATAATATGGGGGTATAAAATAACTGCTGTGGAACATTGGTAGAAGAGAGTTCATAAATAAAAAAAAATCTTGAAATTTGATAATGCTTGTAGAGATTGAAAACTAGGAGCAAATGCTATGTTCATGATTGATGAATAAGACTTGAATTATAAATATCGAACAATTAAAAGGTTTGGGTTATACTCAGTCTATGGGTGATATTCAGTAACCCACTTGCACTCAGTCAACTTGCCTCTACAACAATATGTCTAGGATCCAAATATTTAAAGCATCAGTGGGTCAATGAGGTATTTTGGTGTCTGCGCCTTTCCTAAAATCACAGTGTTAATGCGTAGATAGCGGATGTTGTTTTTTGCAGCAAGCCCAAAGTTGATATGACCACTCTAATATTTAGGCAGAGTTTATGAGCGTGTCGCCCACGCTATGAAAAATATCTTGGCAATTTTCAGGAAGATAGTGGAATAGGAAGAAAGACATGCAAACTGACAATGCTTCCAGCAGTCAGGTTGTAGACACTGGAATATATTTGATTTCTATGCCTATTTCTCTTGTATGTGGTCTATATGTTCTTTTTGTCACCAGTTTCAAAAGGAAGGGGATTTTTGAAGGAATAAAACGATTCAAAACTCCCCCAATCCTCCAACGCGACCGGAAGGTATATATTGCTCCTCGCAAGGAGTGACCTTTGGTTGAGTGGCATTTACGCAAGATCATATAAAACAAGAAACAAAATAAATGGGGGAATACCCCGAGAATGCATTTCCATCGAGGACTGACGCTTCGTGGCGCCTTGTTTAACCGCTCGGCGCCCACCTCGCGCTGCACCGCCCCCTTTACCTGACCCATTCCCAGACGGTGACGCGTGCGGCCGACGCGTGTACTCCACCGGCGCCTCCCTACCCACGTGGGAACGTGTGGTGACGCGCCACACACATAAACCTAGACTGGCTCCAGTCCCTGAATCCTATGGCTACCCTTATCGCTGTGATATATGGGCCAGTCAGAGAAGGATACATGCTAAAATGAACTTTATTCGGATTGTGATTAATCATTTAATGAATGTTCATAATCAAAGACTTGAACAAGTCTAACATAAACCCACTCCTTATTATTTTTAAAATCAATTTGTTTCTATACTTGGTCATAGTCACATATAACACTAAAAATATAAAGTGTGTACTTATGTTTTTTAAATGAAATATTAGGTAAATATTATGTGAGAATTAGAGAAATAGCATACAACCGCAGGAGACTTATAAGGGATGGTTTTATTATCAAACCGACGTTTCGACTGTCATAGTCTTTTTCAATGTTATTAGGTAGAAACATATCTTGTTTACCTATTAGGGTACTGGTATTTATATCACTATGAATCATTGATTGTCATTGAGTGTTATTTCTAACGGTGATTTTATGAGTTTGGCATGTGACCATGGTACTAATTTCGATGGATATTCACCGTTATTTAACCAAAATAAAGTTGTGGTCTGATTGCCTTCTCTCAGAGTAAGGGGATCAAGAAACTGCAATTCTAAATTATATTTTCTGCATTGCTAGAAATAAATCATAAGAGATAGAATGCATGTTAGTAGAGAAATGAAAAAAGAGAATAGCAGGTCTGACAATACATCTATAGAATCTCACTCTCGTAGCGCTCCACTCTTCATACATAGGTCTGGTTCTGTCTGCTTTTATGTGGGGTGAAACTCCAAGCAGATCCGACAAAGTTCTACCATTTTATTAGAGCGTGCTTGCACCATCTAGAGTTTAGAGGGGTCCATATAGACTTTCAGGATACTGCATACAAACTATCCCTTCACTATCTGTGTGCTGTTCACTGTGACATTGAGAACAGAGCAGGGAGCCAGTGTCAGTCTCTTAGAGGCGTGCCCAGCTGATCATGACCAATTACTCAAGACCAAACACCTGAAGACCCACTGGTGCCTGGTGTGTCTGGATCCTAGACAGGTAGTTACAGAAATGGCAAGTTGACTGGGTGCAAGTGGGCTACAGAAAACTATCCATAGGCTAAATCTAACTCAAACCTTTAAATTTTTATTCTTTTATTCATCAATGATCTATTTGCTCCTAGTATGTAGGGATCACACTCCAAGTAGATCCGACAAAGGTCTACCGTTTCATATAGAGTAGGTACCTAAATGCACCGAGAAAAATGCCCAATCTCGGAATGTTCAGAAGACCTTGCCATCGAGTCTTCCTTCTGTCTGCTACCATGTAACGGTAGGGGGATGGGAGGGTGGTCGTTGTGGGATGCTTAGACTGGCTGCAGTCCCTGCATACTATGGCTGCCCTCATCGCTGGGATACAGGGGAGGAGGGAGGGGTAGGGGGAGGTAGGGGGTAACAGGGAGCGGCTTGGGGCCATAAACAGGAGATTCTGTTCGTAGCGGACAAGTCCTTGATTCATGGGCCAGTCAGAGAAGGATACATACTAAAAATAAACTTCTTAATGAATGTTCATAATCAAAGACTTGAGCAAGTCTATGGGCTGCTGTACGTGGGTGTAGGAGTGGGTGCACACCTCGGTAGGAGACAACCAGGGATGACATCAGAGCAAAGGTAGACGTTACCGAACTTGTGGTTAGCCACCTAATTATCATATTTAAATTCGAGAGGGTTGAAGTCCTATATTCCCAACCCAGTCGGCACACGGCGAACCAACAAATGAACTCAGTCATGTGAGACCGGCGGAAATGAAGGAGAACATAATTCTGTATTCTGTAAAGAATTGTTTGCGATGATGTCAGATCTATTCTAAAGCACACTACATTGACTGAAACCAGAGAGCCTGGAATATCTCATTGCTGAAACCATTCCAGGTTTGTCTATGTACTTTCGTACTACTCCAGTTTGCAGTGTATTTTCCACATAATATCAACAACTATAGGAAGCATGAAGGAGTAGTTTAGTAATACGATAGAATTAATGATGGACACAACTCGACTTTGATAACAGATATTATGTTGTATCGCAGGTGTTTCTCAGTCGTATCCGCAACTCATAATTGGTATGCAGACAGAATGATGTTACCATGTAATAATCATCATCAATACCAGAAGTAAATTAAAACACTGGACGTAGTATTACAAGTTCTGTTAAATAAAACCAGATGTTTTGTGACATATCATTTAGTTGAATAAACAAAAACAATTAAAATCGAAGATTACACATTAGTCGAACCAGACTAACTTTTAATAATCATTCATGGGCAATGGTAGTGGAGTCATTTTCTCCTAACACTATGACAACTCGAGCAAATGACACCGAAACTAAATATCCTTCTAGAAGAAAATTTGACTCAGTTTATTTAAACCATAAACTTCCCCATTCTCGTCATTCTGCGTGTAGCCTGTGGAAACAGGAAGATTTGCCTCCAGAATAGTGCTTTATTCATAAGATCTGCAAACAGTTTCTTTCATTGGACTTTTCCTTTTACGAGATGAAGGCTATAATCCCCCACAAGGGATACTATATGCAGCAAGGAGGGTCAGTTATAAATACCCTGGTGTATACCACATTGCTACAGCATATGCCACACGAAATTCAGCAATAATGAGCAGGTTGAAAATCCACGAACACTTGGTGACTTAAAAGACAAATGAAGCTACAAAGACCGAAAACATCCTTCTACAAACGGAGTACTTCAGAAAAGGGAAAGTTTTTATGTAATGAATTAGACCTAGACACTCAGTGCTGCAGTAGAGAGATCTTGAAGAAGAGTATCAGGAGCAGTGTTTAGATACTAGTAAGCTACATTCTAAACTTGCACTAGGATCATTACATCTTTTTCGCCTTCTCATCCCATAGTTATATACTTTCTCATTTTTGTACAATGTTATCTGTTATCATAAGTGTCGTCAAATCCTGCGAAAATGTGCGGCTGACACTTGAAACTCGTCAAGTTGACTGACAAAAATACACGTCCTAGTTCCTTATAATTTCCTACACAAATTTTGCACATCACGCCTCTATCAAATTAATATTTTTCGAATACACCACCGGACCACAAACTTTTCATAACGGATCAGAAAATTGAACACGAAATATTTATATTAGAATAACATGACTGGTCCTATTCACAGCTCTGCCGTTCCCGCAAACACAGCACACCCATCAGCTTTGATTCAACCCTTATTTGTCTACCCGCCCAATTGTTAGTCGGCGGGTCTCGCATCCCCTACTACGAGCTTCGGCGCGATTGTTTGACTGTTTGACATGAAGCCATGAACGAAGGCGGGTTGCGGATAAATGTGGAGAGCTTGGACGCATTGGCGTGTTCTTTCAGGATATGCTTGGGGTGCCTCTTGAGGACGTTGCTAACAATGCGCGGTCGTCTTGACTCCCCTCTGTTGTTTGTCCAGTTGATTGTGACAGCATCCTGTGTCCATGAATATCGGAAATCTTCAAAGTCTACTCTAGACTTTTTCCAAAGGAGAAGAATGCAAACCTATCTATATGATGTCCAAAGCTAAGGGTTGATATAAAACAATCGTGTTTATGAATATGTATCATTCGTAGTGGGTAAATTAGATTTTAAAGATGTGAGAGTATTCACAAGAATGTGTTATGATCTCTTTCCATCTCTGGCCATATTCTCTCTATCTGTCTCTGTCTTTATCTCTACGCATGTCTAGATCTCTCTGTTATCTGTATGTCTCTCCATATCTCTGCCCGTCTCTGTCTCTCTGGCCTGTCCTTCCTACATCTGCGTATCTGCCCCCTCCCACTCTTACTCTCTCTGCAACCTCTCTCTCAATGTATATGTATACACTGCATATAAACGTTCATACACATATATTAGTACATATGTATAATATCTATGCATATAAAATGCCTTCCTCCAGAAGGCACCTCACCCCTTAGAAGGTAAGTCATTTAGTTGTCGTATATAGACGGTATTTTGCTGATGGTCATAACAGTGACTTTTCTTCCCCGGACCTGACCCCCAACTACCCACCCGTCCCCACGCACACACAAGAGCTTAAAGAAGCAATGGCGCTATGGCTTTTACCGACTTTACGTAGGCTTATCCCTCTGTGTTTTGGACTTCTTAGCGGTAGACCAGGCCAGAGGTGGGCATCAAAGGTGTTAATGATCGAGATTAACTCCTGTAACAGACGATCTGACGCCACATATGGTCGCGACGACGTGAATTTAATCTCATTTAATTCTGAAATAACAAAGCCGCAGAAGGCGAGGAAGCACAGGCCAGACTTCCTGACGCGTGCGAGAATTGTCGGCACGAGGCCTCAGTTCAAGAATTCCTAAAATCAGAATAATTTGTGAAAAGTGCCCCATCTAAGCTATTTCCGGACAACCAACCAGAGTTTTACGCAATAGATTAAAGAAGGGAAGAATACGCAAAATTTCCCAAATTCATTTTTTTTTATTCAGGGAGGCTACTCTAATTTATAATTGCTCTACCGCAGGAGACTACTATTTCTAAAGGAATTAAAGAGGTTTCGCCTGATTGAAATTTTAAATATTTCTTTTGCAGTTTATCAAACTAATACAAAAATTATCAAAAAGTTTCAAATCCTGTCTGTAGTGCCATCTAGTGGATATTGTATGAAGCAAAGTATCAGTCACTAGCAGCTGCTTTGGGACGATTTCTTTGTACTTAATCGAGTGAGATTGTGTTTAGAGAGCGCGCGCCTTCAAATCTGCTCCTGCATGGAGTTGTCCCATCACACTCACTGCCATATAAGGAATAACGTAGACCCAGTAGCCAATAACTGCATTCGCAGCAAACCCCGACCTTCACCCTGACCTCCTTACATGATATTGGTAAGGTTCTACAGTCGATAGTTGACCTAGAATCTAATGGGCCACAACCACCCTCGTAAACCCTATTAAACATCGACATTTTAATGGAGTTGGGCATTTCTTGCATGGGAGTAATGGCCGACTTTTCCCTCCATAATATACGCACTTTGTCTGACTGTTCCCGATTCTCTGACGGCCGTTTAATTAGCGTTGGCACATGTATCCGTCGCTTCGATATACCGTTGTATAGGAGAGACAGAGGGGAAATGCACACCACTGAAAACACATGAATCTATGATCCATCACATTGATAAACCAAATGGATGCATTTATATCCCCTATGCCCCTCAGCTCTATACAAACAGATCTGTACAGGTATGAATCCATCAGAGAATCAGGAACATAAACCATACACACTGGTTGATCCATCTAATCAGATTTACCGGGCTACCTATTTTCTCTGAGCTAATTTGTCATTGCGATACATGGCGGTAGACATTCTCGATGCTATCTCTCCTGTGGTCTCTCAATTCTGATGTTATCCAGGTAGGTTTCTGCCTGTTCTGTCACACGCCGTCACTTTCCCACGCCCCCCTTCTCCAGGCGCCGCTCTGGTAAATGGTAATTTTCCCTGAGATAAACCCAGGTGCTTTCTGTACACCTCCAATAAACCAATCATTTTGGAATTTCAGCCGTCCATGAAGAGGGGAAGATTACTAAAAGTTGGCGCTGACAGAAGCGTAAATCATCTTGTTATCCAGATATGAAACCGTTTTATTTGTGTATGTTTAGATTAATTAGATTATAATTAAGCATCGCCTAACGTTTCTTAATGTGATAGGTGTTTTTGCTTGACCTCCTCTATCATCATGCAATTGAAGAGCTATGAATTGAAATTTGTGTCTTTGGCAATTTGTGTCTTTTTTGATTAATTATGATACGAGCACAACATATCATCCTGTAAAATACTTGTGTAGCAAACTACATATATATGCCATGTTTCAGAATATCACAAAAATGGATGTAGAATTGTGATAGAGGCGTGTTTATTTGGATTCTAGTCTATCTCTCTTTCGTCCGTTTTCACGTAGAAAGCACATGCACTTCATGCATATTCAATATAGTCATTACCAACACACCACTAATTCATGTCGAGTTGGTAAATCACAACACGAACTACATGATGGGACACTTTAGTCTGGCGATAGGTTTGGGATCATCACCCATTCTCTAATCAGTTTCCCTTAAGCTGCTGGTTAATGTAAATCCAGGTATGCTTCTAGAGAACCCATTGATACAATTATTGCACTTTCATTTGTCATGATGTTAAGGACCCTTACGAATAGGCACGCGTATTACTTATAACCAAGAAATCATATCTTCTGCTGCCATCTGGAAGGGTGTGCAACGTCTCAGTGCAATGTGGCCACCATGGTCGCCATGGCCCAGTGTAAACTTAGTATTATATGAATAAGCTGTGCTGGTGGGATTGTACTTAGCAACCCTGATGTAGACTATCCAAGAGTCACCAACCAGTGAAATATAATAACTGTACTGCTATCTTGACTAATTGGACAAAAACTTCTATCATTGTTGCAAAATAGCTCATTTTCTTGTTGCGACATGTGCTTCACGTCAGCCAACATGACAAAAACAGCTGTTGTATTTATGTGCGAATTAATTACAGCGATAAACTCTAATTTATCACTGTCTGAATAGATAGCATGCAGGTCACAGTGGGGAAGAATTGCCAAGTACGTGTATAGACTCTGTGTCAGGAAAGTATTACTGAAGTAAATTACAAATAAATTGCGTTTAGTTAGAGTAGAACAAAATTTGTTCTACAATGTATAGAACTAGATGTGAAGCTGAAGTGTCCTGTACTGTTGTACAGCCGACCACGATAAGATTTGAGACTAACAAAATACACAATATGATATATAGCTTAACATCCAGGCTCCGTCATATCATATGTGTAAACAAAATAAGTAAACAACAAGAATGGGACGCGTCTAAGTAGACACATCTCCTTTAGTGCAGAATGAAGTGCAGAATAAATGAACAAAGTGACAGTTAGACAGTCGTACCTTTCTGCAGGTTATTCACTGATCGGGAATCCGGCGCCACGTGAGGTATAAATCGTGTATTCTAACCGCCCTGCAATATATCCCTGGTGTTTTATTTCGCCTTATTATCGCCCTCGTCTAGACACAGGCGAAGTGCCCTTGGCAGGTTCCTGTCATTTGGAGACGTTATAACTTTGCTCCTCTTAACTATATACTATGATCAATCGCACAAAAACAGTGTGCTGTAATTTCATTCCGATAAGTTCTCGTTAAAGTCGAATATATCACATCCCTAAAGCTGACAAAGTATGGCTTGTTTATCAAGCATTGCCATCCCCTTTCTAGTGGGAACTGCAATTGTATCACTGCATTAATCTTACGTTTAATTATGTTATGTCTGAAGAACAGGTGAGTGCAATAAATATTGGTCAACAAAATCCCTTTTAAAAGAGGACACGACTGCAAAAAAAGACCGTATGCTTCTCTCTCATAGATATCGTATTTTCAAAGGTATGTGCATGAATCTACACATATCTCCACTTTTGCTCCCACTACACCAAATATTCCTTTTCTTGTCGGTTTTATTTTTCTCTATTTTTGATCCACCTAGCACCAGCGGAATGTGACCTTTGGAGATGCAAGGTCAAGTGTTGGATCTGTCTTACATCTCTGCAAACCCAGATACCTGGCTGAAAGACGTTGTTATTTAACTGCCGTAATCTGTGCACAATAACCAACAAAGAACCCTTCTAAAGTCCTCCTCTACTTGGAGCTGTAACCTTGCACGTCGTGGGTCCTGATTGAGAAGGCTTTGTCTTTGTTTATCGTCTGCTTTAAACGCCGGGCCGCTCTCCTGACCGTGTCACACCCTTGTATTCATACGCCATTAAGCACGCGCGGTGCGACGTCTGTTCCGGATGACGCATCCGCAGTCAAGTAGTCCCCAGCGGACCTGTCAGAATCTCGAGTGGATTTACATCCATTATATCCCGATCCCCTCGAAAAACAAAGACAGGTTAACGCTGGGGCCCGGACCCTGATCCCTCACCACCGCCCCACCGCCTTTACCCCGTCCCTCCCCCCCCCCCCCTAGTCTCACCCGGGCAGCACTCTCAGGTGGAGGTGAAAGGGACACGTCAGGTTTACCCTCTGATCCCTTACGTCACGATGACGTCACGTCACGCGTGTGGCGTGGGGCGGCGGGGCACGGCTTTGTGGTGGTGATTGTCTGGTGAATGAGGGGCGTGATGGTGGCTGCGACCAGGAGGATTTAGGGCGAATTCCTGGCTGGGATTAGTCGGGAATCAGTGGTGTGGGTGAAGTGGGATGGTTATTCAGCGAGGATGGAGATTCAGCTCAGCCCACTAAGCTTAGAGCAGTGCAGGGAACTGTGACCATAGATTAATGTAAATCATACACAGCTAAAGCTGTTTTATATACCTCGTGGTAAAAACAAGAATGGAAGAGTGACAGGTCGTGTCAATTAGCAGGTAGAAGACCTGGTGTACACTTAGGTCCATCGATGGTGAATTTCTAAAGCCTATAAGACACCGACCCGACCGCTGTGCCCGATTCTACCTTTGCCCGACGGATCCGTCGGGTCTGTGACAATCTGCATCAATCGGGTCGGTGTACGCACTTCACCGACCCGATTTTATTGCTTTTCCCGACGCGTCGGGCATTACTACCATGTCAGATATGACCGACTCTGCCCGACCTTAAGATTCCGGTGTACGCACTTTCACCGATCGTTACCGATTCTAAGCATGCCATTTAAAAAGCGTTGCCAGCTATCCCTCAGTCCGATTTACAAGTGTCTTATATCGATGTGTAGGGGAGAAACAAGCGATCATAGATCTGAAAACCGTTTTCGGATATTTTAAATAGACCAGAAGTTATCAAACTTTGCATTATTGCCTATATATACTTATCACCCGGCCCGGGGCCCAGCCGGGCCCGGCACCCGGCCGCTCTCTTTGATCTCAATCGGGTTGTTTTACGAGGTTATAAAGGCAGAAGGGGTCGTCGGGAAGAGTCACCGAGCCAATGGTCGGGATGAATCGGGAAAAAATGTTGGTGTCTTATGGGCTTTAAGCCCATAAGACACCGAAATTTGTTCCAGATTGATCCCGACCATCGGCTCGGTGAGAGTCGGGAATAAAACTTCGGTGTCTTATACCTATAAGACACCGACATGTAGACTCTTCCCGACGACACCTCCCCCTTTTATAACCTCGTAAAACGACCCCGATTGAGATCAAAGAGAGCAAGCGGGAGCCGGACCCGGGCCGCGTGATAGGTATATGTAGGAATAATGCAAAGTTTAATAACTTCTTTTCTATTCAAGATATCACAAAACGGATTTCAAATCTGTAATCGCCTCTGTCTCCCCTACAAATCGGTATAAAATACTCGGGTATAGAATGAGGGGATTCATAGCATCACTATATAAGCGGCCTACTCAGAATCGGTAACAGTTGGTGAAAGTGCGTACACCGAAATCTTAAGGTCGGGGACAGTCGGTCATATCTGACATGGTAGTAATGCCCGACGCGTCGGGAAAAGCAATAAAATCGGGTCGGTGAAGTGCGTACACCGACCCGATTGATGCAGATTGTCACAGACCTGACGGATCCGTCGGGGAAAGGTAGAATCGGGCACAGCCGTCGGGTCGGTGTCTTATAGGCTTTACACAATCCTGAATAGGAGTCATCATAATTAACTCCAATTATGATTGAGCGATATACAAAATAAACAATTATTTACCCGTATAAAATAACGGATCATCGTTAACTACTCTCCATTTCTCTTAGACTGGAAAGATTTAATTTGTTCACTTACTTATAATTTTCTGAGTTGAGGGGGAGTGAATACAAAATGAGTGGAGGGCAAGTATTTGATGAACTGGTCTTCAATGGTCTTGGGAATTAAGTGATAAAGGGAAATATTCTCACTACAATATTTTAAAAACAAGAAGCCCCAAACATTGAACAGTCAATATTGAGATCTGAAATATTTATTTACATTTCCCCTGTGAATCCTGTCAGAAAATAAACATATAAAAGAGTAACTTTTGACAGGAAAGATCAAGGAAGAATCCATGAACAGCGTAGCAAATATAACAGAGAATACTCATGATATGTGTGCATATTGTACCACCTAGGTATTAGAAACTGTTTATGAAATCCGCGAACCGGAGCACAATGTCACACACGTATGTATACCTATACGTATACATATCACTCGCCAGTAATTGGAATTGGTGGACACCTCCTATTAAAACACCTCTTCTGAGACGTAGACAACGTATGACCGCACGGCTATGATTATCTTTGTAACGTTATTATAATCATCATAAATGAGATTATGTCGACAATCAATTGTCACAAGTGAATTCGTTATTCCAGAATGTCAAGTATTGGTAGCGGGCAACTTGAGTAGGCGCATATGGTCGTTAGCTTTTGTCCTGTTAAGTCGCAGACGGAACCTTACTGCTTAACCTCTTAGAATCTTAGGTAGTAATTATCAAACAAAAAGAGAAAAATTTCCATGATATTCTTATGATCGTGATCAACTTAAATAATCAAGTCATTTTCCTGTACAATATATACAATTTTGATCCTGTCGTGATCCTATGTTATGACGTCACAGATCCGCCCCATGGCCGCCACATCTCGCTTGTGGCGCACCCAGTGACAGAACCGGGAACTGCTTGTTGACCTTTCCGAACTGTCAGGTCCTCAGGTTCGTAGACGGGCGAAACACAAGCTGTTCTCGCGTTTCCAAGACAACTGCCTGAAACGTGTGTACACCGTGGCTCCTTTATATAGTCTCTCTCAGAGCAATGCCTGCATTGGATACTGTTTGCGTCCACCTCCACACCAGAAAGTAGTTCCGGCTTCTGTAAGAACAAAGGCGAACCAATCTCCACCTCCTCCTCCTGAACGGCCTCTGACGTCACGTCTGACGCAGTCTCTGACGTCACGCTCCTGACGTCGGGCATGGTGACGTCGGAGTTGTCAGCCATGATTTCGTGTTTCAGTTGTAGGTCTGAAGGGGGTGTTGGGATTGAGGTATACTCCAGCACCTGTTTCTCCATGAACTGGATGTAGTGGTGGATGGCGATGAGAAGGTCGTCCTTAATGTGGTTCTTCATCCGCCGATGTGTTCTCACATACGATTGGAGGAGAGTCGCGCATGCGTGGAAGCCATCACGGAAATCCAAGGTCTCGCCTGCTTTCAACTGGAGCTGAGGTTCAACAGGACCTGTGTGAAATAGAATCAATTTGAGTTAGTTAGTCTTTCCACTTTTCACTTTATTGGCTTCATAACCCTTGTACAATGATTATTCCTTCCAAATCTTAAGAAATGAAATGACATTTACCTAAAAGGCTTTCTTCCTTAGAAGTCCTTAGAGTGTGAACATTAGATTTTTTCTGTGATTACTCATATGGAACAACATAATTGTAAACGTATACAATTTCTTTTTATAGATACAATTACTATGATGTAGGATTCCCCGAATCTGAGAAACCAGGGAATGGCGGAACGGAGTTAAATTTAGCATCGACCCACGCTGGGTAATATGTGATCAGGTAAACAACACAATATGGAAGGCTGACGAATCCATGAAACTAAAAACACAACGCACCACATGTGACTTGATCAGCAGGATGTTAAACCAGGACAAAAAGTAGATTGAATATACATATGATATGTGTTATTGACATAAAGATGTAAGTGAATTTACCAATCTGGTTCGAAAACCATCCTTTTACGTAAATATTTCTAAGTAATATCAAGCATGATCGCTTACGTCTTTTACAGCACTTCTCCAAATGCTGATAATGCAAAATAGAACGATTTACGTCATAAAAAATATGAAATCCACTTATGCTAGCTTTGTAGGTTGATATACAATAAGGAGGATTCATTCGAATTTTAGAATTGCTGATCAAGCATTGAAGAGTTTTGTAGTATGAATTCTGATCTAGAAGAATTCTTAGGATGCGAATCCTTCGAAATGCCTACAAAAAGCCATTTTTTCATTAGCCGACGAAAACTGCAGTGATCGTGTGAGTTCCCCTAAAAGTCTACACCACCGACTGCACAGCGGTATCAAATATTCGGTGAGGTGCAGTGTTTGCCTTCTTTCCACTGCAATTTATATGTCCATACTGACGGAATTTAATGACTAAAATCTTCAGCCTCAGCGATGAAATAAAAGAATTTTGATTCTATACATCGTTGACCAAGCCGATCGGTCGGCGGTGGCCTCAATGCATAATCTCTTCACAATTAGTCGGCCAGCCTTTCTGTACATATCTTGCTTCCAATCACCAATCTAGCGACAGTATACGCCCAAAAAATCGATAGCTAATTCCTGATTGCAGATCGGTGCCGAATATACGGCCAATAGATAACGAGAGTTATGAAAGAAGTAATGAACAAGTAACTTACCTTCAGTGAGTCTAGAAGTGAGACCGCGACGTAGACGATGAATCGGTCTCCAGTCGCTCGACACTCGTCCAGTGTCAGGGGATTGGGGAGGGCGAATCTTCTAAAAGTCAAAGAGAATATCTATTGAATGTGACTGTTTGTTTGTCAGATATAACTTATTCATATCATATATGGAAATGAGGTGTACCTCAGCTTACGAGGTCAGAATTAGATTGTGAAGGTATTGTTATCTATGTAGTATCATACATTCTCCCTAATTTTGCCAGATACTTTATTGAAGGAGTAACATTATAGTAAGACTACTTGTGTTCATACAACGTTATGCTTAAATATACATGTATATAGTACAGGTATATACAATGAAAATGGGTTTCTACAGGTGACGGATATAGCCACAAATAGCAAGGGAGTGTGGTGTAACTATGCCCTATTTCAGACACAATTTGAAAGGCTGGACGAAATAACATTGCAAGAGGAAGTATTGATTGCAGATCTTTACCCTTTTTGAAGTGTATAAAACATAAAACGAAAATAAAGCACATGTGCGTATTGATAATTGAAGGATGAATAAACATCATCGAGAACTATAATACATACCCGTAGATGCTGGCCATTGTATCTTGATCCATGGTCAATGTTATGACCGTAGTAAACCTTGTGACAGGGTGACATGGTGGGAAAATTCACCGTAGACTCCAGTAGTCTCTGCGCAACTGGGTAATCCAAGAATATCAGATGTGATGCCAACGCGTTCCTGGCTGTAAATGATTCAGATCCTCAAGTGTGATGTCTCTAAATATAACCCAGGACCACGCAAGTTGATGGAAATAGCCGAGTATGACTAGCCCTTTAGGCCAAAAGGATGCGACATATTAATATTGGATCCGCGAGCAAATGATTCCAAATTGGAGCCATTTTTTGAATGATATCCTGGCTCACGGTGGCAAATTCAGCAGTATTCATGAAGCCATTTTAACAAATGATAAATCAAAATGTATGAATCTGTTATCAGGAATATTTATTGAATTATGGATTAAATCATATTTGAAGAAGCAAAGAAAGTATAACGGACAGACTGAGGATATACTAGGAAATCCTGGTCAACCGGTACTATGTATGTATGGTTCCAGTTCATCGGTGGAGGATGTTGAGAGGAAAAGGAGCATATCAGTGTTTCGGAGAAGGCGGTGGATGGTGTCATTGCCGTCATGTGATACTCCTGTGTCCCCATCGTCCGCACAAACAACCTTGGATCCTTGAAACTATGTGCATGCACATCAAAGCAAGGTCACAAATTGGCTTAGGAAATACCATAGATGAAGTCAACAGGAGCTATATGAAGCTAGAGGGTGCAAGAGAATTTACTGTTGTTGATATGGTCACTGCTAAACAGCTCGACATGGATGATTGACCTGACCACCAGCTGGATTGCAACAAGCTGAGTCATTACATGATGTCAATGATCGAGCATGAGCCAGACATGAGAATGTGATTCGATTCACAAACATATGAACATGACATGCCTATATATATATGATCAATTCTCATGATATGTTAACAAACATATTCCAGCATTCAACATTTTGAATCTGAGGAATTGCACTTTCTGACAAACATATTCCAGCATTCAACATTTTGAATCTAAGGAATTGCATTTTCTTATTGGTATAGATAAAATTGTCGTTTTTTTTGTGGAGATTTTCTTATTTGGGCAAATTGCTAATCTGATTTTGAATTGAGGAAAGCATGCTTCGTGATATTTTTCACGTGATATATTTCTATTACCTATTTCCTTACGATTAAAGAACAAAGTTTTCAAATGTCAAGTGACTCGTTTTGGTTTGTGGTCCACTCTCCATCAAAGTTCTCAAATATTCGTCTGAAAGCTAAAGTGATACCTTTTGTCAAGCAGTTTAAAAAGAACCCTTTATAATACCTTACTGCTGATCAATCTGGAACTCAAACAAACGGCGTGTGCCTGCAACAATACAGAAATATATGAAAAAAATATACTGGCACAAGCAGCCTTATGGTTGGTAGAAGATTCTCCATATAGCTAGGAAATTCAACGTTCGGTAGTATGGGGGAGGGGGGGGGGGGCGTAGTGCGTACATGTGTATTTTAAAATCATGCACATTATACTTTCAGAGAACATAATGAGAGTTAGAAACATAACTGACGTAGCAGTGCTTGTATCTCAGGTTTGCGACAGTCTAACGTCCCGGAAACGTCGTATTAATATACAACATCCATATCTTACTCCTATCTCTCCCTGTCTGACAACGAGTACCAATTAGATTCCCTAGAGGCGATTGACTTTGATAGAAGCCTCTCCTTCGGTGAGAGTTCATCATAATTTGCATTTCCAGTTGTTTACACTTCTCTACTCCAGGACACAAGGACGCTGTCGCTGGTGGGCGCCACAGGACTTCCGGTCGATCACTTCCGGCGAGCCTCGATGTGGCTAACCACTAGAGGTCACTGAGGTCGGCGTTTCAAGATGGATGCCCTTGAATCACCGTGCAGAGTAAACAGGCTGGGTGCGTGGTAGTCAAGCCCTGATCCTGTCTCATATTATAATACACTGTGTATGGAACTTGAACAGTCATTACTCGTGAGATTACAATTTAGGAATGCCTTTTTATTGAGGCTCATGTATAAGTACAAGCGTTGGATCACGGATTGTATCGAGCAGGATTTCATCAGTGGCACAACAATACAGATTGCACATCATTTGTATCAGGCTCATATAGATTTTTTTTCTTTATGTGTCTTTATTGCATTTGACGTGGTACATCGTTCTTCCTTGCAAAGTGACAATGATTTCACCGACTACAAAACAGAATGATCTTTACAAAGAATATGCATACATATGCATATACCATCGTAAAATAAATCTTCATATTTTATGAATATTGATCACCGCTCCGATAATATATCCTCTTTATATACATGTCTTAGATATCTTACGCTACTCATATTCTTCCCTTAGATCTAATCAACCTCCTTGTACCACCGGTTTGATCATCTTATCAGCACAAGATCTGGTTGGTAGAATAAAATAGGATATGAGTGAAAGACTTCAAACAGACTGGGAAGTAGATATAAATTGCAGGGGTAGTGACAAAGGCAAGGGGAGGGGGTCTTTGACCCTAATTTGAGAGCTAATTTGAGACCCGTTTGAGAGCTGCACCTGCATCAAGAGCAACATGTTTAAGGAGGCACTGATGCATATAACTGAAGATGATGAGAAAAATATCTGTACTATTCGAAAGGCACCAATGCATTTACAGTTCAGGTGGTGATTTTGTCACGAATGATTACATAAGGTCTAACATAGTTTCTATTGCAGGACATCATACCGTTATCAATAATTTATTCATTTATTACTTGCTTCATCCTAGTATTGACCCCAAAATATGATAATATACATAAAAAGGTGGAATAAAATTAGAAATACATAAAGATTTGTATCTGTCATACACCGTTTGTAATCCCAATACCACAGAGATTTCCTCTATGAAAACCCAAAGATTTCATTAAAAAATTGTGTCTCTGACCTATGTGAACTTCACCGTACAAAGACAAATGTGTCATTACTTGTCACAATATGTGTTCATAAATCTGATTATATCGATAGTTACCTGCCACATATAAAACGTTAGAATTTCGTCGGATCCGCTTGGAGTTGCTCCCGTACATAGAGACAGAGTGTACCAGAACTCTGCATGAAGAGGAATTTAAAAGTTACATACAACCGTCGTAATATTGGAAAACATCTAACTTGTACTGTATGTTTACTGTGTTTAATGATCATTTTTCCCCCATTATTATCAAAATCTCACCAAGAAGTTTGTTGATCTAGATGTATGCAACCCTGATTCCCATGGAAGTACTGTTTCATGTAAACAGAATGGTGAAATAAACATTATTAAAAAAAAAAAAAAAAGACTGAAGGGCCATTAGAGTGAGATTCTCGGGTTGTACTTAGCTGAATCCCGCTACTCTTTTTGAGTGTTTCTCTACACAGATGTACTTCTATCCTTAGGATTTGTTTCTACCTGTACTGGAAACATAATTTAGATCTGAAGTTTTCCGATCTCCTTTCCTTGAGAGAATGCAATGAGATCTCACCCTTTCGCTGGTGTCAATCCATAGAGTTCTGATCGCCGATGATCAGCTCAAGCACCTATGTCATACGAAATGATAACCACGAGTTTACGATGGTTTCCTGTTCACCCGCTAGGGCAGTTAGAAATTATAGGAGGAAGGGGGGATGGGTAGGTGGTAGCTAAATACGAATCGACGAAGTGGCTAGTTGTCTGTAAAATGGACATTAGAACAACACTTTTCACAAGCAACAGATGACAAATGCCTGCCTTATGCCTTTTTTAACACTCCTTCAATATTAAAGTTGGAATGTGGACTGCAGATGCTTCCAAGATTGAGGAATCAGTTGATAAAATATCTTCTGCAACATTGACACTAAGTTTGTATGAAAATAAATTGATGAAAATGAATCAAATGAAAGAATCACCAAACAATGTGTACCGATACACGTCCAGGAGATGAGGGGTGATTGTGTCGTGAATATCTGAACAGCCTTCACTTAGGAGGCGTGTAAGCTGCAAAAGTAACAGGCTGTGGCTGTAAGTTTGATAATTGTGACCCAATCAGGTTAGAAGCCATGGTGGAATATTAACCATTGGCGCTATAGGGAATGCGGCGAGTATATCGCTCCAGTGGGGCATACCAAAGGATCTTCATGCGATTGAGTGCGATGGATTCATCGCAGTTAGGGTAACAAGGCCCGGTCCTACTGGGGCGACAGGATCGTCGTAATAAATGGCGGGTGAGAGTAACAAAAGCGGCCGCAGGCGTCGCATCGCACTCAGTGGCAACGGTGGGGTGTGTCTTGCGCCCGTGTGCGTTGCGACAGATCCGTCACATCGCACATGTTCATGATTTATGAAATGTCCATGATTTACGATAGACCCGTCGCACAGGTATAGCGCACTTACTATATTTTAGAATCACTAGGCAGTAGAAGAATGTTCTAAAGTGAAGGAAAATATTCCCACAATATGCATATTAATAGAGAGAGATATTTCCTTCGGGATTTATCGCAGTTAGGGTAATTAAAAGATGTCGATGGGGCGACGATGGTCAATAAAACATGTGCGACAATCGCATCGCACCAGTGGGGCCGGGCCTATATCATACGTCCTTACTATTATGGCATTTTGAAGCTCCATCCCCGGTATGACAGAAATCACTTCTGACAGGTTCCAAAAATCAGACACTTCCAGACATTTACTAGAGTCTACAACTTCCTACCAAACCACAGCGTAAGCTTAACGCTGGACCAATATAATAATGTGCACAAGAACGTGTATGCTTCAACTCCATCCCACACCATCTCTATAGGGATTCAGCTATGTACTCATGCAGTCAATGGCCATGAGTCTATAAACAGACATGCAAACAAAAGTCACTGGATCCTGCAGTTGGTCCAGGGGATGCAGGCGCCAGTCGGGATTAGTTTGTGAGGAATGAGAAATTCAATTAAGATTGGAAAGTCAATACGGATCTTTATTGTTGTGGACTTTAGACGACGACGGTATTAGAACACCCACAGGTTTTTGATAACGGTGGATCATATTTCTCACACAAGGCGCTTGTTGGCCAAGGGGAGCCTTTCATTATGATGATAAAGGGAGATAAAGGTTGTTCATGAAGCTGGGGGATAGCGAATACAACACGATTGTGATGGCGGCACTGTGGTACTAAAAGGACTGGGTGGTGAGTTGTAGAAGAAGAATGTGCTTTTTCATCGCATCTGTCCAGGTAGGATTATTAATCCACAGAAGGCTGAAATTTAGGGCCATGCTAACAGTGATCCATATGAAAATGTATTATCCTGTATTCTATAGACCACAGTCTGGGTCTTAAGTAAGAATAGATCCTTGGATATACAGGGTTTCCCTGTAGTAAAATACTAAGTTAATAAAGTGGAATACAAACAAAACCACAAACATAGTGACCCGAAACCGAATGAATTTAAATATATATATTTCTACCAATTGCTCCCACCCCATATTTTTTTCAAACTTTTAATTGAATCCTCAATTGTAATCGAAATCGTTTCTCATAGAAAAAATTCAGCAGTAAGGTTTTAAATCATAATGATGAATATTCCGGAAAAATATCATTTATTTGCATTCATAGCTATATCTAACTTATTATACTTTCCTTTATGTCGTCATGATACAACCATCTTCGCTGCACATCATTTAAACCAAATGCATTTAACTGACTAAAAGGTTGGTGAACTAATTTCTAATTTCTAAAAAATAAAATCCCAAAATGAAAACTCAAATAGATCAGAGTGTTTCGTTGGCCTCTCACTTTTTCTAACATTAATCATGAAAAAATTTACATTAATAACAAATCCAAAAATGAAAACTCAAATAGTTCAGAGAGCATCTTGGGCCTCTCACTTAACCTAACATTAATTGAAATGAAAACCGGTCTAATGATCATTGCTACAAAATGTCTAAATATCAGCAGTAGGATTACCGGTGTCATAGTACACAGTTTGCTTGTTTTGAAAACAGGAAAGGAAATAGTCTCCGCGTTCAAATTCAGAGCGTGACATCTCCGCCTAGTACCAGTAGATGTAGAAACGGATCTGTCCGAAAAGAGGATGAGCGTAATTTTGAAGTCACTGTGCCGGTGTAAAACTATAACAGGATTGATCAATGCTCCGTTATGCACTTCGGGGAACTTGAAAACCATGTTTATACAGGAATTTGTATTTGCTATTTGTGAACTGAATGATCAGTTACAACTCTCTCTCTGTGTCTCTGTCTCTTTCTCTGTCTCTCTCTGTGTCTCTGTCTCTCTCTGTCTCTCTCTCTCTATCTATTATGTTATATCATTATAGAGTCTCTTATTCCAACAGGTATATACAACACTTAGCCATCCCTTCATGGATGCCGCCATTGGCCCTTTCGCACACAAGTCGCACACAAGTCGATTGGCTCTGAATTGTCCATGCGTGAAATAGAAAGCAGGTTGGGCCGCACGCTGGTTCCCTTGTAGTCTCTTCCATCAACGAGTATAGAGAATATTCGTTGCTTCCACAGACCACTTTGAGGCGCACAGGGCAGCCTGACAAATGGTATGTTTTAGTCTATCAGAGCCATGTTCTGATTGGATGGTGGTGGCAATTTTCTCATTGGCAGTGCTAAAAATACCACAGATTCAAACCCAGGGGATACCAAATAAAAAGTTAACGTGGGAGCTGTCAGATGAATAAGCTTCTATAATTATAAATTCGGAATCCACAATTAGTGCTCTACTAACACCTTTTCATATACATATACTTTATTTACCAGCAATAACAAACTTTTGAAAATGTACGATTCTTGTCCATACTCAAAGTTCTTCCTAACTGAGTGATAATGGAGAACCAAAACAACACACTACTCACTTTATGACCTGCTGCATCTGAATTGACACAGAATGGCTTATTACAGACGTGTTTTTTTAAAGAAGTGTTAGATAGGTAAAACTATTATTAATAAACATCTCCCTAACATTTTGTTTTGTAGTATTAGAGCTGTCATATTTTATATTTTGAATAATAATTGTTGACAGCCCTTGGTTTTGGTGGGCTCTTGGTTTATTTTAGATGCGCGTGCGCTGTCATTCTGTTGATTACATGACATCATTTTCACCCGCCAGGGGAATTCCCTGCCTCTGCCTCTAGTCTCCAACAGGCCTACCTTGAGCCACGAACACGCTGTCTGCTGAATGTTGACCGCACAACAGGCTAGTTCCCTTGTTATCTGCGTGCCTAAGCAGGTACCGTGCTTTGGTGGCTCTAGACTGATTCCTTACCCCAATAAACAATGGCACAGGTAACGGCCAGCGAGAGCAACATGTGAACGACCTTGAACTTTCGCTGGTTCCTCCCTCCCCTCATTTGCATTGGCATGGAGAAGCAGCACAACTATAACCTCTCTCTAGTCTGTAGTGTGACCAACTTTCGTCAGATGGGCCTGTTCAACGTCTCAACCATCGTAAAATCTAACAAGTATCTATGAGGTACCAGATGAATTCAATCCTGCAATACTCCAGAAAAATGTTGTCCGCTACCCACGATGCACCAGAAAAATAGTGGGCTTGGCACAGACACTAGAGTCAAGAGTGCAGTGGCCTCGCCTAGTAGAAACCTGTATAACAATGCACTGACCACAAGGGCTACAATATGTTAGGTCTGGTGGGGTGAAATCCAATGCCAAATTGAAACCGTCAGATCTTTCGTATCGCTTGGAGAGTGCGTTAGCCATACTCCTGAAGCCATTTTCCATATTTCTATTTCATTTTGTGTGTATTTTGAATGCAATTGCCATAAAGCTACTGGAGACAGAGGTGACGGCCAATCAAGCATTAAAAAACCCTCAAAGTACACTGGCCACCAGAGCTAGGTCTGGTGGGGTTATGTGTTAGTCATATCTTGAAGCCATGTTCTATGTTCTTATTCCAACATGTGTATATTTTGAAGGAAAAAAATTACCATACAACTAGACCATACTATCAACATCACGAGCCATGACTATTTCTTAGTACGAATTAGTAAGAAATTTCGGCTCTCAGAACCCACGTAGAACAAAGTTGCTTGGTCCAAAATTGATGTTTATGGACAAGGTAGTGGGTGGACGCCGGACCTTAGGCCCGTCATGGAAGAACGCCAACATAGTGAATGCTTGTAGTCGTGAATTTTGTTTACTGAATTAAAAAAGGCGGTTCTAGTAATCGGTATTCCGCTTGCGCATGGGGGGGGGGGGGAGAGAAGGATCCGTAAACCACAAAGTTCTTGAAAAAAAGGTATATTGCACCTCACTCATGTCCTCTACACAAACATATTTTGTATGTTTCATAGAAACAATCATAGACCATAACCATTATGTCGCAATATTAATGGCTGATATCATGGGGGTTCCCCTGTTCCTTTTGTCAATATGTTTACAGAAGTAAAATAGTACAAAGTCCGGTAGAGATAGGTTCAAAGTTACAGCTGTGACTTCATGCTTTGCACGAGGTAAGTCAACATCTCAGATATCTATACTCAACAGATCTAATTACATCCTCCACATGAAAGTGTCTCGTCCATCCTAGATCTGAAATCGGCTGATGCGTACAATAATTGATTTATTTAGATGTGAATGATGCGTACTGTTGAAAATTGATATCACAGAATTGCGTACACTAAGGTCCGGCGTCGACTCAGCTCCAAATCGTCTATGATAGGCCTTACGAAACCGATTACAATGCAGAGGTACTAGATTGTCTATAATTATAGTTATATCGTAGTAGGTGGACCCCAGGCCTAAAACGTGATTCAAAAGTAGAGACTAATGTACCTGACACTGGTGCACTTCACACATTTCCGCTAGTCTCATACAATTCTTCTTTGTTACAAAAAATTCATGCCACGGTCCCAATTTTTGCTTTTTTTCGGTCTTAAGAAAAGGATGGCGAAATGGATTCATATGGAAGGACACACCTGGTACATAGTCTCAGACAAAGTCCCTGTAAACACTCACACATAGAATCAAGTACCCTTGAGGTGTGGGCTGTAACATGTGATCCTGCTTGCAGGTTTCCTTTTGGCTAGGTTGGGTACTAAGCAGTTGGTACATCTGTCTCATCAAAATGCCCCTATAAATATCAAACGTGTTTGAAATCAAGATCTCTTGAAATTATCTACCTCGTTGGGATAATCGTCGTCGACAGTTGCAGGGAAAATAACTTTGAGACGAGTTATTCCAGGGCAGGATTTCAATAGAATTTGTCTCAGACAAACACCCTGTGAGGTACTTGAATCCAACCTTGTAAATTCACTTTACGCTGTCATTGGAATGGCTGTCGATATGATACATCACCAAAAAACAACGATTACTACAGTCACGATAATACTGTAGACGACATTTGCTATGGCTGTGCAGAGTATCTAACGGGATATCTAAGACAGTAAACTAGCATTGTTACGTTGTTACCGTACTCAAAACTATATTATGACCCACAGAAGGTCCTAGTATAAAGGTATCCGGCTTTGGAAACTATACAACAGGATGGTTCTAGGGAAAATAGGGTCGGAAAAGAGATCGGATCGCTGTAGAAGGATCAAGTTTAAAATCGTTAGCTCCAAATCCCAGTGATTTACGATAGACACTCATTCTTTGATTGTTATATTGTCACCATAGGGAATATGTACCTTTTGGACAGAAAGGGTTAGGTCTGGATTAAGGATAGTCAGCTTCAGTTTATGTCGCTGGATGTTGATGTACAGTGCAATCCACACACAAGGTAAACCACATGAAA
Organism: Alentia gelatinosa; assembly: GCA_950022655.1. Classification (NCBI taxonomy): domain Eukaryota; kingdom Metazoa; phylum Annelida; class Polychaeta; order Phyllodocida; family Polynoidae; genus Alentia; species Alentia gelatinosa. The sequence continues at coordinate 16,964,714 of OX465590.1, forward strand.
GAGGCTACACAGGAAAAAAAAGGATAGACTTTAAAACAGTTTCACAATATAAAATTCGACCATTTTCTGAACTTTGAATTATTGGCGAATTAGTATAGGGAGGCCAAATGTCATGGAATATAATTAAGGAATCAAACTACTTTGTGAACTTCCCCAAACGGCAAACAGTTCCCCGCGAGGAAAGGTGAGGTCGGTGGTGCATCAGCAGCTACGGAAGCCAGTCTAAAACAGTTGTCCTCTACTATCAAAATGGAAAACACTCGTTGAGAGCCACCAAAAAAACAACAATGAATCTATACTGACGTGTCCTTCTCAGAAGTGAGGTTTTAAAAGGATACGACTGTCTGTGAGAGAAGGATGTGCAAAGGTTCTCAGGGCGAACATACAACATGTATGTACACACACAAGGATGCTTGTACTGGGAATCCTATATTTGTGTTGCTATTCCTGTAACGGTCTTAATGCGAAGGGAGAGAGAGAGAGAAACACAAGCAGAATTGGCATTTTTCGCGTTCTTTCGGGAGCTGTGCACTAAGTAACGCAAAACAAAGCCTACACAAAGGCTCTGGCTTCCGAGAAGCGAACCTTCATGGAATGGGACCGCGGTAGAGGTGCGGGTAGTTACGTACACAACACACCACGTGTTGTGGCTAGAATTCGCTTCATTTCAGGGACGCACGTTCTTGGTGTTCTACCAATTAGCAGGTAATTGGATTTCTTGCACGTTCCCTAAAGGCTTAACCCTTTAACCGCAGAATAATGCCTCCAGTCATTCCCGTGGCTACTACAGCATGATGCCCCCGGCATTCCCATAGAAACCGCAGCATCAGACCTCCTAAATCATGATGCTGCTCCAAAATCATGATACAAAAATCAAATATCGGAGAGATATCGGGAAGGTGCAAAATCGTAGACATATGTCTAGACATGCCAATTCACCACGCATTGTAGCTTGTTTTTATCGGTGTCTAGTCGCAGAAACGTGGTCAACTGCCCCGATATTAGGTGACCCTCCGACACGATTTTTGACTTTTTATCGGGAGGTGCATCGTAGACCATATCGGAGCCATATCGAAGTAGGTGGACGCCGGGCCTAACATCACAGATAACTTATTTCGGTATTTTCTAATTCAAACCTCAATATCGAATGGTCAAAAGAAAATAAGAATTATTTACAACATTAGTGAAAACGTCCTGCCATACTTGGTCAACTCCAGGAAATAGCTGGCTATTAACAAGACGGTGAAATGGCTGAATAACGTATGTGGTGTCGGGAGTGGTCGTGGCAGGCTCTTAGAGGGCACATGTCAAACAATAGAGTCATTTCCCCGCAGTCTGTGCGGAAATTAAAACATGTGGTGTGAAATGTATACTTCCCCACCATGTTTGTTCTGGCTTCGTTGTCTACGCCTTTTTTTGGGCAATGACCAATTAAGTGATCTAATGGTTTAATTACGACAAAGAAGCCATCATCTAACATTTCAGAGCAAAATCGCTATAGTTTGCATTACAAATCTCCATGTCGATGTACAACTTGTTCACAATATACCAATGTCATTTTCAATGTGATATTCTACGAACTTGCACTCTCAATGATCTTGTGCACATATATAAAGGTAAAATAAGAGATCTACTCTGGATGGGAAAGCAGATTATTCACTTCTCATTGTGTCTACCGCTAGTTGTGTCTCTGTTCAACAAATCCGGTGTCATGTATATGTCCAGGGTTGCCAGTTGGGGTCAGAAAAAAACATTGAAATATGTTCTACTACAATACAGGGTTTACACTTTACATACACATTACAGAGGGGAACCAGAAAAAGCTAAAATTTTTGCATGGGTGAGTGGGGAGGTTCACTGGGGGATCATGGGCTGTGGTTGAATTGGGTTATTTAGCATTTTGTATATCAATATTACACGAGAAAATAACTTTTTTTAATTCTGAAAATGAAAACATGAATTTCAATGGAAACATTGAAAACTGGCATCCCTGAATTATGTAGCTGTTATATGATACGCTGATTCGACCATATATCAGAATTGAATACTGCTCTGTACTGCAAATAAGTTCACGGAAGAGAACAGAGGAAAGAGATAGAGTTATAGGATTACATAGACTTACATATAATCAACTGATCTATATCAAGACAAATTCTCTTGTCATAGCATTATTCACTGCATTAAGTGCAATATTTCCGAAAACAAAGTTAAAAACAACCCAAACAAGGCTGACTGGCAGGAATAGAAATAACCGATATCTCGCAACAAAGAGTTTGAAAGAACACAATTCTATTAATATTCAACAAGTGGGGCTGAACTTAAAGTTTCAGACGGTCCTGAAACTATAATTTTGCTTTTCTATAATACCACTGGTTCTGCGTGGTCATTTCCCGTACGCGGAATAGTGGATTGGCTCTCCACAGTTCTAAACAAACACACAAACACGCACCCGTGTGAGTTTTATAATTTCCCCGTGCTTTGGGTCACGTGACACCAATAAAGTACCAGTCAGAGAACTGAAGCCAAAAAGTGACAGTATTTACTCTCAAATAGTCTGTATTTGTCCAGGAATCAATGATAAGGCCAGCTGTGGACGGGACCGAACACCAAAATATAGATTCTACATTGGTACGTTAGGAAGGTACGCAGATTTAGGAGCACCTCATTGGGTCCAGAAACTGAATAGGAATTTACATTGTGAGACCTGAAACTGAAATGTATTGTTCTAAAACAGACCCGGATGGGTCGGGCGTCTTCCTAGCACGGTAGCACTTTCGGGGGATTATAGAAGCGTCTAAATTGTTTGCTTAACTGCCAAATGTGCTTGCTTAGGGTTATTGTGATTTATTTAACAGTGTTCGCCATTTGAGACTACCTGCTAACGACATTTGGCATGTTCGCTTGTGACCGTCTACGAGAACCATCAAACGAGCGCAGACCAGACGATATTTCGCTTTTTCACTGGAATCATACTTCGCAATATTTTAAACGATACCATAATATGTCTTATGTACACTATTGCTTTTAAGATGTACATGTATACTCCTAATAAATGAAGATAAATGAACTCATCCTTTCTCTTTAAGTATTTTCCCCACATTGGATATAGGCTTTTCAGAAGAAATTACACACGATCATAGTCCTATCCATAATATTGCGTTTTCCTACATGTTTCACGACTATACTAATTGAAAGAGATCTATGGGCAACCATTAACCAGTTTCCATAATTTAATGATTAACCACAGCAATGTGTTTCAGGATGTATAAGCTGGAGTGATCTGTTGTAGGCTGTAGGTTCTGCAAAGTTTTTAAGAACCTTTTGATGGAGTCTCTGACAGCCTGTTACCGTCGGTATGACGGTTGTCTGGTTTACTGGTTTACTGGTAAACTGCATCAACAGCGTGAACACAAACTACGAACAGATATATACGCCCCAGTCATACATAGCTTTATTATGCACCTGTGCACATTGTTACTGACCACTGTTCCATATATCTTAAAATGACATACGGCACAGTGTGCAGTAGACTGTTGTATACGCCCAACTCTGCTTGCTAAAATTGTACTTCGAGTGGCGATTATAGGTAATTCCTTATCAATCTGAAATATTTGAAGGTGTATATATAAAGGGGAAACAGACCAGACATTTAATCTGATAATTGTTACTCACTCCCGGATTCGTAAATACGCCCCTCCTGCCTAAAACGGCGTCGGGGGCAAGTACAGTATTTGCCGATCCAGAAGTTTGTAACAAATATCAGATTAAATGCCCAGTCAATTTTCCTATTGTATGAAGCAACATCTTACCATCTCAGAACACGCCACTTTCTATTTACAGCCTTTGTAGAAAAACCAATGACAGCTAATAAAAAAAACCGTCAGATGACTCTGATTCAATGACTCACGGCAGTCTGATAACTAACAATTCCGGTGGATTTACGAACGAATACTTGTGTGACAAAATCCAAGCTATAGATAAATACTACACGCGTAGATTACTGAAGCAGGCACTAAGATCAGAAGCACAAAAGCAGATGCCCATCCTACTGCGTCAACTACAGTGTAATGACGACACCAATAAATCAAGGTAGATCTGACCTGCCTCTTTCATCTACGACACATCAAAGCTCGCCGTCAATCCCAGGTAAGTGTGACGCCCAGTGACGTCACACACAGGTAAGGCGATCACCACGTGGAGTGTGGCTGTGAGTACCTGGAGCAGGCAATCAACCACACCTTAGGCGGGACCCTTGTGGTCCTCCAGGGTGGCGTACTCCACGGCAACGCCCAAATCTTTTCCCACGGCACCTCGCTTATCATTGAAGCGGAGGGGGGAGGGAGGTATGATTATGATAACACTGGGTGGAGAGGTGCATGAATCTCCAAGATGGAGCATCATGTTCTACCCGTTCACACATAAGTGCAAACACAAAGGTAAATTATGTCATGCTGATAAAATCAGATGATAAGGCATCAGTGTCCTACAGGCAAGACTGGAGGAGGGATGAACCATGACGGTGGAGGATGGAGCAGTAAAGAGCATCGGGATTTATATGGATTTAGGATTACAGATAGATCAAACGGTTGGCACAATGGAGCTCGGGCATAAAGGATTAGTGTCTTCGTGGATTGTGACATAGATGTTAATAATTGACATCATAAAATCATCAGAAAACATGAATCAGGTGTATATAGATCTGTGGATCATATATGACAATTGTTGAAAAGAGCACATTGTGCTATGCATCAAAGGTACGCACTTTATACGGAATTGAGAATGAGAAACATTGGGGTTATCCCATCGACCTGGCACTAGTGTAGTCATAAAAGACAAACAAATCAACCTTGAAATGGAACATATTCATAGGACCAAATCTCTTTTTGATACTTGTGTAGTCAAAAATTCCAATTCACACTACACGATTTCGGAACATGGATGTACTTTTATCGACGCTAAAGAAACAGAACTCTTTCTCAGGCGAGGTATCCTAATGGAGTTGGCAGGCGCCGGGTAGTGTGGCACTCCTTCCTGAAATTTGCCTTTGATTAGTAAATCCTCTCTGCAGAGATGTTCTTTTTTCATTGACAAATTATCAGTCAATTTTCAGAAATTGCTTCTGACAAATTTATCAACATATCGATAAACTTTGTCACAGACAATGAAGTACCCCCATAGAGCAGGCCGATATCGGCCCTAAATTAGTCAAGTGAAGTGAGGCAAAATTGGGGTGCCACATACCAATTCAGGATCCCCCAGTCATAAATCCCCGAAGCTGAAACTTAATTTAATTTTAACGTATCAAACTAATCTATGAAAATATTCTATTGTCTTGAACCTCACCTCAAATTTTACAAGAATCCTACAGGAATGGCAGAAAAATCTTTGTTTCTTGCAACCTGCTTCGAAAAGCATCTTGTGCAGGTCAGTCATTTTTACTGCCTAATAGTTATACAAAAGTTACTAATATAAACGAGGAAACTAGTTATTTTTCTACCATTTTTGCTAGTGAAGGCTAGTAAATATCGTTGCAGAATGTGACAGATACCTGTCGTCATTAAATAGAGTAAAGAACTAACTACATATCTTTCACCCTAACATTATTTCCTACATACCTTTATCATTCAAATTGTGAGGATCCCGCCAAGTATCTAGAAAGCTACATCCCTCCAAAATAATATCCCTAAAATAACACGACAAGCAATAATTACTTATTTTTATCCATTCTGGGACACGTTTTTTTTCAGAATCATTGCGAAATAAACACTTTTATACCAGAATCCACATTCCAGGTAGCCCTTATAGTGAAAATGATAACAAAAAAACCAAATGCACACGACCATACAGACAAGCGATAGGCTGGGCAATGAAAAGGAATATACTTAATGGTAGAAATAAATTGAGCGTGGGTTCATGTACCTGTCGGGGTGAAATGACTTGGAAATGGAAGTCTGGTGCTCTGAATGGTTGGGAAGATTGGACGATTTAACATGGACGGGACCAGTGTGTGTGTTTGCTAATAACCCCCACGGACCATTTACCGGGGGTGAAAGGGCGTCCTGACACTGACAGGAACATTTTAGGGGGGTCAAGGGAGTAGCGGGTGGAGGTAGCTGCGCCAGCCATCCCCGTACCCCTGATAAGGATCGGTAAGAGTTTGGTCATTTCACCTGACACAGGTGTGTGTCCAAGCCACTCTCATCAAGCCTTTATTTTCGTGTTGCTGTCAATCACGCATCCTTTGACACAACCTTCACCTTGTGCCCCAACACCACCCCAACCTCACAATGAGGAAATAGGCGTATTTCTACAACAAAAATAAATATGTTCTCATACATGGAAATCCAAGCATTTTTGTGGAATTAAAATCAATGCTGAAAATTTCTTTCTAAGCCGGGAAAATCCTAGATTAGCCGGGGATACTGCAGGGTTGATACAAAAGATCGAGATAAAAATGTCCAGACTGGGTGGTAAGAAAAATGACTGCTCATTGTTCGGTGGCAGGTCTGATCCCTAAATCAACATCCTAACCTGATGGAGTTGTTACGAAATCTCATTCAAGTACTCTTCATGAGTATACAAGCCCGGAGGTTTGTAAGATCGAGGACCAGTTCCTAAAACCAGGTTGTGGATTTCGTAGTAAATACAGTGTCTTTGTCTCTCTTTGATAGCAGACATTTCTAAACAAAAATAAAAATAATAATAATAATGATAGAATCATAATTAACAGATCGTTGAATATCTATTCCCTCTTTTTTTAATATTTGGGACGGAAATATATGAATGCATTAGAAATATGTGGTTAGGATCTCTAATTTATTCAAGAAGTTCCTAAAATGAATATTTTAGGAATAGTCCCTACTATTAGGAACAAGGAATCAAGATGTCTTGCAGTGGAGGGAGTCCATACAAGAGTCTCCCAGTTTGACGCTTATCTTCTCATGTCATCTGCCGGGGTTAGTGAGGGTCAAGGGGAGGAGTGGGGGCCTCTGACTGTATATTGTGAACCTGGAATGTCGTATTGTTGGCAATCCTCAGAGCCTTACTGGCCAGGAATAAATGGCCAGCAGTGATTGGATCTAAAGTAAAGTGCATGCACTATGCTGGAGATTTCCTCAATGATTCGTGCACAATGTCATTCATGGACGAAGTTCATGCCTGGATGAAAGTGGATTTAAGAATAGTTCAGGTTTAAGTGTTTGGATTGGAGGAGAACTAGTGTGGACATTTATATTCTAACTCAGAATAAAGTTGACAACTGCATGAACTGCAGAGCGGAAACTGTAAGTAGGAGCTATCATTTATTTTCACCTTCTGTTTCATAATTCTGTTTAACATGCCTTCAGTTTTTGTGTCAATACACCTTCATTTACAACCAGTTTTGACTAATTGCCAGCTGATAAGATTTTTATGATAGATTGTTGTAAAGAAGTATGTATATATGGTTTTCCATTGCTTCTTTCGGTAAATAACAGGCTAAAGGAATTTCCAGCTTTGTGTGTTTAGAATGAATATGCACAGCTAAGTAGAATTGTGGTAGCAAGGGTCACATGCGTCAATCTATATTGCAACAGAACTGAATATTATCGCACAATGTCTTATATATAAGCGGATCTTTCCCAGTCCCATTTAAAATCAAGTACTGACATCGGTTGTGAATTAAAGTACAGTAGCCCTGGTATATGCTTATCTAAACTCCATAAATCACTATCGTTAATAAATGAGACGGAACTAAAGTATAGAATGTTTGGCCATGTGAAGTATTCTTAGCATCTGGAATAATGGAAATATAGTATATCCAAAGCATAAAGAGAACTGTTTAAATCGGGAAGGAGAACTTACCAAAAATGTCTGCAAACTCTAATCGTGTCTCTACCTTCATATGAGAGACATTCTTGTGTTTTTTATCTTTGGTAAATATGTATAATTTAATTTCGAAATGAAGAGTCCATTTTCTGCCAACATTGTCTTTTTTTATCATTATATCTTTTTTTATCATGGTCAGATTGGCAAGCAAGCGCTCAGCAGTCTACCATCTCAAACTAAGAGTTTTGTTCACAAATGAACCAAATGATAAACAAATAAGAATTGCAGTACTCTGAATAAGCAAGTTGTCGTTATCATTCCAGAAACATTTGTTTTAACAATAATTGAAAATAAAAGAGGGGAAAAGTAAAAATGAGGGATGACAAGGCATTCTGGCACCTCGTTTTTTTAGGTACATGTGCTTGGTACAGACACTTTGAACGGCTACTAGCTACACATCTAGATATATGATTGTGCAGAGATGGGCCTTGCTCGTTTTTGAGCATGCCTCTATGAAGGAGTAATGCATTTTCAGAGGTTTAAAGAAAGTTAATCTTCTTTTGCCCTTAATGCTCTTTTAAGTGCGTTCCTCTCTCTTGCTGTCTAACTCGTCCCGGAAGATTATTCCACAGGGTATTTTCATCAATTACAACCCCTAGGTAACTACAGTGAGAGACTTGATGTAGGTTGGCTAGACCAAGACAGATGTCAAGTAAGGACAATGCTTTTAGCGTTAGTGTTCTTCTCTAGCATTGACAATAAAGAATGATTGCTGATGCCTTTGATGCTGCACTATATCAGAACCTGGAAACATGGACACAATGTAACGAGGCACTAGATATTTTCTATGATAATTGAACAGACGCAAAAGGGAAAAGGTAGAGAAAAGAAATTCGAGGAACATATTACGACGACAGTTAAAAAAACCAGCAACTGGTGTGGATGGGTGGAGGGGAGGTAGATGCATCTAACAGGTAGCTCGATGATAATCCTAGTGGCAGACGATCTCGTCCACACTAAAGACTTGGCATCCTTTTGTCTAGCAGATTACCCCGGGCGGTGGACGGGCAGGGCGGGCGGGGAGGATCAACCAGAAGCTCGGAGTCACCATGGCGCACATCCCCCGCCCTATCGGATATTCCCTCTGTCATCACCAGGGGTTAAGAGTACAGGATGGCGTCATGGCCTAACCCACTGATTCACCTTTCTGACCAGGGCGCCGAATTCGGATCTCTAATCTCACGGTTTAGCGCGAGATTACCCGAGACCAACAGTGCAAATCTGCTACACCCATTATCCCACCACGGTTACCTGTTCACTGATAGGATCTATAATCCCCCCGTCAATGAAACATCATGTCTACAGGTAAAGATAAATATTCAGCTTAGCACGCAGTGGATACACTGAGGTCGCCTATGGCGTAGCCCGGTATTATCGCCCATTGTTCGCATTCTGCACCTATTATCACTCAGTTGCTCTATCATCATGCAGCACGCAGTTCTCCGTGGGAACGCTCCGGCGCCGGGATCAGGGGGATGAGAACGAGGCTGGCGCCCATGATGGGGAAGGCTATCCGATGATCCATAGATGGAGAGACGCTGTCCGATATTATCGCTCACTTTCCCACGGAAACGCTATCTGGTGGCGACAACTCGTCAGACATGGCATACAGAGGTGCAGCCCATTACGTGTTTCGCCTCGGGTAGATTTAGAATCCCCATTCGCCTTTCACATATACACGTGATCATAGGAAGATCCAATGCATATTTGTCTAACTAAGTATTCTCTCAAAACACCAGCCTGGTCGGTTGAAAATTATACACTGATCCTTTTAGAGGCTGACTTAACGAAAATCCTCCTAAAATTCCCTAATGGATAACAAGTGTCATAAGGAACAGACAGACGACATTAAGGGCCATTTTAAAAGCTCTCAACTGATTTTAATGTTGGCTAGTCTGAGAGGCTTACTTAGGGGAAGCTCACAACGGTATCTTAATGGAAGGGTCGTCAACGTTAAGTGGAGATTCCTATGTCTCTAGTGTTTACCTTTAAAAGCCATCACCCATTTTTCTTTTCAGAGATAGTATATACACGTTTACATCCACAGTAGACAAAAATCACTGATCAAATGAAAAGGATGGATATGAATTTCCCCCAAAACAGACACTGAACATTAGGGAATGAAGTTCGTTCTTGAACATCGCAACACCGTCAATTTATTAATGGTGGCAATGTAACCTTTACTGTAATACACGATTTTGCAGTAGGTATATTTCATTTAATTTAATTCTATTTCTCCGCAATTTCTGTACAATAACAATGAGTATATGCTCATGTATGCATGTCGGAAAGGGCGAAAACTTTTCAGAAATAGTATTTCAATAGGTCCAGTTATTTTTTCTAAGATGATGATTATTCATCATATGATTAAGATGAATCATTCAGGTTATTTCCATGAAAGAGAAATAAATCATGGCTTGTTCGTGGAGGCGATATTTCATTATTTGTAATGAAGAGTCAGATAGAGAAAAGTTAGAAAAAAAGGAGAAAGATACATCTCCAAGATTTACCTCATTGCATTTAGTCATATGATAACGTCAGGTGTGATATAATAGGCTTCATTTTCCCGTATTCATTCACATATAGCTTTGAAGATAACACATTCAAAAGGGAACTCATGAAAGTAACATCGCAAAATTTGCTACAATACACACTGTGTCCCTACCATTCTGGGAACACTTTTGACATTTGTGTACATATGATAACAAACACCATTGTTACTGGACTTACATAAGAAGTCGATGTATTCCCAATCAGCACTGCAAAGATAGTTGGGGAAGGCTTACGTGTATGGAGATAAGGAAGAGGTATTTCACACCGGGCTGTGAAATTTTTGGAACTCTGCATCATCGATACAAATGATAAGTGTCACATTATTAGTGACTTATGTTGGAAAAGTACAGATCTCACTCAATGTGCACTGATGGGCTTGCATTTGTAAAAGAGTAACTGACTTTTGATAAATCTCTCATCTAATGCTATCAAAAGGGAATGATATGTTGCAAATATAATAAATTCGGTAGCTATTTTGTATTCAGACAATGTCAAATGGGCTATGCGTTACCAGTCTCAGTTGAAAATGATGCCTATATTTCAATGCTCACCTATATTTCAATGCATATCGCAAAACATATTTCAACATCACTAAAATATGTAATATTGAGCAAATTAAGTTTAAAGTGGTGCAGCTCGTAGAACATGACACAACAGGTTCATGTAAAATGAAGCATTTGAGTTCACCGAGAAATCGGCACACGGTTCAGTATTACCGTTGTGTCGAGAGGGGTCAGTCAATTGTATATTTAGAACATAAATTGGGACGGAAAATACCTCTTCTTAATAATGGAGACGTACAAAAGAAACATCCAAGGCTCAACACAAATAACGTAGAAAAATCCACATTTGACTAAAGTTTCCGATGATTTGCTAAAATTACACTCCAAGGTCAGCATGTTATTGACATAAAAGGAAAGGTCATTGGCTAGCTGACGAAAGAACGGCCACAGCTTTAAAACTTCTTTTTGACAGGGACGAGAACCAATTTAGAGGTGAAAGCATTACACGGGAACTCCAGTCGATGCTAATTTCCCCTGCCATGTTTCTTTCTCCCGTGAGCTGAGAACGGACGGGGTTGGGTGTACAAGGGTTGCTGGTGTATAATGGGGTGTGGTGCGGGCGTGAGGGGTGTGTGGAGTGTGGGAGAGTAGTGGTGGACAATAGAAGGGCCCTGGAGGAGGTACCTGTCATTTAACATGTCCGCGTCCCTACTGCCTCTACCTGCACCACCTTGTAATCTGCGCCGACCCCCTACACAGACGCCCCTCCCGCGTCCCTGCAATCATCCCGCCCGTGCAGTCAAAAGGGCGGTCCCGTGGTCGCCACGCCGCCACCGGCGTCTGGTCACAAGTCACTGTGTTGTGATACGGACAATTTCACTTATTATCGCCCGCGTCTTTGAAGTGCGCCGGACCCCCCGCCTTTCAGCCGGCCGCAAATTACAGCCGACGTCGTCGCCGGCGACGCCTGGCGGGCCAAGTGAAAACTACCAGCGTCAAGTCACGTGGAACGATAAGTGTGTCGCGAGACTTGGGCGTCCCATGCCGCTATTGTCGGCCACCAGGTGTAGCTTTAATCGTCCAGGGGACGCCGCTGCATGCGTCCTTTTTTTCTATTTGTTGAAGCAGACGATCTTCGTCCGCGACATGCACCGACTTCTCCCGGAGATTGCAGAAGAAAAAAAGAAACTAAAATATGGGATACACACGTACAGTCACCCCCATATGTCCACTCATCTAGGGTTGACCCATAGGCAGATACTTAGCGAGGATAGTTTTCCAACAAGGATATCTAGAGTTTGTGGGGATTTACACTTACCTTGATTAAATATGATATACATTACTTGAAGTAGAAATTACTTTTCCATGCATCAATCATAACATCTGTGCTATTTTTCCTCTGCCACAACATAGACCGCCGTGCACATATTTCAAGGTGTCGTCAAAATCAATATCTAAAGCATCTTCTCCCAAAACAGCCTCAGCCTTTTGACAAGTAATTGCTCATTTTCTCTTTTTGGGAAAAGAGGGACGGCTTTAAGGTTACTGCAAACAAGCCAGAGGGCATGGCAGACACAGACATACCGCCATTAGTGTATCAAAAGGTGCGACGATTGTGGAGTCTTTATCGGCAGGACGGAGTTACATCAGGCAGTGTTGGAAAGTATATAGTGCCCATTGTCCCACTGACCACTTAACCATTGACGCTGCAGGCTTGGTGTTTAAGAAGCCAAGCGTCAAAAAGCTGAAATCGGTTGCCTTTTTTTCTCACCGATAAACATCTGGTGATTACGTCTGAAAAGAGCAGCGCGCTTTCTAATCTTCTCGCCAATTTATTTAAGTGGAGAAACGTCGGACTTCATCACAGAAGAATCAAAGATTAGCGATAGCTATTTCAGAAGAGGGGGCCCTCGTGTGGATCCACACTTTCACAATCTGTTTAAGATGTGCAGAGCTGATAGGCGCTTCACTATAAGCAAATCTCGGAGTTACGAGTGGGGAAATAAGCGGAGATTAACAACGCTATAAAGGGGGCTGTTTCACACAAATGATGCCCATTTCATGTTGTAAACCAACCTATAAAAGGCAAAAAGGTTCAATTTACTCTCAGAGTAAAATCGTTCCCTAAACAACCGTCCCAGATCCGTACTTATTGATGTATCTATTGCCCTTGGTGAATGCTAGCCGAGCAAATAGCCATCTGGAATGTATACACAAAACGGGTCGCCAAACCAAGAGTATGGCATGTGTGCATCAAATCGTATCACTCCAAAATGATACTAATTATGTATGATGCTACATGCACAACTTAACTTATATACAAATACATATCGAAGTTTACTATTGCTACAGGCTATAGATGCACCTACATGTACATACTTATAAATACGTGTATGTTGATTCCAGACTCGCTAGCTACCTAAGTATAAGCGGAGCCATTTCGCGGACATCCGATTATATTTTCCAAACCTAACATAAGCATAACATAGTTATGCCATACAGGTACAGTAAAACCCCTCTTAAGGGGACACCCTCCGTTCCGGGCCAAGTGTCCCCTTAAGCGGGGTGTCCCCTTAAGCGGGGTTTTCAGTCTTTCAATGGTTATACAATATAATAGAGAATACCTACATAAATGAGCGGGGTTAAAATAAACTCTTAGTAGAGGGAAAAATTTCCGTTCCGAGCAAATTGTCCCCTAAAGCGGGGTGTCCCCTTAAGAGGGGTGTCCCGGAAGAGGGGTTTTACTGTATAACTCATGCAACTATGTAGAATAACATAAAAATGTGTTAATCACAATAAGCATGTGTACGCACTTCCCTTGTCATTATCAAGGAAGCCTATCGTGCATGTACAGCAAGTCGGGTGACTTTTATTGATCCACTAACACAGGAAAACGTTTTCAGAGCCTGAAATACGAATTCTTCTAAACATTCATCAACATATATTCTAATCTATCGCAAAAATATTCATGAAACAAACTAGGTTGTACCAAATATTACATTTTCTGACAAGAGAAGGTCAAGCCAGGTCACGACAGTCGCCATGGTGATTACCCAGCAGTGTTGTAACCCTGTGACGCATGCGTGTAATAACGTCATTGTAAGACAGTGGCGCCACCTCAAACGTCAGTAGCAGTTTCCCAGCAATCGCATGAAAGGGCCAGCCGAGTTTACCCGAGACCATTTCCCTGTCATGTGTCGCCACAACTGTCAACTCTAGGCCCCACCTCTCCTTAGACTAAGATCAGATCCATTTGACAGTAGCTTGGTACACTTGACATAACACATCTGTCTATTATCGCCCTGAAAATATGATAGCATGACAGACAAGCGCAGTACAGATGTAGAGATGAAAGAGTTGTGGCGTAGAAGTATGAGATGGCAAACTCTGATACAGACAGCGTCCAGCCAACACAAGAGCCTATCTTCGTTTTATGAGTTTTATCTATGAAAATTATAGGTGCTTCGTTTAAAATTGTCCACCTTGAACAGGGTGGCGGCCACAGATATCACAAGACGAGGGTACAGGTGAAGAGAACTACTTTTCATTTGCTCAGAGGAGTTGAAGAGAGCGGCGCATTTGATATCATAACATTTGATCCTTTCAGAGGGTTAGTGCTATCTAATCTTTACATTATTTTATCTCTTTGTTTACATTTCGCCCTATATGATGTTTGATGCCCCAATGCGATCTGAGAAGAGAGATATGATTAAGAAAGGCTATAGCGTGCTTTCCGACTATATGGAGACTTGGTTAGTGGCCTGAATGAAATCTGTTCCCTGTTGTTTTGGACGGAAATATTTACTGAGTTCGAAGAACAAGGTGAATATTTCCGACCAAAGCAACAAGGTACAGATGTAATTCAAACACACTCACTATGTCGCCTTATTATCATACTCCTGGAAATCATTTAAAATGTTATTTCAAAACAAGTCACGTGGTATGTAGTGCACGAACTATTAGTTCGCACACAGTGTGCAGAACGGAATCCGTACAGCTGGCCAGAATGTGTGAGACATTCATGCACAGGTATTCATAATATACATCGTCCTTTACTCTTGGTCCTATCCACTTCCAGACTGATATAAATTGTGAACAGAAGTATTTGAATTTATCTAACATTATGAATCAATGGAAATACAAAAGTGACCCATGAATTAATATTCTATACTGACCAAAGTCTATGAGTCGGTGAGTCTTACCCATCCACCTACGCCAATGCTTGTTTCTTAATAAATGTCCCCAGTGAAAGACGTAAATCTAATAATATCTGTAAATCCTGTAAGGAAAATACCCACATTTCAAACATTTTCCTTAACATACATGTAGATGAAGACCCAATCTTCGTCGCAATCTCACCAGCAAATATGAACCCAACATTTGTGAAGTGAAAAAGTTTTCACCGGCCATTTTGGAAATTCAAATAGACGACATTCGCACGTGGCTCTGCTTGTTCGCGGCAAGGTTCATAAAGAACACTTGTTGTTTGCCGGGTACCACCCAAACAATCTATGGGTCTCGTCCCCAGTGACATGAGAAGGGGAGAGTTGCATTTGGAGAGTGTATGAAACGTGTGGTACGAATGGAAACGAAGAATGACCAACACGGGAATCGACATATAGAGACCAACAAAAATAAACGATGACCAAAGAAGATGTGACGTTTGGCTAAGGACTCCGACTTATGATGGCGTGATTGTTGAAAATGACACCCGGATTTCGAGTTGTTTGCTCGGGGGTGACTATTTTCAGTGCAACTTAGCTCTGGTGAAACAGCCCCATTGGACGAGGCACGACTAAAAAGGTTCCTGCTCCTTTTTATTCCGCACGTCAGCTCGTGGAAAGTGTCAAAGCTGTCGGCAGAATAAACACAGTGGGCATGCTTGATGGCGGGTGCATCTTTTCTTTGGTACTGATTCTACAGAGGCCCCCCTCTCCTGCCCCATTTTTAAGCGTCTCGTTTGTGATGGAAGGGCGCGCACATACAGGTAAAGGTATCTCACTGTCTCGCGGTTTCTCGTGGGCGTCGAGGAATGGCAGGTGCGGTGTAATTCAGTTTGAAGACAGTTAACATCCTAAACACTATTTTGGGGTCTCTTGCTGAAACTCAAAAAGGAATCACATTGTGCTCCAGGATATTTTTGTTTTTCTTTGTTTTGGTAGTTTAACGTCCAATTTGTTCAATTAGACTTACTTTGGGTTTGATCAAATCTATGAGATGAATGTAGATAGAAATCCCACCCCTACACATTTACCGAGGTGAGAGTTCTTTTACTTCCCACACTACATAGACATGGTATGAGAAGGATTGGCATTGGATATAGCAGTAAATCTACCACTGCTGGGGGGTGAAGGAGAAAAGTGGCTGCAGTGGGACCCAAATCAACAAAGTCCTGTGCTCTTTACCACTGAGCTATCTCCCGACCCACCCCGGTCATTTTAGTTATGCTTGCGTGCAAGCATATCCGGTCTGCAACACGAGAAGGCGAGGCGACCAAGAGGATGAACAGATTGGTAATTTCTGTCCACCCCAGCAGACCGCTCCAGGAAAAGATGATGTCTGAATTCAAAGGAAAAGATAACAAAGAGCACTACTGGCGATATAAGTAGACCGAGGAAAGATAATAATAGGTCATCCATCCATGCACATAGATGGCGACCTTCCATTTTCCATGGAAATCCATGTGTAAAACAAAAAAAGATGATATTGATTAAGGCTCCTTCACACCAATACAACGTTTGTTTGAACCTATATAGCATGATCATTTCTAATAGGCCTTTTCCATAGGCCCGTGTCGCACGTTATCTACGTGGTTACGCAATGCTTGCAGCCAAACATTCTCCTGGCAACATATACATTAGCATTGGCTTACTGAATGTATGAAAGTAAAACATTTATAATACCCTTGTTCAGCATTCCCATAGAGGTAAAAGTGATTGCACTGTATTCTATGGTATTCCAGCTCCAATTTGTTATGTCATACATGCATATCAACTCAATAAATACTTTAGATATAGCTTAGACAACACAGGTATACCCAAACTGTATACACCATAATACATTGGCAGGCCTAGCTATAATATGCTTATGTTTCTCCAAGTTGAAGCTAAGATAATTATCAACTATAAAGTTTAGACTGCTCAGACTCGTTGATACAAAACCCTAGTTTGTTCCAGCAAATTAATCTGTCAAAAAACAACACCCCCGCAATCACACCCACCGTTCACACTCTAGCTGTGAATGCTGTATATCTCTATGTGCATGTAGGCGGCCTCGGCCGTGTTTGACCGAGCGGCCGCGTAACTAAACAGTGGGCCGTAAGGCGGCGCTGAACGGCAACACCTGTATTATGTTTTCATATTCATATCTTACTGATGATTATTCAAACTTTGATGCTGTATACAAAGTATCGGAAAGATTCTACTAGTAAAGGAGGGCTTTGAAAACCTGCCATGGCATAAAGCCTGAAGGTACATCTTTTCTTGAGTAAAATATAAAAAAAACACGACAAAATATCGCCCTACAGACCTCCAGTTCCATGACGTGGCTGACACCAACATGTTTTCAAAGTCTTCATGATCTCTCTGAGGCAGTAAATTTACATGAAAAATATTTCCACTTCCCCCCCCCCCCCCTGAACTGACATCCCTGCATATAAATGTATAAAATAATGTTCACGATCTATATAAAATACTGATTCCCTGAGATAGCACACTATCTATAGTAATGCAAATTAGGGCGCCCTGACTTCTGAAGTGGACTCTCTTGCTCTCATACAAACAGATAATAAGATGCTCTTATAAAGTTATAGCGATGTATGTGATGTACTTGTAATATGTCTGTATTGTCCTTTGTCTTGAGTATGTTATTCCTGATTTTAAAACTCCAGAAATCTAGATTCAATCCATATACTATCTAAAAGCGAATGGAAATGACTTTAACCTGTATATTTATAAAGTAAAGAAGCAAGACCTCATGCGCTTTAATGGGGATTACAACATCACGTGACCTGTTGATTAAAACTAAACTTCTTGGAAGTCGATACATGAACTTTACAGTTGCGAATAGCTTTATCTACCATCTGTACAACTATGTTTGGCATGCACCTGTATTTGTGCTATGTCCTATTTTCATCTATTCTGACCGGTACAAGGAACACCGCCTTTTTGAGGTGAAAATGCTATGTAAAAAAAACAAGTCATGAAGACCACTTTACCTGAGCCACCTGACCGAACATACGTCTGACCAGTAATTAGATTGAACATAGAGATACCCTGGACGTGCCTGCGCACTGATGAGAGTAGTATCCTTACTGATGGGACACACTGTCAACTTCAACCTCACCACAGGGCCACAGGTAGTCAGACTGAGGTACATCAATTAAGTATGCAAATTAGTTAGCCGGACACGCCCCCCTATTGGTTACCGCCTCCGGGCTACAGTAAGAGAGGACGTCAGGCAGACTGGCGCCAGTCTGGTCACGTGACCGAGGGGTGGGGGGATCGTGTGTCAAGCCCTGATCCCAGGAGTGTGGGAAAGTGTCTCCCACTTAGTCTCTGTGCATCCTTTGATCATCTGCCTACCCTCTTTACGTGAACACCTGTAATTCATTCAATTAGCTAGCTCCTAAATAACCTACGGACACCCACATTTACATTGCAGCGGTCGTGTAGTGTTCTATGGGTCCTAGGTGAATAGTATCTGCATAATCAGCATCATTTAGCTCACTTTGCATTCTCATAAATCACCAATAAAAGATATGGCTCTCAGGGAAACCCTCTCAAGATCCCATCAGTTTGAAGTGAGGGCGGATATCAACCGGAGGTAGCTGTCAATATTGTATACATTTAACTATAAATATGGTTTGCATAGATTGACTTTGATGGCCGAAGTCTTTGATTCACTCTTAAATAGCTAATACTAGGTTTGTCTGACAGGGCATTAAATTACTGTAGGTCCAGTTTATTTGCTATGAATGGAGAGAACATTGTTACAGTATTGTATCCTCTCTTTTTTTGTTTATAAGAGATTGCTCTATTCTACAACAAGTGGCGATTTTTGTGTAATCATTCTAATGATTGCCTTTGAAACTGGACAAAAAGATTAACTTTGGATGTAATTCTGTTTTGCTTAAAGATGAGAACCACCTTGTGAATACGTGCAAGGTACAAACATAATCAAATGTATGTTTTGCAAAGCTGAAGAAGACGAACTCTGACCTGAAAACGGAAATATTAGTGATATGAAGAGACGTCACAAGTTTGAGTCTGAGTTTATTTATGTCACACATTCTGTTGGCTTCGTAATGTCACTCGTCTTCGACTCGTGACATTACGAGCCAACAGAATGTGTGACATAAATAAATTCAAACTCAAACAAGTGGCGTCTAGATTTTATTCTACCCTGTTTACACGAATTTTCAGCATTAGAAACTAGTGACATAAACAACACTTTATGTCACACCTGTGACATAAAGAAATCCCTTGTTAAGCCTATGGAGTTTTTTTTATTAGGGGTAGGATAAATAAAAAGATCTTCTAAAACCCCCGACCTGTGCCACTTAAAATGTTTATTTTCACTGTTTCCAAAGCATAAATATGCGACTAAGTGTATATTCCCCGATAAAAGGGTTAGATAATATCAAAACACCATCTCACAATAATTATGAGAGACATAAACCTTCGCGTATATGCTAACACTATTATTCAAGTTTTACTGAAGTTATGCTCCTTTATTTCACCTGCTTGGAAAGAGGAGAGAGTCTTCAAAGTGAGCCGAACATTCCCACGGAGTTTAGTCTTCAATCCTGGTCGGGAGATTCTCACCCAATCTCTGCAGCGATCATTAATCTTTTTCTTATCAGAGATCCGTATTTCGAACCAAGAAAGGATTTGTATTCTTTTCAACCCACCCCAAGCCTAATAGCAGCGGCGCAGCGGTACAAGCAGCACCCACCAGCGTCTGCTTGCACGACCCGGATGACAAATCTTATCGCTCCGTCTCGCAGTGTCTCGTTCCGACGAGAACTGTCGCTCAGCGCTGGTTGCCGGCAGATCCCGTTGCATCCTTATCGGTACAATCGACGTGCGACCGAAGCCGACTAAGAAGCGAAGCGATCGGGAACAATAAAGCCAAACAGAAAAAAGGAGAAGAATAAAATAGGCAAAATAAAGGAGCCAAACCCAGGCTGCTAGATGTAAATTTGGCGCGTGATCTCAGCTCAAACGCACTTCCCAGATTTATAACCTGCCTCGTTTTGTGACTGAATTTCTGAATTTTGCCATGTAGTTGACTCTCTTGGCCACGTGTGGCTCAGAGTTTCACCTTTTGGATTAGTGGTTGTGGCACTGGAGTCGCAAAACCTCCATCTCCTCTTTAGCTATTGTTGAAACCTTGACGGTCTCATAATGTAGCAATTGAGCTTACAAATGGAGCTGTGACAGAAGGCAGTGACAGCGGCGTATTTGAAGTGTCATCAGAAAGTATTTGTGGTCTGTGGTCTTCAAAGTGAAATACCGAGGATGACAGGTGAACATAGGGTAAAATCAAATGACTTTTAGGTGGAGGTCATTGTCACCAATAGCCTACTTGAAGGAGGCATAGCGTGGGGAGGGGGCAATGTAGTCACTAGGGAAAATATAGCAGTATACCCAATACAGATTTCACTAAAGCCTTTCCCTGAATTCTGAAGTTAAAAACGTTAATTCTTAACGTACCAAGGATAGATACAGGGATAGGGGTTGGTTTGCGCTGGATGTAACCTACATTCTTATTGGTCATCGTCAGCGTGGCCTCAACAGTCTCAAAAACGTCATGGTTAGGCACTTTTAGTATTGTTTTTTCCCCTTTTGATTATGCATTTTGATCTTATATTCTTCTTGTGCGTACACTTTCATATTAGACATTTGTCCTAGATCGTTGCTACAATACATAAAAGACGAACCTAGATTTACTGCCAATATATATATATATATATACACACATGTATAAAGGTATATACATGTATATAGATCAAAGATCAATCGTCTCTTAGTGCAAAAAATAGAAACTTTACCTGTGGAAACCAGTTATTCTCACTATATTTGACGAGAAGGCAGGTAGTTGTGCTTCGAGAGCTCTATTGATTATTATTTCAGTATTTACTAGGGTGGTATTACGGCTGCTAAACACAACAGTGGCTTTATATTATCGAAAGACTAAGCCATTATCGGTGATAGCATTGAAGAAGAAAGGCAAGGGTTTCGTGGCAAAAACCCAACGACGTGTTTGGTTATCCGGTTTTAGCCAAAAGAATGTGCGACCAACTAAGGATGGGCGTAACCTGACCATTGCACTTCACACTTCTCCAAATCTACAGAAAATAGGCCCGGGGTCGTACAAACTAAGAGCGCCTATAAAACGAGTTGGCCAGCCTCTTCGATACTTCAATCGATGGGAGGCTTTGAAATCGAAGCCGTGTAACACAAGAATGTGTAGTCGCGACTATGTTACCTTTAGAAGAGTAATATAGATTGCAGTCATTTAAGACACACTAGGAATGCCTACAAACTCTGTCTTACTCCTGGCATTCAGTAAATGGCAATGTATGTTATTAATGGGAGTTTCAGATCAAGGTGTTCAATCGTGGAGAGGGGGCCAGGGAAGTCATGCCTACTTCGTGTACTCGAACATATGTATTACCTTATGTTCACCCATGTACTAACTATTGAGTTAGAATGCAGGACAAGGCCATTAAACATACTTATAAACATTATTTTGTCATAGCTGGACATTGGAATTTTCTTATGCTGCTCATAAAAAGTGGGTCTGACCTATTATAAAATTCAGACCATGTCTTGATATTTCATGTTTGCATTTCGTAGTAATTAACAATAGTGTATGGACATAGTAAATGTTATATTTTATGATTTCACCTTAGTTCTAAATGCACCCACAATGAAGTTCTTTTTCTCTATATTGTCGTTTCACTGGGGCACAGAGACGTTCTATTGCTGATTTTCTATTGTTGTCCGCTGAGTTTTACTACAAATGTACCATATTTGATAAATTGTGACCAATTGAAAGAGAATGATTATATAGAACAACCTGACCATGCTGTACATGCTACAAAACGAGATGGGGAACTGATGTTTTTACGGAACTAGGCCTCTGGCCAGGTTCTATGAAAAACATCAATTCCCATCGAGTTTTGTATCATGTACAAGCACACTGCCGATGTTGCAACGTGTTCAGCATTAAGGGGGGCCTCCACCAACCACGACAAGGCTACAACAATGGGTTTCCGACAAGGTCCATGATTGGCGGCCTTGTCGTGGTTGGTGGACCCCAGTTCCCGACAAAAGTCTATGACATGGCCACGACAAGGCCACGATTGGAAGCTTGTTAGGAGCCTTCCGACAAGGCTACGACAACATCAACCAAGTTCAATTTTTCCCACGACTGGACCCTTGTTGTGGAGTGTCAAGGCGTGTCGGGAGCATGTCGCAGAGGTCTACTTTGAAAATTTTGGTGGAGCATGCACTTCCTGACACGCCCCGACAATGCTGTTGTAAATCCCCCCTTCTTATGACAAGGCTGGGACAAGCACTTTCTTGTTGACGCTTGTCATAGCCTTGTCGTGGTTGGTGGACGCCTGCCTTAACAGTGTACTGTGCAGGGTGCAGTACAGAACTTATACTGTATAGAGAGCAACAGGGCACGTGTAATTATCAAATGTACATCACCGGTATATAATAAAGGTCCTATATGGTCCAAAGCAGGAGCCTTTACCACATAAGCAAATCTGCATCATGATACTATTAATAGGACACAAATCGGAAACTATGATTTCTTTTGTTGGAAGAAATATCTGGACTATTAACTATACAGATCTGACTCTTGCCTTTACCCTGTTCACTTTAAATGTAACAAAGTCAGAGCAGAAACCCCAGTAATACGATGTAATTTGACATAATTAATGCTCTGATCTTAGACCTCAAAGACGGACCAAACTTTGTATTGTGTCAATCTGAAGGCCATCAAACTATTCTGGTATTCCCCATTTTCCTATATCACCCTGTCATCACACAGTATGGCAGGGAAATATATGGTTCAGAGTAAAATTACTGCGTTTGTATTTCGCTACACAATGATTAGTCACGGCAGTGTTAGAAACTTTATGGAAGATCGCATCTATCTTAATTTCTAGTATACCCCTTAATCAAACTGTCATCTTTTATACTACTTCTGAAGCTAGAGGCAGTATGAAGAACGTGCTAATTATATTGGCACGTACTTCAGAGACTCCTAATTTACTGCTGTGAGCTTAACGCCTTTCGTGCAAGGCCCCATCATTAGTATGTTGTCGGGTAGAATGATACTCGGTCATTGTCCATGTACATTCACTTTCACTTGTGAAATGCCGTACTCGTAGAACTAATATACCCATATATGTATAGCTATGTATTCAAATATAGAATACAATATAATGACTTATGATCTAGTTGATATGTAGGAAATATTGCGAACACATTCTGGATGTTTTGTTTCATGATACATTTGTGAAAAATCCATACTCCCCCGTAACTACATGTATTTTACACTTTATAGGTTAATGCGTTGAGACAGTGGTACATATCTCCCTATCCCACATATCAATATCATATACCGATTTTTAGGAGGACTGAGGCGGTTGTAGATCTGAAATCCATTTCCCAATATCATGTATAGAACAAAAGTTGTTAAACTTTCCATTATTGTCTATAAAGACCCACCACCCGGCCTGTGGCACACCCGGGCCCGTTGAATGATTTCGTCCTACACTGGGACAGAAGCCGGAGAAAAATCGGCTCAGGGAAGACATTCTGAAAGAGAGTGGGCCTGTCCCTCCTAGGTAGGGAAATCCCTGGTACAAAGTCTCCCACAATTGACCTCTTTTTGGGAGGGACGTGTCTTAGGTTTTTAAGACTACAGGTAAGAGAATTTCTAGTGAATTCTCATTGGTTCACACACCAAATGTATATGTGATGATCTAAACTGTATTATGTGGATGCCCCACATTAGATACATCGATATCTAGACTCCCTTAAATCGAAATACAATTATAGATAGATCTTATAAAATGATCTCTTTAATATCATGACAGAAAAACGGGAAAAGACGTAGATGTGCCATTTTTCTCCAAACGGGCAGATTCCATATATTGTCAATTAGACCACCCCTATATACTTTTCTGAAATTCTAAAATACTCAATGTATTAATTCCATGTAAATGAATTGAAAATTCCGTGTTAATGAATTGAAAATCACAATAGTAAATGCATTATATCCCGGGAATGCCTGCTGTAGAAGGAATCACCTAGTGCAGGATTTCCACCTGACGATTAAATGTCCATCGGTTATGTGGTGAGTGTAAAATCAGTTTCCAGGTGGTAGCTCTTGAGATTTAATCCTTTCACTTGATTGTTGACCCCAGAAAAACAGAACGTTTTAACCACCTGACGACTGATTTTCCCACCTTTGGATTGAAGGTAACTGAGAAAATATCAATGCTTCTTGTGAAACCGCTAGCATAGTCCTGATGATTATATAGAGTGGTGGTGATCTGTTTGGACTTGTTCACAAGTAAACTACTATCTTTTTGTGTATCTTCTCACTAGCAGATGTTTCTGACTGATGCGCAATTCAACTAGAAGCAAGTTGAGACACGTCTGTACTGTTTCCTTCTACGTGATCAGAAGCCCTCTACGTCCTTATGATAGATACACTGTCGACATGTTGGAACATGCCTGATGAAATGGGCTCGTGTGGTAATTATACAAGAGTAGAATAATTAGGCTATGATTAGGATTGCAAGCAAGCGAACACAGTAACTTGTGATTTTTCACATGCAGGCATTGTTCAAACAGAGCTTTAGGCCCGGTGTCCACGTACTACGATAGACATTTAAGACCTCGCGTTGCGCTACTATACATAATATCAAAAATTATAGACAATCCTTAACATATTCATCTTATACATACATCTAGAGTAGGAGCATCGGCGTTTATCGTAATGGGTTTTTAGGTACATCGTCACCCCTTTCGTAAACGATTTGGACCTGAGTGGACGCCGGGCTTATAGTATGCATGAATCCCGGAATACCCATGGAGCACCACTTTGTTGCATTCCACAGTTCACACTAGCGCATACTCGGCAGAGCAAATGAAATAAACCTTGAGATTTGTCTCAGAACCAATTTCAGGAGCCTGTAGAAAACATATACAAGGCCAATTTGACTACTGCGATTTCTGCATGATTTGCACGTTCTCGCAAGTTCCTCTATGTATGCCTCATGTCTTCTTTGACATTATCCCACCCCTGCCAGGATTTGAGAAACTAGATAAGACATCAACATTGGGATTTAAACGTTCTTAACAGGATTTGCAGAAGTAATTTGAATTATTCTGATATTATGATGCTATTCTGATATCCGTGAAATGGGTGACATAAATCAAGAACCGTACTCGAATAATAAAATAAACAATACACCACTCATTTGGATACACTGTAATCGTCACTCAGCTTCACCTCGATGATGATTACAGTGCATCCAAACTCATTGAGGATAGTTTATTCATGTGATTCTTGATCCAGTTCTATATAATTACTAATTACTATGCTTATGAGTGTTGTAAACCTTAGAGATATGGCATATTCATTATAACTCTAAGCAATTTACATGCTATTATGAGGGAAATATGTAATACTGATGCCAGATAAAAAAAATACAAACCTTGATGAGAGGAAGTTGACAAATTAGTTGGGTTAATTATCCCAAGTCATCAATGCATAACATCCCTTAGCTCCAGTGGTGGAGATTCCCTAAGCTGTGGGTGGTGTACATAAGTCAGAAGGGTGCTCCTGCCTTTCCCACACTTTGCCACACTCACCTGTGAAGGTGAACATCACTCATCTGCAAGGCCTCACATGGCCTTACAGGTGGGGTGAAACCAGTGACCTGACTAAAGACAGAGATGGCGTAATCAAAGACGAGATCTAAGGCTATTTACCTACTGTCCTGTCAAAATCTCTGCATAAGTTAAATATGGGGAGACGTTGTATGCTGACTACGAAAACTGGGTCCCGGATCATATTCAACCATGGCGACAGAATCAGTTTTCCCCTCACGTGATGGGGAAAGTGACATATGTGTGACTACTCTTCACTTTAGTCATATGAGAGCATGTTTATTTGCGAACTGGATTTGAGAGGGTATTACTTAAAACAGGAGAGTGGGACGTATCTGTCGTCTGTGGACTTGACACATGCTGTGACGACCTCTTCCGTTTCACAGATCAAACTGTGGCGCTGAATAATTCATTGAGGCCATATGTAACTTGGACACAAAAAAATATATATCACGAATATATCACGACTACCTATTATGAATGTATCAGGTCATTTGCGGTAGTGATAGACTTTTACATATATA
Organism: Alentia gelatinosa; assembly: GCA_950022655.1. NCBI lineage: Eukaryota > Metazoa > Annelida > Polychaeta > Phyllodocida > Polynoidae > Alentia > Alentia gelatinosa. The sequence goes on from OX465590.1 coordinate 16,991,087, forward strand.
TGTATGTACAGCAGATTTGAAGATTGATGATATCAGATGATCTGTTGTCTGAGTGATAAGATCAGTGGTTTCTTATAAATATGTTTCCTACATTCCGATCAAAATAATCTGCTCGGAAAACTGATCATTGTTTGAAGAAAACTATGAATATGTTTTAGGTTTTCTGGTAGCATATAACCTGTATCATTCTTTAATCTACAAAAGAGAAATCTATCGATCTGAATTAATCCAATATTATTCGAAAAGAGTGCGTTAAATGGTAGAAATTATACCATTGTTACGACGCAATTAAAGGCCATTTCTATGGCTCTGCATACTGTAATTGTGATATAATTTCACTATATATACATTTACAGTGATTCTTAGGAGATTAATGTGCAGATGGCATCTGTTGCATCAGAAAGACCCGCCATCTTGCTGATTTGATGCAATCAATTGTTTTAGAAAATCAGTATGTCAAAGGATATCCTTTCAAGCAAGTGGTATAGATCTAACCAACAGCAATGCTAGAACTTCCATATTATTTTGATGAAGAAGAGATCAAGTAACACAGAGAGTAATATAGTTACTTTTGAATGATGAAAACATCCTAGTAATTTATGTGTTTGCAGGATCCTATCATTTTAACAGAAAATGGATAAAATATGGAACATACTTGAAATGGAAAAGTCAGAGAATAGAGAATATTTGGTCGAGTACCAGTAAACACCCTGACTCATTGGATTAGGTATGCAAGGTCAAAACTACGGAGAGTAGAGCGTGGGTGGTGGACCTACACCCCTCCCCACTCATCAAGCCAACACTTCTTTATAGACGCTTCTTTATACACACTCTACATGTATTTACATTTCTGAACACAGGAGTCCTTCTATCCAGACATAGTCCAGACTGAGAGGGGAAACATATGTTTGATTCTGAGCCTGAAAATCCATATGATTGATAATTAATTTTGAAATGGTTTATTGACACAGGGAAAAAGATCAACCATAGAGAACAAATGGGTGTAACGTATGTAATAGTCTTATTGAAGACTATGAAACTATACATGGCCAGAGAACATAAAAATAACACAAGGACCGCATGACTATGAGGTCTCGGTATTCTACATCCCCTGTTTTATTTCATCACGCCTATTATAAAACTAAATATTATCTGTGGAATACAGTTATGCCAAATTAAAAGTACAGCATACTGTATCAAATAAAAGAGGGTAGATTTAATAAAGGGTTAAAAGTATCAGGCGGAACTTTAAAGAAAGAAGAGAAAATAAAGCTCATCAAAACATTCTCCAAAGCACTGAGAATAATTTGTACTAGCTGGAGTTCAGACCACACCAAGTGATTACAAATTCTTTCACCCAAAAGAGAATATCCTGGGCACTTGTCTTTGGATCTTTGGATATCTAATAATAGGTTGTCTCAGTGTGACCCTCATATGGCTTCCTCTAAGACTTTTTGTTGTCATTCAACGCCCACTCCTTGTCTTTCATTCCTCTGTCAGTAGCCACACTTCGCAAACATCTATACAGATGGTTCAAAATGAGTATAATTCCGTGGCTAGTCCTCTACGTAACGGCAGTCAGTTCAGACAGTTTTTGGTGTTATTCGCGAGCACAGAGACATCTGTTTGTTGTTTTGATAATCTTCTAGAATCAATTTATGTCAAGGATCTAAATTCGAGAGATTTGCTTTTTGATCATTGATGACGCGTCAGGCGTTATGTTTTACAGTCAGCGGGGAACCACAAGTGGTACATATCGTTGAAAAATATCCCAAGGCAGGGGTTCGTATTCTTCCCCTCCTGAAATAGAGAAATAGCCACAAAAGCAATACATAGGTTTGGTTCTTAGCCAGCAACTTCTTCACCTTTCATTTTGTGAGGTCTTTGTATGTATACAAAATACATTATTTCAGAAACATTATATATTTCCTTCTTTTCTTTTTTTGTGTGTGTAATTTTTTCGTTCCTTCTCTCCTCCCTTTCGGTGGGGGATGGTTGGAAAAAATTTATATTTCCTTCTACAAATATTATAACAAACATAGAGCCGCACAAACATCCTTCAAATCAGATCTATAATCACCTGATTTGATTTAAATGCCTACACAATAATCCATGGTAGATGGATATCTGAAATCTTTAGTAAAAAGCAACGTTTCCCTCTACAAGGAGACAGTCAGCAATTGACACCGGGTCAAACCATTTTTTTCGTGTGATAACAATGTCTACCAGAAATAGACATTACACATTTACAAAGCATTAAACCAAGTTAATAAGAGGTGGTCGATCAATAAAGAAAATAAGCAAAGAAATGCAGCCAAGGTCTGTTGTCGCTTGCCTCCCAGATATAGAATTCCACAATAAAGAAGGCGGGGCCTTGGCGCCTACTATATTTATCAGTTTGTTAGTGTTGGAGACAGGGGAGAGTTATGATTGGCTGGTCATGGCTCCAGTGGGTCTCGAGGTAGGCCTTCTTATAAGAATAGCGGGGAAGATCTAAAGATCGAGGGTTGTGTAGAGGAAACAACCTCTCATCTCTCGACTGGTCAATTGAAAAGTCAACCGCCGCTTGTGACAATAAGTTGGGACAAATCCCGCCTCCCTGTCTATCTGTCTGTATCTCTCTGTCTGCCTTGCTGTTTGTCTGGCTGTCTTTCACCTCTCTGGTGTCGCCGCAAGGGCCGCACTTTCGGTGAAAGTTTCCTTTGAAAGTCTCTAAATGTCATATAGATGGCGTGGTAAGTGGCGCAAGTGGAAAGAGAAAAAGCGCGAGGGTTCTTAGGAGCACCACCTTCCTGTTGAATTGAGTACCTTCCTCATCATCATATCTTAGTTTGCATCCTGTATCCGACGTCTTTTTTTCGCCCTGGTACAAGTGTAATAAACGATGAATACACAAACTGCCGTCCAGACACAATAAACCCCTCCCGCTCACACACCCATTCGTATGTATCTTAGGTTATCTTTAAATAACCAACCAGATTTTTGATATGGAGATTTTTCATTGCAGTGATAAAGAAAGAAAATGGAGAGAGCGTCAACGAACTGGAGGTCACAATTTCGGAATGTTGTTTGTGATGGAGTAAAAGGCAAAATAAGAAAATCAGGAACAAATGAATGAGCGTGCAATTATAAATGAATTACAATTAAAAGGTTTGGCTTACATTCAGCCTATGGATAGTTTTCTGTTATCCACTTGTACCCAGTCAACTTGCAATTTCTGCAACTGCCTGAGTCTAGGATCCGAACATCAAGCATTAGTGGGTCAATGAGGTATTTCGGTCTTGAATGATTGGTCATGGTCAGATGGGCATGCCTCTAAGACCCTGAGACACTGGCACTCTGCTCCTTTCACAATATCACAGTGAACAGTATGCAGATAGTGAAAGGGTAGCTTTTTCATGCTGGAAGTCTATATGTGACCACTCTAACCTTTAGGCAATGTATATATATAGGTTCTGCAAGCACGCTCTAAAACAATCCTGACACACAAACACCCATCCCATCAGGCACAATCCCTCCTTGCATACTTTATTTGATTGGCCATGTTTTATTGATATTTTTTCAATCGGCTCAACTCCCGTCAGTGCGACCAACTCTACTTGAATGGTCTCATTAGCGGGATGTTCAAATCTATATTCAGCCGGAGTCCATCGTTCATGTATGAAATAGGACAAGATCACAACGTCATTTCCATGTTATTGTCGTTCCTCCCACCTACTTCAGGCAGACAGACACGCCCCCTATATGAGACGCTCGACACTATAGTGTTTGACCAGCAGTTGCTCGCACAAACATAAACTTACATCTACCATTGCACCCGGATAAATGATCCCGTAATCGTTATCACTTATCGCACAGATTATCGTAAGGATGTCAGGATTATAGTGTCATTAAGGAAAAAAAAGATAATCTGGGGAAATCCTAGAGAATTTCCACGTGGGCATTCGGCGATCACCCCATCCCAGCCCCCGCAGTAATAGTCCCTGGTGCCCGGGCTCCTCTGACTCAGCTCACGCTCAGTCGCCACAACCACCACCACAAGCAGGAGGGTCGTCATCCACTCTCCATACCTATTCTCACTACAATACCATACTACAGCCACACCTGACACTAAACCTCTGCTGGGAGAGCGGTCGTGTTCACCCAGTGCGTGACACAGTACGCAGGAGTTTGGTCTGCTCCTTTCTAGACCTGGTGATAACATTGCGACGTTGTCTACAGGACGACTCCCCATCAACTGGAGCCTGGATGGATACATCTGTGTATGTGTGTACTACCACCACCATAAGCAGCAGCTCAGTGAAGGATTTATTGACCGGCATTTATTGCACTGCCACCTGCCCGATCACGTCTTTCCCACGGCACGGGAGGATCAGGCTTATCAGCGGACCCCCCCCCCCCCCCTCCTCTCCCCCTCCCTCCCGCCCACTGATAAGGGGAGCTCGCGTGCCGACGTCCCGTCCTCCTCTGTTGACAGTTCCCACGCCGTGTGAAGGAGGCGGAGGCGGGGGTCGGGGTGGGCACTACAGGTGGACCGCACAGGTAGATAGGAGAGGACAGGTGAGATGGCATGAGGACCCATCGGGTTATCACTATCGGTGTCTGACCATGGGAAGATCATGGGAACGGAAGGAGGACTTGGCGCATGCGCTCTGGTCCTGCTCGGTCTTCTCCCGTGAAGGAGGGAATCAACAGGTTAATCTCGGCTTATCATCAAAGCGCTCGGGGGTGGTTTGGGACTGGCATATAGATGATAAATCATTAACCAAAAATTACAGAGCATTGTATGATTATGAAGTATCACCATTGTGTTTTGTATCTTGGTTTGCATCATTCCGATTATCTAGGCCTAATATTTTTGCAAATTACCATTTATCTGATTTTATTCAATTAATGTGATTATCGATGAGTTATACTTGCTTTATGTGGTCATCGGCACCGGTTTTCGGAGGAATTTTCTTTTATCAAAATAAGTTTGTTACAGATGGTAGCTATACATGTTCTCATAATCATTATAGATTTCATCATTAGCTTTTCTGACTAGCTTTATACTCAAGTAATTAACCACTAGTGTTTATTAGTTACTATCTACTGTGAATAGTAATAGTATTTTGGATCGTAACATCATATATTCACAGAATTCACGACAACATCCATTATTTTTAATGTTATAAGGCGGGGTGAATTTCTGTACAGATTTGTAACAAACCGTTATTATCTGATACTTTGTGATAATCAAAATATCCTAAGTTAATTTCAGTCCAGAATACCTTAGTTTACAATGATGACAATGTACACAACCTATTTACCAATACATGCTCAATGCTTTAACCTTAATGTACCACGATACCTCTTCATAGATAAGCGGCGGTTGTAATGGTGTTGGTGATATCTGGGATGTTCAAGGATGGCGCTGCAGAAGAAACTATTTTATTTTCAGAATTCCTTTATTTTCGTTGAAAATTTTTCCATGGAGTAACAATCGTAAATTGGGTTATCAAAGTTGACTATCGGGTCACGGTCTTCATCGCACAAAATGTAGAAACAGCAGGGCCTTTAACTAGATTAAATGGGGGAAATATTATACACTCCTTCACAATGTGAAATATACCTTTAACCAAAATAAATTTGTGAAATGCCTTCTCTTTTTTTTACAGGAGCATTGCCATTGAATAGTCATAAAGCTATGGAAGACATGGCAACTGCAAGGGTTACAGATGGAAATCTCGCCTCAGGTGAAGTACCACATTAAACTAATACACACATTTACAATAGATAACTGCCATCTCACAAAGCTGAATACTGTTTGTGTTTCACTTTCATTGAGCCTATTGCTGATCCTTTACTGGATGCAATGTGTTATGTTTGATTTCATTCACTAAATGTTATTGCTATACCTCATGTCATCTTTTATAATTTAATCTTAAATGCATTGTATACCACCTTCATATATACCCTTTTCAAACAGCCATTTAGTTTGCGTGCTTGTTGGTAGATAATCTACTCAAAAGATGCCGATCAAAAAGTTGTTTTAAGTACATTACTTGACGTTGTAATAAAACGATACCCTGCGTATTTCTTCTGGGACACAGTCGTAGAATAACCAAACTAATACCACCTGAGTTTGATGAGAACACTCACTGTCCAGGTTAATTATAAAAATGATTATGATAACTTAAAAGGAAGACATGCTGAGTAATCAAATTTCGTAGGAATTAACGTGGACGTGGCGTTTTACTCCAGATACTCCAACTTCCCAAGAACTTTCAATTCGCGCGCCCATAGCATCTACACCATACTTCAGAAATTTTCTGGTCATACGTTCTATTCAAATTTCGATTTTGCACAACAAGTATTCCCATCTCCCCTCAAACATTTCACTTAGCAGCCTTTGAAATTCTCATATCTCATCTATGCCTATTTGCATGCTATTCTCTTTCTTATTCCAATTTTGTATTGCCAACAGTAGTACCATGACATTACAGTATATATTTCCATAGATTCCTTGCTTTCTCTTCTTTTGACAATATGTACAGCAAATCTATCAGCCTTTACGGTTCGTTTTCATGGTAGATACCGCTAGGTGCTTGTTGGTAACGTTTTTGTTGCGATTTTCAACATTATTGTCACAAAATCATATAGCTATACAGATGGCACTTCAAAGAGATATATACATTTTCTCAGTCAGGTAATGAGCACAATATTCTTGGATCTTTACGTAACAGTATATCTTTAATCTTATATTTAGAAAGCGGGAATAGTGTTTGTCAGATAACCCTTATAGACTGTTTTTAATTCTGAATAAACTGATATGTAGCCTAGCATGGTGGAAGTTGTAAAGGAACCTGAGAAAACGGCCACGAGGCGTTGCGGTTTTAAACACGGTAGCGTCCAGAGATCTCCATGACACGTGTCCGAAGTGCGCGCCGCTTGAGCTAGGTGGCGTGGCTGTCGCTGGAGGCGTGTGGGACGTGTGTGGGGCATGAGTCACCTGTGTTTACCTGGCGCTGTCTGTGCACCACCCACAGACTGACACACACACCGACACTGGCTCCCTGTGCCATCCCAACCACGGGGCAGTGCAGGCCAGGCACAGACTTTTACAGAGTTACTACACCCACCAGATTATCATATGAACATGGCAAGCCGTTTTACACTGGCCAACGTAAACGGTACCGTTTACTTGCGTACTCCGTAGAGGCCCGTTTCCATTGGCCGACAAAAATGGCGTAGACCTTTTGAGATACCCAGAGAGTCTGTCGGTGGTGCCACTGACTGTGCATCAGTATAGGAAAATCGGGGAGGTTAGTAGATTTCACTCAGTGACCAAGCCTTTACTCAGTGGTAGGTGGTGCCATATTACATAACCTAAGCAGAAAAGGTCATGGGTCATTTCACGAGCTGCATCGTTTCCATTGATAGATTTTGGATCAGCAGTGCCAAAAGACCGTCGGTGGTTCCTGACTGTAGATCCGTGATGGGAAATCGGCCAATGGAAACGGGCCTTTTCTAGTCAGTCGGTGGGGGCCAACGTCTGCACATCGGTGTCTAAATATCGGCGAGGGTGCTTTGTAAAGCCCGTCTCAATGGGTCCACTATTGGGCACCGATCTGCAGTCAGGAACCACCGATAGATTTTTTCGCTACATTGGCGCCAGAACGGTGAATAAAAACGAGACCTCAGATAATGCTCGCAGACTGATTTTGCATAGATCATGTGACAATGCGAATTAAATCTGTTTGTATCCAGGAAATACATTTTTTTTTATATACATTAGAAAGAGTGCATACACTGCACCCTCCCTGATTTTTTGTTACTGACATACAGTCTGTGGCAACACCGACAGACTTTTAGGGGAACTAAGAAAGTCTATGCCGTTTTTGTCGGAAACAAGTTTATGCCTTGTTTCAGCCGTTTTTGACAGGTCCATACCGACGGAGTGGTCCTCTAACCTCAGTGACTATTACCGATGATTTCAAACCCCTTTGATCCTGTCGAAGGGTAAAGAAACCAGTAGATGGTGGTCTCATTGTATAATCTATGCACAATTAATCGGTGAGCACTTCTCTTGATGCCTGTCCATTCACTGATCTAACCTAAATATCGATGGGTGGTTCCCGACTGCAGATTGGTGGTGAATAGTCGGCCTGTGGAAAATGGTTTATGGCCATAAGCAAACCAACTTGATTCGTAGTGCCTGAGTCACTGCACCAAACCCCGTCCTTCCTCAGCATAGATGGGGTGAGACGACAATGCCTTGTTTGGCAGTAAATATATTTATCAATTAATACATGAGCTACAGAAGAAATGCGTGTAAATATTAGAAGGAGAAAACCTTTAGACAGTATTTCAGGATGTCAGCAGGAGCAAGAATGCCCCAAATCAGTGTGTCAATGGGGCTTGATAATGCCTTTCTGGCGGTCTTGATAAATATATAAATCCATGTTCATGCTTTTCAATGAATACATGGGTCACACAATTTTGCATATACAGTAAAACCCCTCTTAAGGGGACACCCTCCGTTCCGGGCCAAGTGTCCCCTTAAGCGGGGTGTCCCCTTAAGCGGGGTGTCCCCTTAAGCGGGGTTTTCAGGATGCCAGTGGGTTATATAATAGAGAATACCTACATAAATGAAGGACATGATGGTTATTAGGTTAAAAGGTTTATTAATAAATAAGCAAATAAATATAAATCATACAATATAAATGAATAAAAATGAATATAAATGTAAAAAAATTAAGAATAAATAGATAAAAGAGGTTGAAGATGGATATGCCTTCCTTGTGAAATTTGCTCCTTTTTACACCCCCGTTCAATGCCCCCCCCCCCCCCACCCCCACCCCCCGAAGTCAGCAGCCCTATGACCGTGAGCCGCCGTGAGCCGCCGTGAGCCGCGACGGCTCACTGAATACCGCACCTTCAAAGCCCCCAGCCCTCCCTGTGTCGTCCTACGCTAACCTGTAAGCGGGCCTCTAACCCCCTACCTTCAACGGGTGCGAAAGTCGCTCATACTAATATCCACTCACAGTCGCCCGCCCAGAGCCTCTAGAGATGTGGTTATTACCTTGAAAAAACATACTCCGGCCGCCCGAGCCCGCCCGGGAATGCTCAGTCTATTGTTCTGGTTGCGACAACTGTCTGTCCAGTACAAACGGTCACCAGAAACTTGGATTTTCAGTGTTTTTGATATGATAGCCCTCCAAACTGTCCCCTTAAGCGGGGTTTTTAAGCATTTCTGTACCGAAAAACTGTCCCCTAAAGCGGGGTGTCCCCTTAAGCGGGGTGACCCCTTAAGCGGGGTTAAAATAAACTCTTAATAGAGGGAAAAATTTCCGTTCCGAGCAAATTGTCCCCTGAAGCGGGGTGTCCCCTTAAGCGGGGTGTCCCGGAAGAGGGGTTTTACTGTATGTGCAATCAAATATATGGAGACCATTATAGTGTCCAATGAAAGCCTTTCATGACCATGATGATATGATATAGATCAAATGACGAGGGTAAATGAAGAAAATGCTTTTTTGGTTCTGAGGTTTCTGCTGCTCGACAGTCTGGTACCCTGCAGAGGGTTAATCCCGTTCATAAATACGGTTCGAAGGGAAACTTCTACAGGAAGAATTTTCACCCGAAAGGTGAATTTTATTTATCGTGACTTGAATTCCCGACATACTGAGACCCAGGGGGAAAGATGCGGTTGGTGTTATCTTGACGTATCCTTCATAAATAACCTGGGGGTGGGTAGTAAGATCTGAGTATGGTCGTGATGGGTATCGATCTGAGACCTGGATTTCCTTTCTGCTTCACGAGTTGGCTTGATCTTATCATTATTCATGGTTTCATTATTCAAGGTTTCAGATTAATAGAATACCAAATCCAACAAGACGTTCCACAGAGATACATTTGATGATACTCCTCTGATCATACTCTTATCTGTTAAATAGATTTTCCATGAATTATTACAGAATTGTGGTTTGATATGAAAGGCCGTTTTAATTGATGTTTGTTGGTTTGGCATGTGGCAGTGTTAGTGGTAATATACGGTTAAGTTGTAAAGGCGTTGATAGAATATTCCATCTTAATGGTGACTTGAACGTGAACGATCAAGACGGCCATAATTGAAAACCAATCATTGTATGTTGAATTATAACCAAGAAATTTTTGCCAAAAATAAAAAGAATCTTGCAGCTACATGGACAAATACACTCGGACTTGCTTGATCCCAAATACATGTATACTTAGATAAATGATCTCGGCCCTTAACGAATAGGTTATCCAGTTCTATTCTGGATCTTTTACCCACACCATTTTGGACGAGAATGCATGCCGATTTACCCATGCATCATGTTCCAACTATAGTAGAAGGGCCCGACCATGTAGGGATTAGTCTTATTATTCACTATTTTGAGCTCATTATTCCCGCCTTGAGATGCAAACTAATTCCCACCCTTTTGTTCTTCATTTCAGAGACTGGTCAAGATAATTGTAATGAGCTCTACTCAAGGGGTTATTCCGAATGCCTTCAGGAAGTCAACAACTTCATATGTCAAACCGGAAGTGTGCAGGAGTCTTTAGGCATGCGCCTCATGACCCACCTGTCATCCGGTGTACCATGTAGTCGGGTTTTAGGTACGGAAACTCCATCTGAGAATCGTGCAGAAAACGACGGGAATCCCACGGGAGAACATGATATTCGGTCGGAGAGTGAATCAAGCCCGGGTGTCACGCTTGATAAGGCACGATGACCGCGGGACTTTGGTTTTCGGAGGTTAGTGTGAACAGATACCCAGACACGCGTCGACGAAAAGGATATTACCTACACAAAGGTACCGCTGGTCCGGATGGGTGACTGATTAATATTAGACACGACAGTTCTTTGGGAAGATAATGTTATTACTATTGTTATGAGCGGTGACGTTCATGCATCTCCGCCATCTTGATAGTTCTCTGGAGCCAACTTGGAATATCAAATATTGCAGAAATGTGGAACGTGGTAAACTCCAAAGGAGAAACATGTACTTCTGTGGTAGATCTGACAATGGTCTAATTTTTGCTGGTCAAAAATATAATTCTAGTCGGGCTTTGTCTAAATACGTCACACTGGTGGAACCTAATCCGAAAAAAACCGCTACCTGCCTTTGTGGACGGCCGGCACCAGTAATGAGTTTCTAGGACTAGTGAAACCAGGACTTAAAATGCTGTGATGGTATATAGGTATATTTACTGGCGTAGTCTGTATTTAAATAGAACTGAACGAGAGTTAGCCTGATTAGTTTTTATGCCACGACGGGCAGGTCGTGTATTACTACACGAGGCGATAGCCGAGTGTATTGAGTAGCAGACCTGACCCGAGTGGCTTGAAAACTAGTCAGGCTAACTCGAGTTCGGTTCTGTATTTATCCTATCCCATCTCTACACTTCAGGTGTGAGTTCTATTTTTCGATTATTCTGTATCATGCTAGCAACATTTGAATGGGCATTTTGAGTGCAACCGGAACTTTTTTCGTAGTAGCTGAAATCCTGGTCTCTGATTGGTCAATTTTTTTTATTACTCTAGTGGCATAAAAAACACTTTATGTCACAACATGCCACATAAAATTTGCCTATGTTAAGTCTATGGCGGCCTTTTATTAGGGGTAGGATAATCGATTATATGCCATGGTTAGTCTGCATATGTGCATAGATATATCCATAGCTGAGCTTTTGTATCAAAGAATCTCTGGTGATAAATTTTCATTATATTGACACCCCCCAGGTCTATATATTTAAAATTGAGGGGAACCTTGGTTGAATGCATTTCTAGCACACGATATGGCGAATATTGAGCTTCTGGTGCAATTTCCTGAGATTAAAAATACTCTGCAACAACTGTAGTGTAAAGTGCTACAATAACATATTCGTGAAAGTTGATATCTGTGCTAAAAAATGATTGAAATTGATATAAGATAGTCTCATTAGATTGTAGATTGTTGGAAGACATTTATAGAATGGTCAATATTTATAGGTGCTTTCATAAGCCTTTCGCCATGTCAAGGGCAAACAGGTATGCGGAGATTAATTCAGACGATGCTCAGGCAGCACTTGTAAATGCACTTTCACTTCCTCTGTATTCAGGTGTTTCTATATCGAGAATGCTATTTAATAAAACTACTTGTGTATAAATAGTACTGATGCATCTTCAATACTTTGTGAGTTCGAAGGTTATCCACGTATATTCAAATATGAAGAAATAAGATTGGACATTGTTTGTAAAAGACATCCGCAAGCTTTTACCAAGCCACCTGAATAAACCGATTAAGGGATCGTTAACCCAAGTGCTACCCAAAATGTCCCCAATTTGCCCAACACAATAACAAACACATATGGAGAAATCCATCGGTAAGATTTCTATTAACTTGGTTTAAGGGTATGTGCCAGATGCTGTGAGGACGACACATTTTCACAAGAGGGGCATCCAAGATACGCTCCAGGGGGAGATTCTCTGAGAAAACACAACGCTGTGGTGGCCATGATAAACATTTATCTTTAGCTGTGGTATGGAGTGTGTAGTGTTTGCTAACTAAACTAGTGGTCATCAAGGTTATTCCTCGGGCCATTGGAGGTTGAATCCCCCAGTAACCATACACCTACCAAGGCCATTACTGGTGGCATATATGTCAGTATTTGTCGGTATTTAAGGGCTACTGAAGAGCTACCCTTTGTAAACACACCCCTCTACGCCTGGAGATGGAGAAGGAGTTGGTGTTGGTGGTGCCCCCTGGCTTAATGAAGTGGAACATGCAGTCACATTGTCTTACTCCCCACTATCCCACACACTCACGGCCAGATAATCTTACTCCATATACTTTTTTCTCCATCATTTTCAGAAGACCTCACATTATCAGCATTGTAATCACACCGTGTATTGACATTATAGAGCCTACTCCCAACCTGTTTGTATGTTTGTTCGTAAGTCCGGGGGATATTTGATATACCCTGAGTGGCGCTCCCAACGGCCGGCTCGCGAACTGGTACATAGATCATGGCTCAGGGCCTTCTGTTCAGTGTCAACACTCTCACACAGCGGGCAAATTATCATATTTAAATCGCATAATCCCCGATAATGAGTTTCCAGCGGAGCCCGGGTGAGATGCGGCGCTGGTGTCGGGGAGAGGGCCGGCGGGAGGTGGACAAACAGGCGGCAATGTATGCTGGATCGAGCCGTAACCCGAGAGACCGCCAGGTCCCGAGCCAGGTGCGAACCAAATAGAAGATCATTTATATTCAACAATAGGAGGCCATTTTCGGGGTGTTTAGATTGAGATATATGATACTATATACATTTTTTGTACCACCTAAATGTCATCGCTCTAGAGTTCCCAACCCTAACTTCGACCGAAAGGTGAAAGCTAAAAGCACCTGTTAGTGGTCGTTTTTCTTCGTCTGCCTCTACTACCCAAATCCTCTCCGTTAAATCAGCAATGAATATAATCTGATATATTAAATGTTCACTACTCTGCTGCACGTATTTTCGCCGTCAATTTTATTTGTGAGTTTGTTGCTATAAATTTTCTAACTATGTCGTGCTGTGAAAGACCAACTTTGGCTTTACTTCAGAAGCAACCCACAGAAGCATCTCACATGATATAATCTTGATTTACAGTATCACACTTTCATAGTAAGAAGACGACAACGAAGAATAAGCTGTGGAGTTCTGATTAATAAAATCCACTCGCATCACATTGAGTAAGTGATTAATGACAATTAATTCGTTGTTCTTTTTTTATTTTTGAAGCACATTGTCAAGGATATTGTTAAGATATAATGAATCTATTGAATCGAATATCGATGTAATAATTTCCAAATAGGGAGTAGTGATATATGAATTTAATATTGTGTCTCACCAACCTTGCATGCATAGATGCGCCTGGGATAAAATCATGCCAGTCATCATATTAATGTCAAACTGTTATCTGTTGGTGTGATAAACGACCAATTCTTACCATAAACTACGGCACAGTTCAGGTAGTTAATAATCAGAGTGATATTACCTGAATATGAGGTATTACCACGACAACTTCCTCTCAACTTCTAACCCCCCAGTGACACTATTTGTGAAACACCAGCATATGAATACCAACACTTCACGCAATTGCACCATTTTAGGCGATAGAAAAAAGTCGTCTGCCTTGTTGGCGGACGACCTTCATGTGCACGGCAGCAGTTACGAGAGTACAGGAGATCGCACGAGATTACACGGGGCCCTGCGGTCACCCTGGGGTCAGAAAGTCACGAACTCCAATAAATAACTAGGCTACAATGTTCAACAAGCTGCAGGTATTGATAACTTTTGGGGTATAACATCCCCCTCATGACCGTATACACCTCAACAGGATCAAAGAGTATTGATAAACCAAAGATTATAATAGCATGTGAGGTCATCCAGGCAAGGTACAAAATCCATCGAGATATTTTTAATTGAAATGATACACTTCTGAGAACACGTGGTTGGTAACCTTCAGCTCAACTCTAGCATAATGTTGGTTCACACTCATCTTCTTAACACACTCGAGAGGATCTGTGACACCCCTCCACTCAAGTCGTTACAGTAACAGTAGTCAGTATTGACAACCAAAGCTCTCGGGAAACTCGAAATTGGATTTTTATCGGACGAAGTACTGAAACAGTGCAATAAGACTTGTCTGAAGACCCTGACCTACAGGGAGAATTCTTCTGTTCTTTTTTTCCTCTACTTTTCAATGTGAGTTTATAAAAAAAAATCATTCTTTATTTCCCCAGATGGCATATTAGAGTAGTTCTGGTAACGAAGGGAAACAACCAAAAGTGTCGTAAGACAGAAAGAAATGATGCACATGTGATCAATGAAGGAAAATCTTACTTAAAAAATTATACGATGCAAAACGCTATGATTTCAAGAGAAAGACAGTTCTCCATTAGTCGTATGATTGTTGATCTTATTCATCAAACTACCATGATCTGAAATATGAAACGGCAGTGTGAGAGAGTAAGAGTAAGAGAAGGAGAGAGAGAGAGAGAGAGAAAGAGAGAGAGAGAGAGAAAGAAAGAAAGAAAGAGAGAGAGAGAGAATTTCTCACAATTTTAGTTAGGTTCATTGATAAGTATAAATGATGAGGTTAGCTATCCTAACCCCACTTTATAGCACTACCCGCAGTTATACAAACTCTCCTCCACAAGGACTCCCAAACCTGTCCTACAGCCTGTTTTGTCCTAGCCAAAGGCCTAATCCACTTATAGGTAACTATTTATACGGGATTTCCCTCCCTACAGACAACATCAGTTATTAAACAGCATTGGTCTCTTCTCCTAAGATAGGTCTTGGATTGCTGGCCTGATCCTATGGACCAAAACCTTTTAAACGGATCCCAGGGATCCGTTTGATATTTAACGAACGATAATAACAAGGGTCGCACGGCTGTCTTAGGGCACGTCTTGTTTAATAAGGATAAGAATGGCTCGTCCAAGACCCCCGGACGATGCAAGACTAAGAAGAATGCCAGGCACTATGTAATAAAAGCCAAGACACCTCGGTTGTGGGCTAATGACTCATTAGAAAGTGTCTTAACAGGCGAACCCCCTCCCCTTGTCATGAGTGTATTCTCTCATTAATCAACTAATAAAAACATAGTAACCCTGTTGGAATCACATTGAATTATAAAAAAAAGACAATTTGTGAAGTACTAAAACGAAGTTTGGGCCTTCGTTTTACACAGAATCGATTCCTTGAGAAAGTACCACATACGGCTAGTTTGATAATAAAGGAATAATAATTATCAGGTGGTGGCACATGTGGTATCTGTTGGAAGTACTGTACAAACATTTCCCTCTATAATCTCGTTTGATCGCAGCGTAATTCACTCAGCTTCGCTTCGTGAATTACTCTGCAGTCAAACTCGGTGGAGTACGGACCAAGCTATTTTCCTTCTAAGTACTGCACATTATCTAACCCCGGTATTAATGTCCATAGGCTTAACGTTGGGAAGTCGAACTCCACAGCTACGCTAATAACACGGTAAATACTTAACGTTATGACGTCAGACTCTCGGGAATGTTTTCAAGTTGTTTAAGCGACATTTTCTACGAAATAACGGACGAGACACTAAAGGAATTGAAAGAGGAAAATGATTTGGAAAAACTCACATTTGCAGTAGTCGATGATACTTGGTTGTTCGGCGATAACGAAGCGAATAGAGATGCAGGAGAAATATCGTCTGCTTCCAGTGTAATCCAAGATGATATCGGATTGGAGGCCAAACTGCAAATGTCAGAAAACAAAGAACTTAATGATGAAGAATTAATAGCGTTTGTGAAATCGAAGAGAAATCAAAGCACAACACAAAAGACCGATCAGGTAGGGTACAAAATGGGAAATATACTCGTAAATATGAAAATTATACCGATTTGCGATAAATAATTGCGATTTCTACAAACATTGTTAATTAAATGAAAATTAGTTGTCAAAACAATTAATTCAAGGTAAAAAAAAACTGCATTATCTACATATATTTCACAGGTTGTCAAACGGTTTCAACAGTATATACTAGAGGCTTACCATGAAGAACGACTGATGGAATCGATAGAGCCAACCAGATTAAACAACTACATTGCCAATTTCTTTTTGTCTATTAAAAAACGAGATGGCAGCGACTATGAACCCGACACCCTGAACGCCTATCAGAACTCACTAGAAAGGTAAATGAATATTTTAGAAAAAAAAAAAAAATTTAGGTTAAGCGAATAAAAAAAAAAATTACGATTTCCTAAATTCTGAATTTTTTTTCAGGCACCTCCGTGACAGAAATTACGAAGCTAGTCTACTTAGATCAGATGCTTTCAACTCGTCTCGCCAAGTTTTAGCATCGAAACGAAGAGAACTGAAGGAAAGTGGGTTGGGAAACAGGCCTAATTCAGCTCAACCTCTAGAGGCAGAAAATGAAGAAAGGTTCTGGTCGTTAGGGTTATTGGGTGATTCTACTCCCAGGTCATTGCAAGAGACACTAATGTTTTTATTTACGAAGGGATTCAGTTGGAGAGGATGTCACGAAGCGAAGCAGTGTAAGTTCGGGGATATAACTCTCAAAAACGAAAACAATAAAAGATTCCTGGAATGGAATGAACGTTGTACAAAGACAAGAACTGGGGTAAAAGGTTCAAATCCACGTTCATTTAAGCCTAAAATCTTCGAAATTGGTGGATAAAGATGTCCAGTTCGCTTATTCGAGTTGTTTGTATCGAAACGTCCGATAACGACTCGCGAGCCAGAGTACGGTTTTTTCCTAACTCCCAAACAGAAAAGTTCAATTGCTGATCCTGTGTGCTATATCGCTTGTGTGATGGGTGTTAATTATCTCGGTAAAATTGTTGCAAACATGGCTTCTCGTGCAGGTTTGGAGGGAAAATACAACAATCATTCACTTAGGAAAACTACATGTCAAACCCTCCAAGCTCAAAATATCGCCCCAAACGTGATATGCCAACTGACGGGGCATCGCAATGTCAACTCACTCAATCGATATGCGGTGGCAACCCATAATCAACAAGAAGAGATGTCTAACCTGTTAGTTGGCGGGAAAAGAAGTATTCAGAATAATCCAGAACAACTTTCAATTGAACCAGGTCCATCTGTAAATAAACGTCCTGCTTTGCTCCCACCACCGAGATCGCCAGTTAGTCTGACTCTACGGGTTCAAGTCGGCCGGGGTCAGGGGTCACGATCCACCATTTGACCCCGAGCGTAAGGTTTGTTATGATTAATGAAATAAATATAAAATCGTTGTTTCTAGCTGTTTTCGTTCTTTTCTTTTCATAATTACATTGAAGACATAAACGGTAACAAATTTGATATTGAAATGATTAAGTGAACACTAAATCTAAATGGGACTATATCGTTTGCGCGATCTTTCATCAGTCACGGCAGTTTACCGCTAGAGTGACCCAGATTGATGTGTGCCAGAGCGTTCGTAAGACAGAGAGAGAGCTATTCTATCTAAATGGATTAAAATGCGATCAAGTTACGTGTTATGAAGGTATGTAATGGTTTATTAAATAGAGAACAATATTTTAAATCGCTTGTCCGGGGTTAGATAAAATCTGAAACCCACTCGATGAAAATAACTGGGTCCGCACTTCACCTCGGTCGATCGCGCCGTAACACACTCAGCTGCGCTTCGTGTGTTACAGCGCGATCGACCTCGGTGAAGTACGGACCCAGTTATTTTCATCTCGTGGGTTTCCTTCTAAGGATGCAATACAGAATTTATACTGTATATGGAGCAGTAATATGTTGCTATCAAATGTACTGCATGGGTATATAACAAGGGGTATGATGTACCAATAATTGAGACAAATCAGGAGTGTATTAATAGGCCTCAGCGTCCTAAGCATCCTTGTATCATGCGTTTTAGCTGTCTATTAAATAATATTGTTAACGGTTGCTGATCACTGATCAATAATGTTGTATCATCTGCTGATTGACTCCGAAAAACAAAGACATTGCAACCACTGCCTGGTATCTGGCCACTGAAGATTAAGAGGACATAACCATTCTCATATTGGGGCCGCCATTTGTCCCTTGATGCACCACTGTGCTCCCAGCATAGATCCTGACCTGGTAAGTGTTAAGCCCAAGCAGCACCAAGGACTTGCAGCTGTTGGGAAACTGTCAATGAACTGGAACTTCCCCCACTCTAAATCTCTAAGATCCTTTGCTCCATTTGGCTTGTAAGTGGGATGAAGGATATGCTGGGAGACGGGAACTCTCCTAAACCCCGTTACGGACGAATAAGGAACCATGTAGACTTGCCCAAGTCTTTGATTATGAACATTCATTAAATGATTAATCAAAATCAAAATAAAGTTAATTATGGTATGTATCCTTCTCTGACTGACCATGGGTAGCCATTGGATGCAGGGACTGGAGCCAGTCTAGGAACCATGGTGCAGTCTGTCCTGAGTACTTTACTGATTTTTTCTTCACCACATGTAAGGCATAATGATTAATTTAAATGAAAATAGCTTTGCCTGCCATGTTGCTCTCATCCCAACATCTATGGTTGTCTGTTGAACCGTAGAAGCTCAAATAGAGCCTAATCATATAAGTAAGGTGCAAACACTGCCATAGCATATCTGATCCGTGTTCCTAAATCTACTCTAACTATCTCAAACCTCTACCAGAAACCCACATTCAGGAATATCCCTTTACTGGTCCCCGCAAACGTGAAAAGACAACGGCCCCGTTGTGAGGCACACTTAATAAGCAATACCCCCCGTCCTCCACCCTCAACACCCACACTCCCATGTTGTACAGGTATACACACGTTCCCATGGTCTCCGGCGGGAAGGGCCCTAGTTACCTGGCAACTGGGTGACCCCCTGACCTCCTGGAGGAGAGTGAAGTGTCCTCCAGGGTCTGAGGGGCTCTCCAAGCGGGACACGTTATCTCTCACTGTTTGGTCTTCTCACGCCCGGAGCACGGGGAGGTGGGAGGGCGGGAGGCGGGGGAGGGAGGGAGGTGGATCCACACCTATACAACGTGCAGGTATGCACCAGGCTCATGGAATAGATATTGTTATCTATTTACGGCGCCAAAAATGCAGCTCCATCTGTTATCCGAATGGGGAATCATAGTAAAAAAAAATATATAGTGTATATAATGTATACATATATCCAAAGAACTAGTACTGAATAATGATTCAGTGTGACTGACATGGTTATCATATCATCATGGCTGACGGGAAGCGAAAGGTTTTAGTTGATATACCATCTTATGGCTTTGAGACGATGGGAAGTCAGCTGAACTAACTAAAGATTATTCTAGGTGTACGAGCCACCCAGGTACATGAAATTGTATCTATGTACCATGGCGTTATGCTTCGTTGCACACGGCCGGCTGCAGGGACATTATGGCGTCACTTCCCAACAGGTCTCAGCTTACAAGCCACCTTACATGTTAGTTTAAGACCTTCCTCCGTTGGCCACTAGCAGGGCCGCTAGTGCGCCTTATCTACTTGGTTACAGAAGGCGTTCGGCCAAACAACTTCATAGCAACGTATTCTTTAGCATTAGAGGACTGAGGGTATGAGCGGAATATGCCTATCATCCCCATGGAAAATACAGCGATTACATCGTATTCTAGGATACTCCAGCTTTAATGTGTTGGGTTAAACATACATATCGCCTCAATGATACATCAGATATGATTAAGACAACACGTAAAGAATTCATGCATTCGGGTGGCAGGGATAAATCATGCACCTGCTGCGCTCCCGATAATCGTTAATGGGCCTTACGACTGACTTCCGGAATCGAAGAAAATATTTGATTCATTTTGGGTATTTCTAATCGTAGTGTATTGGAAGGTCTATCATGGTGAATGGGCAGCAGTGAGTGCACAGTTTTACACTGTCACAGACCTGATCACCATAGGTTTATCTTTCTTTATGGATAGAAAACGCAATTGTCAGCTGTGAACTTTAGACACTCGAAACGTGTTTTAGAATGCTCTAGTTAGTCCAAAGAGACCTATCTTGTGGGTGACAGTAGTATTGCACCCACACCCGCCATTTACACTCTAGGTGTGAATGCAACGTAATATATCATTAAATGGCACTTTTTTTTTTATCGATTTGAGGTATATATTTGTAAGTAGACGCCCTGACTGTGGACGAAACGATTCTCGTTCTCGACCAGTCATCGGTTTCATACGGCCTCCCCTCATAGCGTCTGACCTGGAACTGGATTTGTTTCGTCCACAGTAAGGACGTTTTCTAATATTACCTTATCAGTGAGACTCGATATAGCATTAGGCCATAGATTTATGATAATATATGGCTTGAATGAAGAAAGGTTATCATTAAAACTATCAATATCCAGAAAAGTATTTCGACCTCTGACCATTGGATACAACACCACACCGTAGCTTAGCTTTTTGTGCGAGGTGCGTTTTGTAGTTTGCGTATTGTGTTATAATGCATTTGAGCCAATGGTAACCCCAAAATAGTTAATAAAAGTTTTCACAAAATTATTATATACATGTACTATCCATAATCTTTTCAAATTTCCGATGGATTCCCTTTCCTTTCAACGATAACGTGGGCGTTGTGATTAAGCAAGGAATGTTTGCACATGAGTTCGTTGAACTGGTCATCATTGTTTGTGTCAGTGGAGCTCCTTTTGATCCCAGATCCTGTGTGCACATCTGAGGTAATATAAAAGGCTTGGGATCCAAGAAGTGCGGTCCACAGACACCGGAGCTTCCTATTCACACCTGCACACACCTGCAGTGGGCGCCATCACACCTCGCCCATCCACGTGCCAAACCCGCCGACTTCAAACGCTTAATCCTGTTTACCGCCTCGCCTCGATTTCACAATCTCAAGGATACTTGAAAAACGCCTTCTCTATATACGAGATTCATTTTGTACCCTCGCAAAAAGTCAACCTTCCCTCTTCTTTGTTGCAGCGACAAAAGACTATGTTGACAGGCGATAATGTGTGTACAATGCTCCAAGGTGCTTGCCATACACATGGCTTTGTGAGGACTACCTTTCTTGACTTTAATACCTTGGTACAACAACCACCAGTCCCAAAGGCGATTGGGATAATTTAACACGCTAGTGATTTTTACGATTTGGAGGAATCTAGTGAAATTCCCAAGTAAATCTGTAAAATCGCCAGCTTTGCTTCGAATTTCAATCTTGTGAGCACTACGTAAGTGTGGGCAATATGATCCAATAATGACCTGATTATTAGGTAAAGTGAAATAAAGCGTATTCCTTATCGCGAATATAGCACTGCAGCCTCTATCTTAATCCCTATTTGCGGGATGGTGCCCTCGTGTGTTGGGGATCAAGAGACGATAAAGGCCGTCGCGCATGACTGGAGATACACGGAATCTGGGCAAATCGCGTGCAGAACGTGACGATGGACGGTGTTTGGTCACAGTCAACATGCTCAGATAGGAAGGCGTGAATCACTCGATCTGCCTCCCGCGTGTGAGAGCGTCAATGTGTGTTTCTGGTAGGCTCCAGGTGATGTAAAAACATGATTGACAGGTGAGAACAGGTAGTCGTAAAAAGGCACGCGGGACACGTGCTCCCAAGCGTTTTATCTCACCCCTGTTATTTTTTCCCCATAGACTTAAGGTTGAAAAATCGTACCCAACGCCCATGGAGTATTGTAGAAAAATATTAAATGGGAGAAGATGGATTATAATTTTAGCCAATTAGTCAGTGATAGAGGTGAGATATAATCTGAACCGTAATCCATCCATAGCCAATGAAAATATGCCATTCATTTTAGTTTGCTACATAATATCACTCAGCTTTGCCTCAGGAGATTACTCCGCAAAAATAACTTATGGCATTTTCAATACATGTTCTTGTTTGAAAAAGCGTTTCATTCAATCTGTCTCTAGATCTCGATGCAGTGTCTTCTTAATGTATTATATCGGTGAGGTGAGGACCTTGAAAAATTACTTAACTCAGCCAAGGCCCCGTTCAGTAATCTTTTAGATCCTCACCTAGTAACCGTAAAATTTTTTCACCTTGAACCAGTTTCCCTCCATCCCCCCCGCCCCCTTATTTCAATGTCTATTCATCCCTTATCAAGTTTGTCAATGTGAAGTCTACATTAATCTAGGAACTACGTGTGGAAGACGAAGGGTACCCTACGGTAACACAACCACAAGTGCTAGCTAATAACTCTGCGGAGCGAACGGTAACAAGAAAATTTGGTATCAGCTTAATCTAGGAACTACCCCGGGAATGCACATTGTGACATGTGGACGGGTGGCTCCAAGTATTCTTTAATTGCGTAACTAATACTTTTCATTGTTCCACCTTTGATTTTCAAACTGAATAGTATGAAAAATTAAGAATTGGTAATACTATTTTATTCTTAAATATGTAACCCAGCATTGTTTCAAAATGATAAAAACACTCTAGACATGTAGCACAGCATGTTCATTAGACAATACAGGTCTATGACATAAATATGTATTTTCATCAAATTATAAGTGTGTGTATATAATATGTGAACGTACAATACATCTCAAGGCAATATATATCTAAAGGGGTATGACTACCGTGTCTAGAACCAGTGCTCCCATGATTGACAGCTGCCACAAAAGCTTAAGTTCATCTCCTCTTTTCAGTGCTTAATCCAGCCATGATTAGCACAACGATGACAATATATGATCCAGAAAAACCCTTCCCACTCAGAGTGTCATATCCTCTCTACCCGCTCCCTCCTCTCTTACACTTTGTTGGTTATTAATCCGCCAATTGTGACGCGCAACAGACGACATTTCGGCTCCGGATGTGGAACTCTTCAGTAGGATTATGCCTTCCCTGTATGAGGACGCGTTTAGAAGCTCACACAAAAGGGAACACTGTGGGGCTTTCAGAGAGTGAATATGTTCGGTATAGAGGACGCCATATTGGATCTTACCAATGAGGGGGCTAGGTTTCTTGTCAATGCTAAGGATCACCCCAGTCTACCTCCTTGTGCCCTTCAAGTTGTTTGTCAACAAAGGGGGAAAACAGTAAATTGGTCTCGCGCGGACACGAGGCTTTGCGTTACTTCACGAGGACAGCGCGCGCCTTCATCTCGGGGACAAATTGAACGGGGATAAGATTTCAAATGTAACAAAAATACCCCTCAAGTAACCCATTGTGAGTCTCCTCGCTAACAACGTCCCTTTTATGAAAAACACCCTTCTACCTGACCATGAGACTGGGAAGAAGTGAAGAAAATCCTGAAAGGTGCACCATTGATGGAGTGGGTGCCCACAACAGATGGGATTTTACTACTCGTATTTCTAAAGGTATTAGCACTATATACAGTATCCTTTGCTCATTTACACTCTGCAGCATGAGTCTCTTTTTTTCTCTTCCCAGACAAGTGATACAAAGTCCAGACTAGTTTGGAAAGTTGGAGATAGACTCAGGTCATGGATCTCTTCAACTCCATCTGGCGGATGCTTTTTGTATTCCGTATCAATCTTGATTTAGACATTATTTTCATATTACTCTTTGGCTAGTGATATTTAAGAAGCAATGCATATTTTTAACTGAGGTCTGATGCATACCACTGATTGAAAAGTTGGATTTGAGAACCATCAAAGCATGCACCTTTTAATTATTATTTTGTAATATCACTCGTTCAATCAGAGAGCACATTCTGGAACTAAATTTACAGGGCTGTACCATTTACATGTATGCCCCCATATCTGGAATAAATAAGATAAAATGTGGTCACTGAGCTCGTAGGGATGGCCATTTGCGGTGTTTTGTATAACATAAATCATTGCCTAAAGAAGTCTGATAAATCAGACGAAACTTCGCAACAATCCCCATTCACCACCCCCTACTCGATGTATAAATATCCCACAATAAATCAACCCTAATAAAAAATCAATATCCAGAAAAGTATTTCCACATCTGACCATGGGACACAACAGCACACCGTAGCTTTTGTAACAAAAACAATGGCATACATATCCTTTTACATGTACAAGGCACCAATATGATGGGTTATCCAAAATTATGATTGATTAACAGATACAAACGGCAGGTCTGATTTCCTTTTAGTATAGACCATGAAATATTGTAAATCATGATAGTTTACCCATAATCGCCATTCAAAGTTCCATTTGGGAACACAGTGCTGGTCCACCCATCTCCTTATGGCCCGCTATGTTTATATAGAGACAGATCACCTGGCATTGACTTTACAAGACTTAAGGTGGGCGTCCACAAACTACGACAAGGCTACGACAAGCGCCGACAAGAAAGTTCCAATCGGCGCTTGTCACAGCCTTGTTGTGAGAAGGGGGGGGGGGGGCTTTACGATAGCGTTGTCGGAGCGTGTTGGAAAGTGCCCACTCCACCAAAATTTCCTATCTTAGACCTTTGCAGCACACTCCCTTCACGCCATGACACTCCACGACAAGGGTCCAGTCGTGGGAAAAATCGAACATGCTTGATGTTGTCGTAGCCTTGTCTGAAGGCTCCGGACAAGCTACCAATCATGGCCTTGTTGTGGCCTTGTCGTAGACTCTTACCGGGAACTGGGGTCCACCAACCATGACAAGGCCTCCAATCGTAGGCCAATCAATGACCTGGTCGGGAAGCCATTGTCATAGCCTTGTCGTAGTTGGTAGACACCCCCTTTTAGTTTCATTTTTCTTTTACCCTCAAAATTATTTTTTATGCTCAACTTATTTATGGGAATATTTCGTCATTAGCTGTGATTTTATCCATCGATCTTATACCCATTTTCTAACTTCTCTGTCCTCTTTGCAAATATACATTTAAACAACATCACATTTGGCATGTCAGATTCTGGTAAACGACGTTCAGACTCAGCGTGCCCCACACAACTAGGACTCTGCATTCTTCGAAGTGGGCATTTTGTACTTCAAAGCAGGCATTTTGTGCTTCAATGCGGGCGTGTTATACTCATATTGGTCCATCCATGATTCTACAGTATTGTAGTTTATGTTATACATGTCCTACTCCTACTGCTGCCTACCGCCACCGCACGCCCTTCCCTTGGCCTGGCTGACACAGGCTGATTCCTGAGCCAGTCAGAGGAACCTTACACATTGTAATTTATTTTATTCATTGAATATATGTTCATAATCAAAGACTTGAGCAAGTCTAATGTATATGTAACAGGTTAATGCGTCGATGATGACTGCTGTATCAAGTGGCTTCTAGTGGCCGCATGACAAAACATTGTTCTTGATGAAACGTAAACTACTGCATTGATGAGACACATAGACAATAATCAATGTTATCCTAAACCACAAGTGCTTGACGCGAAGTAATACGCGAGCGCTAGAGAGCGTATTGCTACGTCAACCTCGAGTGGCTTACGCTTGTTCATAAAACCATCGTTTGTTTCATTTATTGTCCATCTTCTGTAATAAATTAAAACCCATTAATGTCAATTTTAAATGGTAGAACAATATGGATTATTTTTTTGCTTAAGAGCACAGAAGGACCGTTTCACTTATTAGGTTAAAAATTCATTCCCAAAATATTGTTTCGATTCAGAGACATTTCGTTAGTGTGACCGAGAGTTTGTCATATTCCGCATGTTGCATGGGGAGCGTGGCGCCATCTATTCAATAACATGTAGAACATCATTAGAACTAAACATATTATGATAGTTGTAGAGTTGTCCTTAATAAAACTTGTAGTTACATCATGACAAGTATAAATTCACATATTGTTCTTGTATAAGTATACACATACACGATGTATGTCAAACCCTTTTACCTACATTATTTGAATACTTTCCCGAATACACAGACTGAAAAGAGATCAGGAAGAGGACAGTTCAGGGATCAAAGGCAGATTCTCTGGACACATTAAAAAGGCAAAATTCAAAAGTTGGTCGGAGCTGTGCATTACCACACTAGGCAGAGCAGACAGGTGATGGGATGTGCTGAATAGGGATGTCTGAAGGGATCGCATCAAAGAGCAAGTTAGCTGTGCCGCCCCCTCCTGCCTCTGGAAAGGGAGCGTCGAGTCTCATGCCTTTGTTGGTGCTTTGAAGATCTATTGGGGCACGACCATTTTATGTATATTCGGGAGGTGGTAATAGGCGAATCGGTTGCTAAGTCTGAGCACTGCTATAACCAAAAAGATTAGCCTTTGTTGCAACTTTTGGAGATAAGAATTGACCCAAACGTATTGTGCCAACATATCTAGCATATTACATTTCTTTTTCTGGATAGACAAGACGAACTGTTCACCCATTCAGAGTCCTACCAATTACCAAAAGTCTACCATATTGCATCACCATATGATGTATAGAAAATGTATTTACACTGAATTGTTGCAATAGTAGGTCTACATGGTATTAAGATGCAAATAGGAGGATCTCTTGCAAGTGAAAATGCTTTAAATCTTGGTCTAAATACTGAAGCTATTTTGGACAATCAGATATATTTGAGAAATTCTTAGCATATTGCTCCAAGTCTGGTAGTATATAGTAAAGGCATTCAGGTATTAGAGACAACCGGGCCAACAACGATCATATGGATATTCCCTAACTATACACAGTTGTGAGATGCCTATATTACCCTTTTCAGAGATTGACCAGTAGTTTGTTGCATATAAGTTTGTACTCCTAAATCGAAAGGTCAAGTTGTTTGGAACTTTAGAAATCTGCCAAAGATTCTATGTACATTGGATCCTGTAGCTCAAACACAAAGAGTCCAAAGTGAACATCTAGTCATGGAATGAAGTCAAACCATCTGGCCATTCGGAGATATTCACTTTCATATTGGATCTCTACTCCTTTGTGAAAGGTAAAGTAATTAGGTTTTAGAGATCTGGCATCAAACCGTTGTATATTTGATGTATCGACGTTTAGATCCATATTGAATCTTTATTGCTATGCTAAAGAATAAAGCAATCAAGCTTTTGGTGATCTACCAATTATACTACGATATACATCGGCCATCCATAAAGTTTGTGGGCAATATGTTCGAACATTTTGTTACCCTGCCTATATCTCCATCCTGTATATAATAGATTAAAGATGGCCCTTACTCCCAATTTGGCACCGCCCAACTCACCTTACCTTTACCCTAACTCATTGCCGTGACTGCGTAGATATTTTATGTTTAGCGCCAATCTCTAGTCCTCTACCAAAGAGTCAAGCAATGCCTAGATTAAGGAACGATTTAATGAGGCTCTGATCCTAGACCATCTTAAGGCCCGTTTCCATTGGCCGATTTCCCGTCACCGATATAAAGTCAGGAACCACCGACGGACTTTTGGCACTGTGGAACCAATATCGGTCAATGGAAACAGCCAAGGTCGTGAGTGAAAGCTCGGTGACTGAGTGAAATCTACTACCCTCAGCGATTTTTCTATACCGACACACAGTCAGTGGCACCGTCAAACTTTCTGTGTAACTCAAAAAGTCTAAGCAATCTTCGTCGGCCAATGGAAACTGGCCATTATCAGAATCAGTTGCCCTTTCCCCCTCTTTTCAGTACTAAATAGTCTTTCCTTAGTGAAGACACCTGACGCTTGTCGGCCCTACAGGCGTCATTAAGCCCCCTCTCCCGTCCCACACAGACAGGGCGCCGGGAAGGGCCTCCAGTCGACGTCCCGGCGGCTCGTGCCGCGTGGCGTCTGTCGGCCACATCAAAGAGACGCGGCGCGCGTTCCCACGCTCATGGCGCCACCTGGTGGGCCATGATCCCGTCACGGTCCGCTGCACCCGGGCCCAGGTGAGACGCCGGCTAAAAAGCAACTTCCTGACAGCGGCTAATAAACGAAAGGCAGATGAGTGTTATTTTCTCCGGCCCGGCTGAAATTACGCTTCGTAAATATTTAATGTGGTGCTGGGTGTGGTGGGGGTGGAGGAGGAAAGGGGGAGATGAGAAGAAGGAGGGGAGGTGGAAATAAGCCCAACAGTAACATATACTACAAGACAAGTGGTTTTGTATGTACCTGTACCTATTTCTGTATCGTTATAGACAATATGGTACTGTGCCTTAGATATCATGTTAACAGTAGTATTACCTAGACTTCCTGTGTGTTTGTTTACTTCATCTTTCCTTGTCAAGTGGTTTGTGTGTGCACTGTATTTATGTTGTTACTATCAGTTTGTCTTTGACACGCTAGGTTTGTTAATCCATTTGTCATTCGCAATATCACCATGTTTTTGCAGCAGGTGAACACAAAACAGTTAATGTAACTTCATAAATCCTCTAGTAACTTGGCTGATTACCGTAATCCCACATGATCAAAGATGAGTGATTTATAGATCAGTTCATCTTTCCTCTCATTATGCAATCATGTCCTGATATATCGTATGGTGTGAGGAGGGAGTGAAGGAAACATACATGAAATAAAAAAAAATCCTTTAACATACCAAGGTTTCCTCATACATGTATATACCATTCATGATATCTAAGTGTTTAGAATGTAGGTTATTTTGATGCCCAATCCTTGTAGAATAATGTCAGGGACAATTAATCCTCCAGGGTAATTCTTTACTGCCCAGAGGTCAAGCCCAATCTTATCACTTATGATTC
Organism: Alentia gelatinosa; assembly: GCA_950022655.1. Lineage (NCBI taxonomy): Eukaryota > Metazoa > Annelida > Polychaeta > Phyllodocida > Polynoidae > Alentia > Alentia gelatinosa. The sequence goes on from OX465590.1 coordinate 17,020,161, forward strand.
ATCCCAGTATCAAATATGTCAGATTCTTCTGTATTTCATGATGTTGAGATGAGTCCTAAGTATAGTTCAAATTGGTAGATATCGAATGGAAATGAAATATCGTAACGGGAGAAAACTAATCAGATAAAGAAAGAACTAGAAGACCGAAAACATTTTTCCTGACAAACGTCGAAGTGTATGCTTGCCACAATCATAAAGGAAAATCATACGGAAAACTGGAATGTCTTATGAAGCGGTCTAAGTGATAGCGATACCGTTTACTCAGGGCTAAGAGAACCAGCAATTTTAGTTTCCTCTTTCATATGGACCATCGAGATAATTGTAGTTGTTGGAAGCCAAAAATGACCCCGTAAATCAAGAAAATAAATTGAAAGGCTACCATGAAACAGGATAGTTTAGGGGTTGTCGAACTTGGTTGGTTATTAGTTTGACATGTTCTCAGTCATGTCGCTTCAAAGTCGACGTGCCGACACTACACTTCCGGTCGGATGAATCACGCATGCGTGCCGGAATGCATTATGGGGCCCACTGTCTCGAGAGGGGCGAGAGGTCGCAAGATCTGACCCCTGAGGCAACATGAAAGCCATAGAAGGCCGTGGCCCGATATGGTCGATGACGTAGTCAATAGAGCATGCGCAGGAGCTCGCGACTCCAGAACGAGGTTACAAAAAAATAAAAACGCGGGGAAAAAGTAGCTGCGCGTGCGCCGTCTCCACCGCGGTGATTGTTCCGTCTGCTTTTGTCTAATCTCGTCTGGGTAGAGTAAATCTCGTTGGGTCTCGGGGTCACGTGACTGATTGTCGAGATCTAAAAGAAATACCGTCAGTCGTTAAAAAGCATGGACATGGAACAATCAGAAACATAGAACAAGTTGAGCATGGCAGTCGAGTAAAACATAAGGCGCCAGAGCGGAACGGAAGCTAAGGAACGGCTCGCACAGCGGGCGATAAAAGGAGAAAATCCTACTGGAGCGAAACGCCGATAGCTTTGAAGGGATACAAAAGACGTCTTCTAGTCTCAAGTGTAAATCTGGTACCGTTTAATTACTGTGTTTGCCCGATTGAAGCTCGATTGACCCGGGACGCTGGAACACGGGATGGGCGTTCGTTAATTGCAGACCTTGCCACCAGGTGCACAACGAACACAGAAAACGGGCCATTGCTTGAACGAGCCCAGATCTCTGACCAGGAACTACGGCGCCTCTGTGGCAACAAAGGCCAATATCTTATAGTCGTATACTTATATTCTAAGATGTTTTTATTTAAAGTCTTGGACATGTTACTGTGATTATAATATTTACCAGGAAACCTCGACTGTCTCCCAGTAAAACATCAATCATTATTTTTTACATACACATCTTTGTCATATACTAGGCAAACAGATTCACTTTGTATCTGTTAATCAATAAAAACTCACAGAAGGACACATGTTCGTCAGCAGTATGGCGCCGCTCTCCATCATTCTATTTTCTCAGGTGTAGCATCGAGTCCCCTGGCTTGGCAAATTTCAATTGCCTCTGACCTGTATAACATGTATTTACAAAACTGACCCTCCCCCCCCCCCCCTCTTGGGGCGTTCGATAAAGTACACGCATAATAAAGAACCTTTCGCACACAATATTTCACGTACAAGCACTGCATCCGCTCGATTTCTTACCCATTTTCAAAATATTTTTCTAACTGTCTGAAGCTCGGGCGGCTGGCATATAATACCATGCACGGCCGTCGACGGAAAACTTAAATTTATTCAGATGTCATTCGATTTGTCTGAAGTTATGCCACCCATATTGTGACTCCATTTATATATATTGTGTCTTTATAGTGAGTGTATCATATATGTACACACTTCTCTTTGGATTTTGTATAATCAGTTGTAACGTCAGTGGATTGGGCAGTCAGGTGGTATACGCATCAATCTTATAACTTGCCTCATCAACGGTGACTGGTGTTAATTGCATTCGGGACTGTTTGATATATATTTGTCATGGTTTTAAACCCAGGCTTATCGGGCGCGGAGAGCTGCTGCTCGACCAAAGCAGACTTCAATAATCCGGAAAATCCTGAATCCTGCTCACAAATTCCCGAATCTTCAGGATAATTATTTTTAGACCCACCTGGGGTCGACTCATTTTCAACCTGGAATGGTGAATGCATTAATAATATCAACCATCCTCACAACGGAAGCGAGACAGCACTCTGAGATGAATATTGATTACGATGTCATTCGATATATATTAATAATATATAATAATATATTTTATACGACTTTAGAAGTAACTCTATGAAATCATATCCAATTAGTTCTATTATGACTCTACAACTTTATGTACATACACACCTATTTGAATCTGGTATCAGATCGAGAGTAGTATAGGTATAAATGTTGTACTACATTGTACAGTGTACTCTTAAAGTGTGAGCAGCACACGAGCAGGTTGGAAATACCCCCAATCGTATATACTACTCACCTGCTCAACCTACGGTTCCCGATTGAGGTCCTCAAGAAGTCAGATGAACAGGAATATGATTTACATTGATATATCACACCCTGTGAAAAACACCGGGAAATAGTCATGTGTTGTAGCATATTTCACGAATAAAACAGTAGCAAAACGTCACTTTTTGAAATTATACATGATTGATATCAATAAACTTTAATACTAAATCTTTGGTGACGAAATGCCGTCACCTATTTCTCTCAGTATTTGATGCAGCGCCTTCTCGCCAGGTAAGACTATTAATTAGAACACCCATACTGGCATTTGTATAATGGAACATGGTTAAAGGCATATCCTGCAATACACAGTGGCGCCACCCGATGATTTTTGGATATTCAAATGTATCCATTTAAATTGGTTCGTTGTGGCATATCCCAAAACCAAATGAGTTTAACTAAAGATGTGTCTAGTTTGGCCTAACTCAATGGGTAAAATAGGCCAATTTACATTTGCTTGATATTCATAGAAAATATGCCGAAAAATATGGTTTCCTTCAATTCTCTCAAAAATAAGGAAGGTGACATATAGTTTTTAAAAACTTAAATGTATAGTACTATACATTTACTACATTCTGTGAATGTTTGAAGAAGAGGACATGGGTTTCATTATATAAAAACTTGTTTGATAGAATATCTATATATTCTACAATAATGTTATCATTAGGCAATATGAATCTCTATATCAAAAACTAGCAGGGTGACGGCCGACCATTAAGGTAAATAGATGTGTTCCGCATTACTTTTAGATCATCATATTCAACTTTCAAGAAAATGACATGGGTTTGGTTTTCAAGACAAATTGTCCGATTTTCCTTTAATGCACATATATCCTCGTTAAGCTTATTTTCACTCTCATTAAAGATTATCTTGTATTGTATTGACTATACGATAAATTCAAAGATCATTTTGTGCAAATACAGTATTTTACCATCTTGAATTTTGACTGGATTGATTCATATTCAATTAAGAATATCAAATTGTTTAACATGGTTAGGAGTAAGCCTAGTGTGAATATGGACACATTGGAGTATGGACACAAAGAAAAAAAAAGCAGCAGCTAAGCATGTACATTTAACCTCCATTCTCCTTATGTGTAGGTCTAGAAATAAAAATTCTGTTATATTACATACTTGACAAGGCTGATGTTAAGTACCAACATGCAAAACTTCTACTTATATGACACGTACATATACTGGGAAAGAGAATTAACATTAAAAAAATCAAATTGACGATTCTGCGTCCTTGAATTTAACGTTAGAGAAGTAGGCCCATTTATACCCCCCCCCCCCCTTCACTCCCCCTCACGCGCCCTGATCTGTACCTCTCCCTTTCTATTACACCACCCCATCAACCCCTTTAGTAAGTTTCTGAGGCATTACCTTACATGTATGGTATGCGCGGGGGTGGGAGTGTCTCTCTATGGATGTGGCTATGTGGGGGTGGTATGTGTGTGGGGTGTGTGATGATGAGGTCTATGAAGGAGTTGGGGCGTTCTCACGGTCCTCCTCACCCCCCCCCCCCCTTCTTGCCTCCCCCCCCCCCCCCCCCGGCCTCGAGTCATCCCCCTCCCCCCGACTACGTCCCCCGGCCCGCGTCACGCACGTTCCCGGCGCTAACCGTCCTCATGCCCGCCGCGTGGGAACATGCTGTCGTCACCGCTGCCGGCCTCATACCTGTGGTCGAGCGTTAACCCATCCACCTCACCTCCCACCGCCGCTCCCTCCCACCACCGGCCCTGTCATCAACTGTCACAGGTGAACAGGGCACATGGAAACCACCACCAACCCCGTCAACAATATGGGGGCTCAGAGGAGTTGACTCGAAATCCACTTGTTACAGGATAATATGAGGCCTCACATGGGTTCTATTTGCATATGCATGTACCATTGTCATCGTCAGTCCTTGAGCTGTAGATAAGGTCTTTAATTATCTATTGATAAAACATCTACTTATCTATTTATAAAACATTAACTTATCGCATACAAGATTTGAAGAGCTTTGAACGGAAGAGATGGTAAATAGATTTACATTCGCGCTTGTATCCTTATCGGTTGTCCAGTAGTGCTCGTGTCAAATATAAAGAAATACCACAAAATATTGACACATATAGGCCTATACATAATCTATATACATGCTTTAAGTAATATGTACTACATGAAGAACATCGTATAGATAGATCTATTTGCATTAGATACTTCTAAAAACCAAAGTCTTGTCAACAATACTTTTATCAGTAGTACATCCTGTCTCAAAAATCTAAATATTTACAACACACGATCTGTTGGTTAGTTTCATGAGAACAATATCATCTTAATGTATAAACCAGTGTAAGCCTTATAACAAGGAATACGTTATTCAAATGTTTGGGTAACCTCTAAGAACATGAATGGAGTACACATCACAGAAACATCGCTAGCTATTACCTACTTATTGATGGCCATAAATTATGGGGTTTATATATCCACTGACACAACATTGCTTTTTGAATGCAATGCGTTTCCTTCTATGATCAAAGTGAAGTAGGACACAGGAAAACCAGAAGGATTTTCCCTGAATTGCATGAATAAATAATTAGAATTCCAAATGTCATTTGAATCCCTGTCATGGATGTTCCTCTCATACAGCTCCCATACACACCTGGCCCCTCCCCCATACACACCCACAGAGGATCCTCTTTGGTAACAATGTGCCACGTCAAACTGCCCGACTGCATTCCGATCCCTTGCACCTTAACTGTACCCTCCCCTTTCTACCCAAGTCTGAACGTCGAGCAACCACAGAGCGCTGCCTGAAGGAGAGGAGGTACCTGTCACACCACCGCTGTCCCACACTCCTCCTGTCCCTGTCCCACTCCAGGCGCAGAGGATTACGAGCATGCATCGTTGACATACAAGAGTTCCACAAGAATGCTCTCCAGCGAGTGTACTCAAATTTTACATTTCAATAGAACCTTCAGTTTGGGGCTCATATTTAGGAATTCGTGCCAGATACGAAAGGTTTATTGCAGATCAATTCCAATATTAGCTTCCACTCACTCCAACACCTATCGACCTCTTTTTCCGTTTTTTTCATCATTGTGATTTTGATTCTGTTTGTGGAATGTGGGTGGTTATAAATTGCTTATTTAAGAGGGAACATTGTATGCTTCGGAGTTCTGTGTATGTAAAGAGATTGATTTCTGATGCCGATTCTTAACGCCACAAGAATGCTCTTCCCTTGGCTTATAAAAGTGCACTCACTTGGGCTATATATCTCTAAAAGTGGAGATATTCCATTTCAAACCTTAAATAAAAAGTGACTGAATTACGTCTATGTACGAGGTATGGGAATACAACAAATGGTTCACAACAACAATACAGGATGTGAATGCCATCCTGACTCCGTCTCCTATTTTAAATCCACCTTGTTCGGGACAACGAGCAAGTTTTTCAACGCGGCCTCATTCTGCAATTGTAACACTAGTTCGTCCCATAAGTTTATTCTGTTCTATTATCTATGGAATACAAAGTACCCATTGAGACTGTATGGGGACTCAGTAAACCACTACCCATTGTGTAAAAACTGTGAAAACCATCGATTATTTTCTGTAGTTGCACGCTGACATTACTCCACAATGCCTTGACTGTCACTCGAACCACATAATGTGTAACAGTTATCAAACTGTCTTAGAGAGCACACAAATCATTTTTGGAATGAATTGAATTTAGAGACACAATTGATAGCGCCAATAGATAGGTTAAAAATCAAGGTTGAGGAGGATTGTATCAGAATAAATCAAATGTGTGTTTGAGAGATGCAATAAAACTAATTTAGAAAAAAAAAGAAACGGAAATACATCGAATGTTCGAAAAACAAGGGAGGATATGAATCCACACATGTTTGAAAAATCAAGAACGGTCATAAGACCATAGTGGGTAGAATGAATGATTGTGGTGTTTTGTAATTGTATATAGTGTCTATTGATGTAGTATCCTGTGCAAATGTGTTAAATGTGACACTTGCGTGGAAGATCGCCTGGAGACAGGTGAACGTCATAATTGTCGTTAAAAAATTGAATTAAAAAAACAAACAAAAAATACAACCGCGGTACATTCTAGGGATAAACGTGATAAGGTGTGCAGATTATTTGACGTATTTGGGATTTAGGGAAAGTTATTAGTAGCAAAGGACTCCCAACTGCTAGGCACTACATCACAATAAAGAAAGACTAGGACAAAATTCCAATGAACAAATGATCCCTGTTTGAAGAAGTCCTATCAAAATATATGCGCGCATTTTCGAATATATATTTATATAATCTCTGCGTTTGAGCGAAGTTTTCTTATTATATGCATGTATGCATACATGTATTTTCAAAAACTGTCGGCCAATCTAAAACGAGGAGGGGTTCGTACAATTGTGCTCTAATATTTTTCGTTTCGTTGAGGCTCCGTCGAGCGTCGTGGTTGGAAAAAATATAGTACAATTGCCCGTGAACGTCTTGAGGCGGGACTTGACCAGTCTTTATCGGTTCACCTGTTCCGCGGATTTAGTAGTCAATTATCACCCCTTCCCCTCCATCCTCACCCCATCCCTGCCCACCTACACGATGACCACAGGTATACACCTTGTCCACCTTCTCGCCCGGACCTCAACCTCCTGACCGCAAGTTACTGTTTCCCACGAACTGGACATGCACCCTCACGCTCACCTCAAGGTCACCTCCAAGGTCACCTTCAAGGTCACCTTCAAGGTCAACACCAAGGTCAAGCAGCTTGGACTCTGTGGTGTACACGAGAGGTCAGGGAGAGTGACCAGGCCCCCCTGTGGTGATTAAAGGTGGTGGGCGTGGAGGGTGTTAAGGAACTCTTACACGACTCGAGGGCAAATTGCATCAAAGCCAAGTAATGTTAGCCACAAGGTGCCAGCGAAGCCCTTTGATGTCACGTGACTGGAGGGTCGGGTGGTCACGTGATTTCTGCCAGAGGTCAGGTGGTCAGTGCGCTGTCCCGTGACCTTGACCCTGGAGGCAGCGCTTACGGCAGGTTGGGTGATGGAGGGGTGTGAAGGGCCCTTCCCGGTGGTTCTGTTGGGTAATTAGCATGTCAGGGCATGTAATCACATGCTGGACACCTGTACACTGACCCCAGCTCTCCTGCCTGGAGGCGGTACTGGTAAACCTTCCAGGGTCGTCAGGCCAAACACAGGGTGAGCAGCTTTAAGGATGGGTGTTGGGACCAGCCTGGAGGGGTTCATTAAGTACACCCCACCACGTCCCACCCAGCAGCAATCCATGAGGGTTTTCACACCGGTGGTGGGTGTGCCTGTCCGTCACGGGTCGTCATAGGTAGGGCCACATACGATATCATATCAGGGTTTTTACAGGGTGCGACATTATACCCCTTTCACTGACTCTTCCAGGTCGGTTGTACATATCACCGCTTTCCCACGCTGTATGTCGAGTGGTGGTGGTTTTGGTAAGGGGATGGAGTTGGGGGTGGGAGGGGGGGGGGGCGCAACGGGTGGAAATGATTGGGTTGTGTAATGATACCACCCGACGATAGAGGGCAGCATGCACACTCCCAGCATGCACCTCGCATGGGGCACCTGGATGAGCATAAACTATTGGTACAATATGGGCAGGTAGATGGGCGCCTCCAGGGCTATAGGGCAAGGGGTGGCGGGCTGGGTACGAGGGGAGAGCGGTATAAGGGGGTGTATAATCATGGGAACCTGAGGACTCATCTCAGCGTTGATCACATACCTGCCGTGACGTCATGCAACCTAACACGTCATGACAGCACATGAACAATCCCCCATATCCTCTCTAACAGTTCTCAGCCTTTAAATGTAAGAACATAAAAATAAGATGATACCACATTATTATCTACCTTGGCTGGGTTATTGTTCTATTAAAGAAAGAAGTGCAGTCGTTGCTGTTTTATATTTGTGTGGTTATCCACTGTGGTGGGACTGTTATTATTTAGCAACTACCTATACAGCTCTGGAGATCGTTGCTTTATTACTGTTCATGCACATAGATTACAGGATATAAAATTAGGACAATATGCAGAATATGCATAGTTGTATACATAAATGTGTGTATACATGTATACATGTGTATATATATCGCTACATGTATATATGCAGGGATGTCAGTTGGAGTCAGGGAAAAAAGTGGAAATATTTTTTTGGTGGATTTTTCTGCCACGGAGAGACCGGGAAAACTTGGATAATATGTCCTTGTCGGCCATGGCATGGGGCTAAGGTTCTGTCGGGAGCTTCATATCACTGTTTTATTGGCATAAATGAGGCTAAATCAATATTATCTTTGGTTGATGTAAGTAAAAGTAATTACACAAACTGAATATGGAAAAGTGGATTTCCACGGAAAAGTGGAAAACTGACATCTCTGTATATGTACACATATTTTTAGACCATCGTTTGAACTGTGCATGATATCGTTATTCGACAGAGAATCTATTGATATTTGAAAATGCTGGAGCACTTTCGATTTGCAGCTCTAATTTTCGTTCTATGCGTATTTCATATTCAAGTTGGCAATGCGAACCTACCAAATCTAGATGATATAGAGTTCGTGCTAACTAGCCGTAACTCGTTTGTTATAATTTAGCAACTACCTATACAGGTCTGGAGGTGGTTGCTTTATTACTGTTCATGCACATAGATTACAGGACATAAAATTAGGACAATATGCAGAATATGCATAGTTGTATACATAAATGTGTCTATACATGTATACATGTGTATATATATCGTTACATGTATATATGTACACATATTTTTAGACGATCGTTTGAACTCTGCATGATGTCGTTATTCGACAGAGAAGCTATTGATATTTGAAAATGCTGGAACACTTTCAATTTGAAGTTCTAGGTTTCGTTCTATAAATATTTCATATTCAATGACAATGCGAACCTACTACATCTAGATGATACAGAGCTCGAACTAGCCGTAACCGTGTCTTATTATGTCCTGGTGCCGTAAAATTGACAAGTTACTATGATCTGATGTAGGCTACGGTTGTTATGGAATGGGCAGAAATAGACGCAATAATGCATAGCTCACATAGAGAAACACGTAATAATAAGAACATTTGAAGCCGAGCATGTATGCTTTGTGGTACTTAGTGAGTTAAAAGTTATGGCATCCACACAATGGCTTCGTGCCTAAAGTGGCATTCACACGGAAGATTTATGTACCTTACAGGGTTCAAAATTCATGGAATTCTGTTCTTTTTAGGGGTAAATGTCGCCAACAATTCTGGGGGAAAAACCTAAAATTTAGATGCAGATGTTTGAGTACAGAATACCAGCAAGATTTGTCTCAGACAAACAACCTGTGAGGTACATGAATCCCATCGTGTGAATCCCATTTTAGATATGGAGCTAACCTACCCGATATCAAGTGGTCTATCCAACCAATCTAGTATTTTCCCATTATTGTCTAGTAAAACAATGACGCTAATTTGTCCGAGTCTGTACTTTCTAGTGAAAGACTGTGTAAGGTTATAAAGACGTCAGTGAGACAGAGAACCAGCATGTGGTCACAGGTGAGAGGGCAGTTAGGATGGGGGACAGGCGAGTATGGGTACCTACCTACAGGTGACCCACCCCCATAGGCCCTTCTCCCCTTGGATGTCCTACCAAGGGGCACTACCATAACCCCCTCCGAGGGCCCCACCCCCGCATGTATACTTCCATGAGACGCATCCCATTGTCTGTGACTGCGAGAGATCCCGAGTGAGTTTCAGCTCGCCACCCTCCACACCCTACAGGACCAGGTGTACCATGTAGCGGTCAGCCATCTGTCGGCTTGACCCCCACCACTGACCACTACTGACCCGTACAGGTGAGAGATCCAGTCTCACGTGCCTGCCGCCCTGCGCCCGTCTCCTCTGACCACAAAGGTGTCATTGTCAACCCCCCTCCCCGCTTAAAAGGTTACAACCCCCGGGCCTGCATTCACTCGCCCCCTCTGGTGCGAGACAGCGCCTTGTCATGCGCGCGCATCGCCCGACCCAGCAGGCGGAGGGTTGGGGTGACACTGAGGCAGTTACCATGGTGGCGGACAGTCCAGAGGGGTGAAGATCCACACCCCTTTGGATCAAAGAAGAGGTCGGCAGAGGGCGGCACAGGTGCGCAGGTTATCGCGACGTCATTGATAACGTGCGGACACCTGCACATTAACTGATGACGTATGCGGTCAGTAGGATCATGCTCCTGACCTTTAGGGGTCAAGGTCAGTGTCATTCATAGGGGTGCTTTGAGGCCTCTTTGTCCACTTGCCTCCCCCCTACAGTGTGATCACTGGAGTGTAAATCTGACCACCTCTGCTCTTCAGGGTTTGTAGAAGTACTTTAGGTTTTCTTATCTTGTTATTGACAGTGTAACTCTTAGTTTTGATAACTCAGTATCCCTCATTACTCCTTAGTACCTTGCTCGTTAGTGGAGTAGCCTCATCAGCCAACAAACTATCATACTTGAAAACCCAGTGTCATGATAGATACATGTATTTTATTGTCTTTTCAGGATTATACGCCCGCTACATCGCATTAGAAGAAATTCTATTGTATTTTGTCCAGTAAATAAACCAAAGTTGTTTTTGGGGAGAATCATGATGTTGTGTTCAGAAACCTCAACAGCATAACAGTGTTTTAAAAGTCATGGGTCATTAATTCTGTGTTGTAAACGTATCCCAGCCCACGATTTTACGATTGTCTTATCGTAAAATGATTTAACGATTGTCTTATCGTAAAATGCTATAATTATTTCGCAATCATGAACTAATATCAATATTCACGAGGTATATATGCATGAAACGTCGGTCCTGATAATAAATGCCATCACTTATTAAGATAACGCATGTATTTTCTCACTATTCACATAATATATATAATTTGTTAGAATTTTAAATAAGGTAACTTAAAAGTTTAGAATTCTTTAGAAACACAACTCATACTAAATATAATAAGGATAATAAGGTGTATCCCTGCCTGCAGTGCCACCTCGCGACACCTGCACAGACTCGAGGACCTTGGAGGTCACGCACGCGTTCACCTTGACCTCGAGGTCGATCTTCCTCACAGGGGGCCGGGATCTGGCGTTGTTATGGTAACAAGGGGACCCCTGGAGCTGGCACCTGTCTGAGAAACAGGTGTGTAGGCCTGGAGTTCCGTTACACATGCAGGATACGTTTGGACCATAATATAGCCACTGTGTGATCTGTGTACCGGAATTGAATAGGAATCTGTCTGATATAGGTCTATGCATGTTGTGTTTCTATCTTATAAATGGAACTTGGTTGTACATATATACATGTAGTTTACAAGGTAAGCATTTCATACTCTTCCATTGGAATGGTGTCCCTGTTGTTTGACTGGTTTTCTTCTTGACCAACAGTCACATTTCAGAATATCTGCTTTACTATCCCTAGGTTATGTGCCAGTAATTCTCCACCAAACCTAGAAAAAATAATATCTGACGAAAAAGTACTCATTGACACATTAGACGCACGACTACTATACATCAGCAACCAAATGATCTAAGTAGGAATGAAAATCTGGAGAAATGCCCTCATACATTGTGAAAGGTACCTCCGGGTAAAGGCATGGCAATATATTATTTGTCCTGCTGTCATAGAACAACATCTTCATGGTACATCTGGGGAAGTTTACTTGATGATCCGTGTATCTTTAAGAGGATATATATTCTCATTAATTCCAGAGTTCCACTGCTTCGACAGATAACAGCCATACATAAAATTATCCCATTCGCCACTGAGTTTGCAGTGTGCAGGAACTTGAACGAGGCGACAACCGAGTGAATATTCCGAAGCGCTCCAAACGAGATGACCAACTGGGATTCAGCCCAATCACGAATATGTTTCTGATTTTATATTGACCTGCCCATATTCATCTGTTTATCACCCAATGAGTATGAATTACCACCTTCTCAAACCTGTTAAGTAGGAGTTCCTATCGTTAAGCCTGTGGACTTTTATACCAGGCTAAGATAATAACTGTAAACTAATAAGATGAAAGGATGAACTCCCAGAAGGACCTGCTGCCCACAAGACCACAACACAACGCCTCGCGTGATCTCATCCGCTCTTCTCACGCTCCGAGATCTGGGGTGCCCCCTGGTGCTTGGCCAGTCACCAAAGCGTGACCACAATCCCAGAACAGCCTACACGCCATCTTCCTTTCTCGGCGGCGTCTCGGGCACATCTCGTGTGAAACCACGAGACGCAGCGAGACTCTCGCCAAGTGGTTGTTGGCACGGCGTCTGCTTTGAACGTAAACCCAGGAAAGCCTGGGAGACGTTTCAGAAAACCACATCGTTGGCGCGTCACTTGTTTCTGATGGATAGATAAACACGGAGCTTGTTCCCAACACCCACTCAGACGATTACAATCCCACGCCGACTTCAGCAACCAGCAACGAACGTGCCGAACGCCGTGACGTCATTTTTCTTAGGCCACATGACTTTCAATTATTACATCTGTTTAGAATCGATAATTCTTTCAAGCATACGTACTACCTCAAACATTTTGTGAAATCCATTGTGATGTATCCAGTTTAAATCTTATTCAAGATATCGGGAAGAGTCCATCAGTTGATAGAATTACTGTGATGTACCACATGCTATTTGATAAGCCTTCATGAATATCATTAATTCTAATTTGGATTTTTAGAAAAAAGAGGGGGGAATCCATTAAAAGATAGATAACCTTATCCATGCTGTTTGTCTTCTTTTGAATTAAAGCTGCAAGAAGCACATGAAATACATGTACTTACATCAAGACTACCAATATAAGCGTATACAACAAGGATATAAAAAACGGATTTCATTTGTATTTATTTGAAATTAAAAGCTAAATGATTACTTGGATATGAATAATGATTCTGTTGTCATTTGGTCAATAGTTCATAAGTAACATCCTCATTAGTTTTTTAGAGTGAGAGAGTGACACATTTTCGTCACAGCTGTTTGTATCTTGACGGTTTTTTATCAAGTTTTCTTTTTGTTAAGCAAAGATTTTCTTTTCATTTGTAAATTCCATCAAATACATAACAGTTACAATACAGTATGGAAAAATCCTCAATGACCCAACGGCATACATTCTGTTCATAATGTGGTCTTGTCCTTTTTGCCCCCTCTCTTGGTTTTGTTGTTAACTGAACTGATCCCTGTCAACCTACGTACTGTTGTTTATAAAGACTTTTATTGTACTAGAGTTAACATTTGGAATTTGATCAGATCCATCTTCAAATGGCTCCAGTCAACTTACCACAGCTTGTCACACTTTATCTCTAAAATTGATGTCCTGAGAAGTAAGAGTATTAATGGTTCAACAGAGTCATATAAAATGCATTGATACAACTGTACAATTGCACTTCAGAATCGACATCGATATATCTAAAAGTAAGTCACCAGTCAAACTAAAGAATGCCGGGTAAACCATCTACATCTCACTTTACATATAAAAAAAACTGATAAATAATGCAAAAGCAGAGGTTTCCGGATGTCCGGGTAAAGCACCTGGATGTCATTCTTTATTATTGATAGAACCTGCCAACCCCCTTTCTGCCAATCGCTATGTATCATCCATACCGGGTCCCATCACATGGCCACCCACTCCCAACCCTCCCATTAACCAGTCTGTTCACCACGGCACCACACCCACGATGACCTCACTTCTCTGAACCACTCACCTTTCACGATTCCCGCACAGCCACGAAATAGTGATTAGGTGACACTGTACGCCCTCACCCTTCCCTCAGCTCGTCAGTTTCCCCAGCCTCTTGCAAGCAGGAGTCACGGTCCGATGCACACCACCTGCCCGCTTCGAGGAGATTCTGGTGCCATATTTCTAATGACTAATCAGGACGAGGCCTGGTCGATAATATGCACTCCGAGAAGGGCGTACGCGTCTAGTGATGTAAGCAAGAATATGGGGAACTCTCACATATTTTAACACTGTTGTTTTCTATAATGAGCTGTGACTTCAATGATTAAAACATATTTTTTTCCATCACGGAAGGAAGATAAAATACATGTATTACCTGAATCATGACCGAATTCTGAACCCTATCGGTATGGTCACCGTTATCGATTAAATGTTGGATTGATTTTTACTCATATTATTAAACACCTAAGGCCGAATGACTATGAAATACTACCCACTGCTAGGGGTGCAGTTTAAATCATGTTCGGGTTCACTGAGACGTACTGAATAAGCTATGACCAATAACGTTTTTCGTGTTGTTTCAGTATACAATTATAAGGAAACGTACGGATGCCTTTTGTTACGTAATTTATACGCCCCTCTGCCTACGGCGTCGAGGCATATTTTATGTAGTACAACAGACCTCGAACGACCATCCCTGCGGGCTCAGTAACCACGTTTTCTCTTATTTCTTATACATGGATTATAATTTGTGACTCTTACAAAAGCACACCTCACTGTTAGATGCCCATTTCATCATGCTCCAATAGTAATTCACGCTACATACCCGACGGACAAATGACATCATCCCTAAAAAGACCCATTGAAGTCGTGAGAGACGACCATATAAACATTTTCCCGTTTGAAATATTCTTTCCGCCTTTTTCAAGAAAAAAACTATATACATAATCCCTTTACGGAGGTCGTTTTAAACTTTACTGAACAGTATTGATATAGAACGACCTGATCATGCTGTACATGCTACAAAACGAGATGGGAATTTACGCTCCGTACAGAACGAGACCGTTTAGCCCGTATGGATGACCGTTCAAGGTCTTTTGGACCATATTAAATACGTATTAATGGTACAAAAGGCCGAGAATGGTATCTCTACGGCTCAGTCAATGTGGTTTCTTATCATTATATACCTGAAATTTATGAATTTTTTTTTACAAATTCACTTACAAAGCCATGGCTGCATAGCTGATTCATTTCGTCACAGTGAGCCTGAACATTATCTATACTGCACCCTCAGCAGCGGATAGTATTTCATAGACGTTTGCCCGTAGGTGTATGATAATAACTGGCATTGATAACTATTCACTTTCTAAGTTCGACCATATTGAACACCACTATCACATATACATCAATGTTAGGCCATGCAAGTTACACTAAACGAGTCCTCCCCTCATTAGCGACGCCACACAACACGCAACACGCTGCAATACGCCTGGCGTCACGTATCACGCAATGCCTGCTTATGCTGGGGACACACCAAGCGAGCAACGGCAGCGATCTTCACAATCGCCAACAGAAATTAGCATGTATGTGCGATATCATTTCATAGTAATATCTGCCAACAATAATTTAGTATCTCTGACGCAATAATCAGGTGAAATATGAAATAATAGCTCACATATACACCATTTTGTGTTGGCGATTCCAGAAATCGCTGCCTTTCTCGCTTGGTGTGTCTCCGGCTTTAGCGTCACGCGTCACGCGTCACGGATGGCTGGATCCGCGCACGCCGCGGCCAGTTTCACGCGGCGGCACGATCACAGAGCACGCCTGTGTTGTGCTCAGCTGTGCTGTGCTCACCTGTACCCCCGCAGCATGGAGCACGGTGGAGGCAGGTGGAGGCGGGCTCGTTTGATCTGCTAGTCGTTGATCACCTGAGGCCGAATTGCGTGTGACGTATCATCTGATTCACTGGATATTCACTGGGAGATACAGCATGTATTCTCTGACTGTTCTAGTGAAGTGGATCAGTCCACAGTCACAGCGATGGCGTACACAATTGTTTGATCTCCACTTGTTGTTTTTTTATCGATGTTCCATATGTATGAATGTTGGGTATCTCCCAGATTTACTCAATTACTGACATTCATTAAGGAATCAAACTACGTTGAGAACTGAACAGGCGATCATCAGTATACTTCGGTGTAAACCTTTGGAACTCGCTACCGCAGAACTTACAGGTCGAAACCTCCAAAAGGAAATTTAAGATGGAGGTTAAAAAAATCATAATGGAGAAATAAGCTGTGTAAGAAAGTCATCCAAAAGTGACCAATGAGGTAACTGCTCTGGCGTACCTGACATAAGCCGGGTTTCCTGCAGCATTTCATGTAGTATTTACTATAAACTGTTTCATTATACATGTAAATCCCATCTCTGTCTGTCCTTATGTATGCACTGTTGCTTGGAAGGGCGATTTTTAACGAATCAATCGTCTGTCATAGGCTTTGCGATGTACCTAAATACCGATTACGATGCACACCGATGTCCCTAATAGTCTGGATGTTTGATATTTGACATTATACATGTACATTGTAGTGCAACGAGAGGTCTTAAATTGCTATCGTAGTATGTGAGGACGCAGGCTGTTTAGTAGGTATGGAAAACAAATTGGTATATATTTATTGATTGCAAATTTTTTCAATACATGTCGAGTCTATGCAGCAACAAATATTGGCGACAACTAGTGCGTAACATGAGAAAACGGTCCTGTTTGGGGACTGACGGGGCTAGTTATACTGGCTAATTAAGATCACGCTCAGAATTTATATTAGAATATGGAACCACCAGTGGAAAATCTGTAAAATATAGACATTGCTTGTTTAGTTTAAAAAAGACAACATCGCCCCCCTCCACACAAAAACTGTCATTAACACAGAGAGACCTGTCAGATCTGATGGGACAGACCTGACTGTGTAGCCTTGGAACGTCCATATCTGATGAGACAGAAAATTCTCTATGGCATTCACAGTATGGCTCAAAAACATAATTTATGAAATTCTCTTACTATTATTTGATGAAGTAATTAGGGCGTACCGCGCTCTTCCATTATCAATGGACATGACATTAGATCATAGTATAGGAATGCGATTAACATATTTATGACATTATTCCCAGCTGCTTCTAAAAAATAATCTGTTAATGTTCTCTCGGTTTTCATGTAATTCTAAAAAAAATCGATAACCGATTGTAATTCTAAAAAAATCGATAACCGATAGAAAATTTATTTATTCTATTTATCAGCTAAGAAGCGATCTGGATGACCGACCACACACATGTAGGAATGTGAATAGCGCCAGATAATCCTATTCTAAAAGGAAATGAACCGAATGAAAGGAGTCGAGACATTAATCATTGTAATCCACGCTTCCTATCTCAATCACATTTCTCGTTTAAAAGTGACATTTGTATGGATTTGATCGACAGGGTATTTATCTGACCCCGAAAGGTCAACAGAGGTCAGACGCAGTCTCGCAAGGTCACGTGGTGGGCACGGGAGTTCTGTCAGTTAACATTGCTCTCCCAGCATAGCCTTCGGTTAGTACCAGGGAGTTTTAGCAACAGGGAAATGTGGTTGGAGTGTGTAGGGGCGCCGCACGGAGTGTGGATCAAAGAGATTTACCTGAATGGAGGGAGGAACAGCGGGATCCGAAATGATTATTGATCACAGGGATAACAACCGCAGGCCATCTTCTCTAAGGCCCTGAGGCACTGTCCCTGAGGGCAGGTAGGCATTGTGAAGGTAGAGGAGAACTGTGGGAAGTATTTACGGTAAACTGAATGGTCCCTTGAGCACACTGTTGTAGCGTTTTCTTACAATTTAGTGAATTCTAATGAGATTTCATAAAAGATGCACACATCAATATACTTTAAAA
This sequence comes from Alentia gelatinosa, assembly GCA_950022655.1. Lineage (NCBI taxonomy): Eukaryota > Metazoa > Annelida > Polychaeta > Phyllodocida > Polynoidae > Alentia > Alentia gelatinosa. Next base: position 17,038,280 of record OX465590.1, read on the forward strand.
TATAAAAAGATCCATGAAATTCATGCGGTCAAATTGTTATCATCGTATACCTTGTCGTTGGAATACTACCCCCTGCTAGAGGTGCAGTATAAATACATTTTGCAATGTTCGGGCTCACTGAGACATAGTGAATGAGCTATGAATCAATGATTTAATAGGTGAATAAAATGGCGCGGTTCCTTTTTCGCGTTTTTAGCTATTAATGATAATATTTGTGCAATATTTTGCAATGCAACAACGTTTTCTCTTACTATTTGCTGGTGTTGGGAAGTCACATACATATTGAGTAGACTCAACCCTGATAGGTTCTGTATTCTGTTTTCTACTTTCAATACTACCAGGCAAATATGAGTCACAATACATAGCAGCGATATTTTCTCATAATCATTGATTGATAACAGATTGATAACCGAGATGGTAGACTCGAAAATATTTCATTCTTTTAAGAATCCTGGCCTTAAATCCAACAAAGGAAAACAAAGGAATCTGGGTTAATTAAAATACGATTGTATTCACACCTCCCTCAACGAATCTTTAAATGAAAACCCCAAACCTACCAAATACATTTTGGTAGATGTTGAGCGTAGGTATGGAAGTTTGATACTGTCTGAAGCTAGTAGATGAACTTTAAGTAGTAACAGAAACCCATCTTTTAGGATACAAAGGACACTTTTTCATATAAAATATTCTGTCGACCATTTTGAATATGAGTAGGTTGGATACTAGGTAGGTAATTAATCAAATATTGAACTACACCTAATAACTACCACATATCCTGATGTATTCAATGAAAAAACGTTAGTTACATCCCTCGATCAAAGTGAATTCATATTTGATGCACATATTGCATCTGTTTAACTTCACCACAAGTAATTTATCCTATTCTTTTCAATATGTTGACATTAGGTATCAATATTGCTGGAATTATCTGCTTTCAACGATTCTTTTGATTTACGTCTATATTAACGCCAGAACACATGTACATGCAATAAGGCTAGAGAGGCTTGAGGGTATGTTTAGAATGAGGGGAGGGTTGTGTGTATAAGGGGTGGGGGGGGGGGGGGTTATCTCTAACTGACATGCGGAAAATAAATCTCACGAATTCCTTAAAGTGTTGTCGGTTATCATTGAGGATCCTTCCCTATCTGCCAGCGGTCCTGCTCTTGTTTGCTTTTCCCACGATCTTATCTCACTCCACTGATACGCGTGGATTGCGGTCTGAACAAGGTTGGGAATAACGGAGAAGCACGAGAGAGAGGGTCTCGCGGAGGGAGGTGGGGGCAGAGGGAGTGACAATAAGGCTAAGAGCCTCACGTCCACACAATAGCACATCGCTGACACACTTCCGGCACCATCCAAACACGTGCAGTTGACACATCAGCAACTTCCCGCTCTTTTCTCCAGTAAAGCAGACGATATTTGTAAATATTGACGCTGGTGTTGATAAGAGGGCAAAGTTTATGGGACACTACCTGTTTCATGGGTAGTGCTAGAAAAAAATAGCTCATAATAGGTGTTGATGCATATTCTGACATGTAAATACATGTCCTGTCTCAGAAAGTGTATTTACCTGGAAGTGATTGAGGTATGGACATTTGGTGATTTGAATGAAATGGACGGTTACATTTCAATGTGAATCCATTTATTTCAAAATACACCATTCCACCTAACAATACATAGAAATAATCAAATATGCTTTATAAATTTACTCTAGACAAAGACTCAGATAAATAACCACATGGTGCATTAAGATAGACATGGTTATATTTGTACGACGAAAGGAATCAATTTCGAAAGAACCATAATACGTTTCACACAAAATATTCGTAAACCATACTGAAATAGTCATCATAAATGTTGGTATATATTACCAGTGATAGCTTTCGTTCTAGATAGGTATAGAATAGAATGGTTGGCAGCTATTCATCGACGTATTGATTTGATGATAGAAAACCTGCAACATTTTGTAAATAATTTTGAGTGGTGTGTCTTTTGTTTACAAACCGGAGACTAGGCTCAATTTCATTATCCATATAAAAAACACAAAAGAGAATTCAATTATGTATGTCACAAACATATCTATATATTCGTTCCGTGTAAGCGAATGTTCAGTGCATATCACAAAAGATCACATCTTGACCTTGCTTACAGAGCTCTGTAAATTTCACGCTAGTTTACCCCTTATTCCCTTAATGTTGAAACAATGATTACTGAAGAACATTAACAATCACTGATATGACTCAGGAAAATGATATTTTTCAGTTAAAAACCAATGCAATTTGGCATGAGCAAAAGGGAATATTTAAAAAAGGAAAGAAATTAACATTTAGGCGGAGAGGATGGTACATGCCAGGAAAGATGTTGTTGCATGCCGTAATGATGTGTGCTCTACTTCGACTACTACGGAGGTACAACGTCCGGATACATATTTCGCCGATGATGTCAAGAGAATTTGATCTGCACTTTGCATTTCAAAACCTCACTCCCTTATATGTGGAGAACACCGCATTCCATAGCGCCACCTCCTGTGTAGTCTATAAACTATTCACTGAAGGCTCTACTTCGCCATCTACAGGGAGTGAGGTGAACTGAATTTGGTATGGACGTGATATGTTGACACTCCCTGCGTCCTGATTGCATCCTTATAAACAGTGTCTAAGGAAGAACTGAACTTTTCACCAGAAATGGTCTTGTATTTAATGTTTCCAGATTCTATTCATCTAGTCAAGAGGAAGCTTTCTATGTATTTAAAATTAATTTTGAAAGACATTTTTGGTTTTCACAATTTTTGACTTAAGGCTATGAACCCAGGGTAAATTTTGGATGACTTCGGCTTCGGATTAAAACTGCATTAATTTGTATTCCAATAGACTCTCTGGACCCAGTACAATGTATATCCACCCTTAGAATGTGTGTTTTCTCCCCCCCCCCCTTTAAAATTCATATGTTTTGTAATTTTGTGCCTCTGTGCCTTTTTCATCAATTCTGGTGCCGAAATCTTAGAAACTTGCCTAAAAAAGACCCAGAATCTTTTCATCTAGTCAAGAGGAAGCTTTCTATGTATTTAAAATTAATTTTGAAAGACATTTTTGGTTTTCACAATTTTTGACTTGGGGGCCCAGGGTAAATTTTGGGTGACTTCGGCTTCGGATTAGAACTGCATTAATTTGTATTCCAATAGACTCTCTGGACCCAGTACAATGTATATCCAACCTTAGAATGTGTGTTTCCCCCCCCCCCATTTTAAATTCATATGTTTTGTAATTTTGTGCCTCTGTGCCTTTTTCATCAGTTCTGGTGCGGAAATCGTAGAAACTTGCCTAAAAAAGACCCAGAATCTATTCATCTAGTCAAGAGGAAGCTTTCTATGTATTTAAAATAAATTTTGAAAGACATTTTTGGTTTTCACAATTTTTGACTTGGGGGCCCAGGGTAAATTTTGGGTGACTTCGGCTTCGGATTAGAACTGCATTAATTTGTATTTCAATAGACTCTCTGGACCCAGTACAATTTATATCCAACCTTAGAATGTGTGTTTCCCCCCCCCCCCCCCCATTTTAAATTCATATGTTTTGTAATTTTGTGCCTCTGTGCCTTTTTCATCAGTTCTGGTGCGGAAATCGTAGAAACTTGCCTAAAAAAGACCCAGAATCTATTCATCTAGTCAAGAGGAAGCTTTCTATGTATTTAAAATAAATTTTGAAAGACATTTTTGGTTTTCACAATTTTTGACTTAAGGGCCCAGGGTAAATTTTTAGTGACCTCGGCTTCGGATTAGAACTGCATCAATTTGTATTCCAATAGAGTCTCTGGACCCAGTACAATGTATATCCAACCTTAGAATGTGTGTTTCCCCCCCCCCCATTTTAAATTCATATGTTTTGTAATTTTGTGCCTCTGTGCCTTTTTCATCAGTTCTGGTGCGGAAATCGTAGAAACTTGCCTAAAAAAGACCCAGAATCTATTCATCTAGTCAAGAGGAAGCTTTCTATGTATTTAAAATAAATTTTGAAAGAAATTTTTGGTTTTCACAATTTTTGACTTAAGGGCCCAGGGTAAATTTTTAGTGACCTCGGCTTCGGATTAGAACTGCATCAATTTTTTATTCCAATAGACTCTCTGGACCCAGTACAATGTATATCCACCTTTAGGATGTGTGTTTCCCCCCCCCCCTTTTAAATTCATATGTTCTGTAAATTTTGGCCTCTGTGCCTTTTTCATCAATTCTGGTGCCGAAATCGTAGAAACTTGCCTAAAAAAGACCCAGAATCTATTCATCTAGTCAAGAGGAAGCTTTCTATGTATTTAGAATTAATTTTGAAAGACATCTTTGGTTTTCACAATTTTTGACTTAAGGCTATAACCCAGGGTAAATTTTGGGTGAATTCGGCTTCTGATTAGAACTGCATCAATTTGTATTCCAATAGACTCTCTGGACCCAGTACAATATATATCCACCCTTAGAATGTGTGTTTTCTTCCCCCCCCCCCCCCTTTTAAATTCATATGTTTTGTTATTTTGTGCCTCTGTGCCTTTTTCATCAGTTCTGGTGCGGAAATCGTAGAAACTTGCCTAAAAAAGACCCAGAATCCATTCATCTAGTCAAGAGGAAGCTTTCTATGTATTTAAAATTAATTTTGAAAGACATTTTTGGTTTTCACAATTTTTGACTTGGGGGCCCAGGGTAAATTTTGGGTGACTTCGGCTTCGGATTAGAACTGCATTAATTTGTATTCCAATAGACTCTCTGGACCCAGTACAATGTATATCCAACCTTAGAATGTGTGTTTCCCCGCCCCCCCCCATTTTAAATTCATATGTTTTGTAATTTTGTGCCTCTGTGCCTTTTTCATCAGTTCTGGTGGGAAATCGTATAAACTTGCCTAAAAAAGACCCAGAATCTATTCATCTAGTCAAGAGGAAGCTTTCTATGTATTTAAAATTAATTTTGAAAGACATTTTTGGTTTTCACAATTTTTGACTTGGGGGCCCAGGGTAAATTTTGGGTGACTTCGGTTTCGGATTAGAACTGCATTAATTTGTATTCCAATAGACTCTCTGGACCCAGTACAATGTATATCCAACCTTAGAATGTGTGTTTTCCCCCCCCCCCTCCCATTTTAAATTCATATGTTTTGTAATTTTGTGCCTCTGTGCCTTTTTCATCAGTTCTGGTGCGGAAATCGTAGAAACTTGCCTAAAAAAGACCCAGAATCTATTCATCTAGTCAAGAGGAAGCTTTCTATGTATTTAAAATTAATTTTGAAAGACATTTTTGGTTTTCACAATTTTTGACTTAAGGGCCCAGGGTAAATTTTTAGTGACCTCGGCTTCGGATTAGAACTGCATCAATTTGTATTCCAATAGACTCTCTGGACCCAGTACAATGTATATCCACCCTTAGGATGTGTGTTTCCCCCCCCCCCCTTTTAAATTCATATGTTCTGTAAATTTTGGCCTCTGTGCCTTTTTCATCAATTCTGGTGCGGAAATCGTAGAAACTTGCCTAAAAAAGACCCAGAATCTATTCATCTAGTCAAGAGGAAGCTTTCTATGTATTTAAAATTAATTTTGAAAGACATTTTTGGTTTTCACAATTTTTGACTTGGGGGCCCAGGGTAAATTTTGGGTGACTTCGGCTTCGGATTAGAACTGCATTAATTTGTATTCCAATACTCTCTGGACCCAGTACAATGTATATCCAACCTTAGAATGTGTGTTTTCCCCCCCCCATTTTAAATTCATATGTTTTGTAATTTTGTGCCTCTGTGCCTTTTTCATCAGTTCTGGTGCGGAAATCGTAGAAACTTGCCTAAAAAAGACCCAGAATCTATTCATCTAGTCAAGAGGAAGCTTTCTATGTATTTAAAATTAATTTTGAAAGACATTTTTGGTATTCACAATTTTTGACTTAAGGGCCCAGGGTAAATTTTTAGTGACCTCGGCTTCGGATTAGAACTGCATCAATTTGTATTCCAATAGACTCTCTGGACCCAGTACAATGTATATCCACCTTTAGAATGTGTGTTTCCCCCCCCCCCCTTTTAAATTCATATGTTTTGTAAATTTTGGCCTCTGTGCCTTTTTCATCAATTCTGGTGCCGAAATCGTAGAAACTTGCCTAAAAAAGACCCAGAATCTATTCATCTAGTCAAGAGGAAGCTTTCTATGTATTTAAAATTAATTTTGAAAGACATTTTTGGTTTTCACAATTTTTGACTTGGGGGCCCAGGGTAAATTTTGGGTGACTTCGGCTTCGGATTAGAACTGCATTAATTTGTATTCCAATAGACTCTCTGGACCCAGTACAATGTATATCCAACCTTAGAATGGGGGTTTTTCCCCCCCCCCCTCCCATTTTAAATTCATATGTTTTGTAATTTTGTGCCTCTGTGCCTTTTTCATCAGTTCTGGTGCGGAAATCGTAGAAACTTGCCTAAAAAAGACCCAGAATCTATTCATCTAGTCAAGAGGAAGCTTTCTATGTATTTAAAATTAATTTTGAAAGACATTTTTGGTTTTCACAATTTTTGACTTGGGGGCCCAGGGTAAATTTTGGGTGACTTCGGCTTCGGATTAGAACTGCATTAATTTGTATTCCAATAGACTCTCTGGACCCAGTACAATGTATATCCAACCTTAGAATGTGTGTTTCCCCCCCCCCCCCCATTTTAAATTCATATGTTTTGTAATTTTGTGCCTCTGTGCCTTTTTCATCAGTTCTGGTGCGGAAATCGTAGAAACTTGCCTAAAAAAGACTCAGAATCTATTCATCTAGTCAAGAGGAAGCTTTCTATGTATTCAAAATTAATTTTGAAAGACATTTTTGGTTTTCACAATTTTTGACTTAGGGGCCCAGGGTCAATTTCGGGTGACTTCTGCTTCGGATTAGAACTGCATCAATTTGTATTGCAATAGACTCTCTGGACCCAGTACAATGTATATCCACCCTTAGGATGTGTGTTCCCCCCCCCCTTTTAAATTCATATGTTCTGTAAATTTTGGCCTCTGTGCCTTTTTCATCAATTCTGGTGCCGAAATCGTAGAAACTTGCCTAAAAAAGACCCAGAATCTATTCATCTAGTCAAGAGGAAGCTTTCTATGTATTTAAAATTAATTTTGAAAGACATTTTTGGTTTTCACAATTTTTGACTTGGGGGCCCAGGGTAAATTTTGGGTGACTTCGGCTTCGGATTAGAACTGCATTAATTTGTATTCCAATAGACTCTCTGGACCCAGTACAATGTATATCCAACCTTAGAATGTGTGTTTCCCCCCCCCCCCCATTTTAAATTCATATGTTTTGTAATTTTGTGCCTCTGTGCCTTTTTCATCAGTTCTGGTGCGGAAATCGTAGAAACTTGCCTAAAAAAGACCCAGAATCTATTCATCTAGTCAAGAGAAAGCTTTCTATGTATTTAAAATAAATTTTGAAAGACATTTTTGGTTTTCACAATTTTTGACTTAAGGGCCCAGGGTAAATTTTTAGTGACCTCGGCTTCGGATTAGAACTGCATCAATTTGTATTCCAATAGACTCTCTGGACCCAGTACAATGTATATCCAACCTTAGAATGTGTGTTTCCCCCCCCCCCCCATTTTAAATTCATATGTTTTGTAATTTTGTGCCTCTGTGCCTTTTTCATCAGTTCTGGTGCGGAAATCGTAGAAACTTGCCTAAAAAAGACCCAGAATCTATTCATCTAGTCAAGAGGAAGCTTTCTATGTATTTAAAATAAATTTTGAAAGACATTTTTGGTTTTCACAATTTTTGACTTAAGGGCCCAGGGTAAATTTTTAGTGACCTCGGCTTCGGATTAGAACTGCATCAATTTGTATTCCAATAGACTCTCTGGACCCAGTACAATGTATATCCACCTTTAGGATGTGTGTTTCCCCCCCCCCCCTTTTAAATTCATATGTTCTGTAAATTTTGGCCTCTGTGCCTTTTTCATCAATTCTGGTGCCGAAATCGTAGAAACTTGCCTAAAAAAGACCCAGAATCTATTCATCTAGTCAAGAGGAAGCTTTCTATGTATTTAAAATTAATTTTGAAAGACATTTTTGGTTTTCACAATTTTTGACTTGGGGGCCCAGGGTAAATTTTGGGTGACTTCGGCTTCGGATTAGAACTGCATTAATTTTTTTTCCAATAGACTCTCTGGACCCAGTACAATGTATATCCAACCTTAGAATGGGGGTTTTTCCCCCCCCCCCTCCCATTTTAAATTCATATGTTTTGTAATTTTGTGCCTCTGTGCCTTTTTCATCAGTTCTGGTGCCGAAATCGTAGAAACTTGCCTAAAAAAGACCCAGAATCTATTCATCTAGTCAAGAGGAAGCTTTCTATGTATTTAAAATTAATTTTGAAAGACATTTTTGGTTTTCACAATTTTTGACTTGGGGGCCCAGGGTAAATTTTGGGTGACTTCGGCTTCGGATTAGAACTGCATTAATTTGTATTCCAATAGACTCTCTGGACCCAGTACAATGTATATCCAACCTTAGAATGTGTGTTTCCCCCCCCCCCCATTTTAAATTCATATGTTTTGTAATTTTGTGCCTCTGTGCCTTTTTCATCGTTTCTGGTGCATAAATCGTAGAAACTTGCCTAAAAAAGACCCAGAATCTATTCATCTAGTCAAGAGGAAGCTTTCTATGTATTTAAAATTAATTTTGAAAGACATTTTTGGTTTTCACAATTTTTGACTTAAGGGCCCAGGGTAAATTTTTAGTGACCTCGGCTTCGGATTAGAACTGCATCAATTTGTATTCCAATAGACTCTCTGGACCCAGTACAATGTATATCCACCCTTAGGATGTGTGTTTCCCCCCCCCCCCTTTTAAATTCATATGTTCTGTAAATTTTGGCCTCTGTGCCTTTTTCATCAATTCTGGTGCCGAAATCGTAGAAACTTGCCTAAAAAAGACCCAGAATCTATTCATCTAGTCAAGAGGAAGCTTTCTATGTATTTAAAATTAATTTTGAAAGACATTTTTGGTTTACACAATTTTTGACTTGGGGGCCCAGGGTAAATTTTGGGTGACTTCGGCTTCGGATTAGAACTGCATTAATTTGTATTTTAATACTCTCTGGACCCAGTACAATGTATATCCAACCTTAGAATGTGTGTTTCCCCCCCCCCATTTTAAATTCATATGTTTTGTAATTTTGTGCCTCTGTGCCTTTTTCATCAGTTCTGGTGCGGAAATCATAGAAACTTGCCTAAAAAAGACCCAGAATCTATTCATCTAGTCAAGAGGAAGCTTTCTATGTATTTAAAATTAATTTTGAAAGACATTTTTGGTTTTCACAATTTTTGACTTAAGGGCCCAGGGTAAATTTTTAGTGACCTCGGCTTCGGATTAGAACTGCATCAATTTGTATTCTAATAGACTCTCTGGACCCAGTACAATGTATATCCACCTTTAGGATGTGTGTTTCCCCCCCCCCTTTTAAATTCATATGTTCTGTAAATTTTGGCCTCTGTGCCTTTTTCATCAATTCTGGTGCCGATATCGTAGAAACTTGCCTAAAAAAGACCCAGAATCTATTCATCTAGTCAAGAGGAAGCTTTCTATGTATTTAAAATTAATTTTGAAAGACATCTTTGGTTTTCACAATTTTTGACTTATGGCTATAACCCAGGGTAAATTTTGGGTGAATTCGGCTTCGGATTAGAACTGCATCAATTTGTATTCCAATAGACTCTCTGGACCCAGTACAATGTATATCCACCCTTAGAATGTGTGTTTTCTTCCCCCTCCCTTTTAAATTCATATGTTTTGTAATTTTGTGCCTCTGTGCCTTTTTCATCAGTTCTGGTGCGGAAATCGTAGAAACTTGCCTAAAAAAGACCCAGAATCTATTCATCTAGTCAAGAGGAAGCTTTCTATGTATTTAAAATTAATTTTGAAAGACATTTTTGGTTTTCACAATTTTTGACTTGGGGGCCCAGGGTAAATTTTGGGTGACTTCGGCTTCGGATTAGAACTGCATTAATTTGTATTCCAATAGACTCTCTGGACCCAGTACAATGTATATCCAACCTTAGAATGGGGGTTTCCCCCCCCCCCTCCCATTTTAAATTCATATGTTTTGTAATTTTGTGCCTCTGTGCCTTTTTCATCAGTTCTGGTGCGGAAATCGTAGAAACTTGCCTAAAAAAGACCCAGAATCTATTCATCTAGTCAAGAGGAAGCTTTCTATGTATTTAAAATTAATTTTGAAAGACATTTTTGGTTTTCACAATTTTTGACTTGGGGGCCCAGGGTAAATTTTGGGTGACTTCGGCTTCGGATTAGAACTGCATTAATTTGTATTCCAATAGACTCTCTGGACCCAGTACAATGTATATCCAACCTTAGAATGTGTGTTCCCCCCCCCCCCCCCCATTTTAAATTCATATGTTTTGTAATTTTGTGCCTCTGTGCCTTTTTCATCAGTTCTGGTGCGGAAATCGTAGAAACTTGCCTAAAAAAGACCCAGAATCTATTCATCTAGTCAAGAGGAAGCTTTCTATGTATTTAAAATTAATTTTGAAAGACATTTTTGGTTTTCACAATTTTTGACTTAAGGGCCCAGGGTAAATTTTGGGTGACCTCGGCTTCGGATTAGAACTGCATCAATTTGTATTCCAATAGACTCTCTGGACCCAGTACAATGTATATCCACCCTTAGGATGTGTGTTTCCCCCCCCCCTTTTAAATTCATATGTTCTGTAAATTTTGGCCTCTGTGCCTTTTTCATCAATTCTGGTGCCGAAATCGTAGAAACTTGCCTAAAAAAGACCCAGAATCTATTCATCTAGTCAAGAGGAAGCTTTCTATGTATTTAAAATTAATTTTGAAAGACATCTTTGGTTTTCACAATTTTTGACTTAAGGCTATAACCCAGGGTAAATTTTGGGTGAATTCGGCTTCTGATTAGAACTGCATCAATTTGTATTCCAATAGACTCTCTGGACCCAGTACAATGTATATCCACCCTTAGAATGTGTGTTTTCTTCCCCCCCCCCCCCCTTTTAAATTCATATGTTTTGTAATTTTGTGCCTCTGTGCCTTTTTCATCAGTTCTGGTGCGGAAATCGTAGAAACTTGCCTAAAAAAGACCCAGAATCCATTCATCTAGTCAAGAGGAAGCTTTCTATGTATTTAAAATTAATTTTGAAAGACATTTTTGGTTTTCACAATTTTTGACTTGGGGGCCCAGGGTAAATTTTGGGTGACTTCGGCTTCGGATTAGAACTGCATTAATTTGTATTCCAATAGACTCTCTGGACCCAGTACAATGTATATCCAACCTTAGAATGTGTGTTTCCCCCCCCCCCCCCATTTTAAATTCATATGTTTTGTAATTTTGTGCCTCTGTGCCTTTTTCATCAGTTCTGGTGGGAAATCGTATAAACTTGCCTAAAAAAGACCCAGAATCTATTCATCTAGTCAAGAGGAAGCTTTCTATGTATTTAAAATTAATTTCGAAAGACATCTTTGGTTTTCACAATTTTTGACTTGGGGGCCCAGGGTAAATTTTGGGTGACTTCGGTTTCGGATTAGAACTGCATTAATTTGTATTCCAATAGACTCTCTGGACCCAGTACAATGTATATCCAACCTTAGAATGGGGGTTTTCCCCCCCCCTCCCATTTTAAATTCATATGTTTTGTAATTTTGTGCCTCTGTGCCTTTTTCATCAGTTCTGGTGCGGAAATCGTAGAAACTTGCCTAAAAAAGACCCAGAATCTATTCATCTAGTCAAGAGGAAGCTTTCTATGTATTTAAAATAAATTTTGAAAGACATTTTTGGTTTTCACAATTTTTGACTTGGGGGCCCAGGGTAAATTTTGGGTGACTTCGGCTTCGGATTAGAACTGCATTAATTTGTATTCCAATAGACTCTCTGGACCCAGTACAATGTATATCCAACCTTAGAATATGTGTTTCCCCCCCCCCCCCATTTTAAATTCATATGTTTTGTAATTTTGTGCCTCTGTGCCTTTTTCATCAGTTCTGGTGCGGAAATCGTAGAGACTTGCCTAAAAAAGACCCAGAATCTATTCATCTAGTCAAGAGGAAGCTTTCTATGTATTTAAAATTAATTTTGAAAGACATTTTTGGTTTTCACAATTTTTGACTTAAGGGCCCAGGGTAAATTTTTAGTGACCTCGGCTTCGGATTAGAACTGCATCAATTTGTATTCCAATAGACTCTCTGGACCCAGTACAATGTATATCCACCCTTAGGATGTGTGTTTCCCCCCCCCCCTTTTAAATTCATATGTTCTGTAAATTTTGGCCTCTGTGCCTTTTTCATCAATTCTGGTGCGGAAATCGTAGAAACTTGCCTAAAAAAGACCCAGAATCTATTCATCTAGTCAAGAGGAAGCTTTCTATGTATTTAAAATTAATTTTGAAAGACATTTTTGGTTTTCACAATTTTTGACTTGGGGGCCCAGGGTAAATTTTGGGTGACTTCGGCTTCGGATTAGAACTGCATTAATTTGTATTCCAATACTCTCTGGACCCAGTACAATGTATATCCAACCTTAGAATGTGTGTTTTCCCCCCCCCATTTTAAATTCATAAGTTTTGTCATTTTGTGCCTCTGTGCCTTTTTCATCAGTTCTGGTGCGGAAATCGTAGAAACTTGCCTAAAAAAGACCCAGAATCTATTCATCTAGTCAAGAGGAAGCTTTCTATGTATTTAAAATTAATTTTGAAAGACATTTTTGGTTTTCACAATTTTTGACTTAAGGGCCCAGGGTAAATTTTTAGTGACCTCGGCTTCGGATTAGAACTGCATCAATTTGTATTCTAATAGACTCTCTGGACCCAGTACAATGTATATCCACCTTTAGGATGTGTGTTTCACCCCCCCTTTTAAATTCATATGTTCTGTAAATTTTGGCCTCTGTGCCTTTTTCATCAATTCTGGTGCCGAAATCGTAGAAACTTGCCTAAAAAAGACCCAGAATCTATTCATCTAGTCAAGAGGAAGCTTTCTATGTATTTAAAATTAATTTTGAAAGACATCTTTGGTTTTCACAATTTTTGACTTATGGCTATAACCCAGGGTAAATTTTGGGTGAATTCGGCTTCGGATTAGAACTGCATCAATTTGTATTCCAATAGACTCTCTGGACCCAGTACAATGTATATCCACCCTTAGAATGTGTGTTTTCTTCCCCCCCCCTTTTAAATTCATATGTTTTGTAATTTTGTGCCTCTGTGCCTTTTTCATCAGTTCTGGTGCGGAAATCGTAGAAACTTGCCTAAAAAAGACCCAGAATCTATTCATCTAGTCAAGAGGAAGCTTTCTATGTATTTAAAATTAATTTTGAAAGACATTTTTGGTTTTCACAATTTTTGACTTGGGGGCCCAGGGTAAATTTTGGGTGACTTCGGCTTCGGATTAGAACTGCATTAATTTGTATTCCAATAGACTCTCTGGACCCAGTACAATGTATATCCAACCTTACAATGGGGGTTTCCCCCCCCCCCTCCCATTTTAAATTCATATGTTTTGTAATTTTGTGCCTCTGTGCCTTTTTCATCAGTTCTGGTGCGGAAATCGTAGAAACTTGCCTAAAAAAGACCCAGAATCTATTCATCTAGTCAAGAGGAAGCTTTCTATGTATTTAAAATTAATTTTGAAAGACATTTTTGGTTTTCACAATTTTTGACTTGGGGGCCCAGGGTAAATTTTGGGTGACTTCGGCTTCGGATTAGAACTGCATTAATTTGTATTCCAATAGACTCTCTGGACCCAGTACAATGTATATCCAACCTTAGAATGTGTGTTTCCCCCCCCCCCTCATTTTAAATTCATATGTTTTGTAATTTTGTGCCTCTGTGCCTTTTTCATCAGTTCTGGTGCGGAAATCGTAGAAACTTGCCTAAAAAAGACCCAGAATCTATTCATCTAGTCAAGAGGAAGCTTTCTATGTATTTAAAATTAATTTTGAAAGACATCTTTGGTTTTCACAATTTTTGACTTAAGGCTATAACCCAGGGTAAATTTTGGGTGACCTCGGCTTCGGATTAGAACTGCATCAATTTGTATTCCAATAGACTCTCTGGACCCAGTACAATGTATATCCACCTTTAGGATGTGTGTTTCCCCCCCCCTTTTAAATTCATATGTTCTGTAAATTTTGGCCTCTGTGCCTTTTTCATCAATTCTGGTGCCGAAATCGTAGAAACTTGCCTAAAAAAGACCCAGAATCTATTCATCTAGTCAAGAGGAAGCTTTCTATGTATTTAAAATTAATTTTGAAAGACATTTTTGGTTTTCACAATTTTTGACTTGGGGGCCCAGGGTAAATTTTGGGTGACTTCGGCTTCGGATTAGAACTGCATTAATTTGTATTCCAATACTCTCTGGACCCAGTACAATGTATATCCAACCTTAGAATGTGTGTTTTCCCCCCCCCATTTTAAATTCATATGTTTTGTAATTTTGTGCCTCTGTGCCTTTTTCATCAGTTCTGGTGCGGAAATCGTAGAAACTTGCCTAAAAAAGACCCAGAATCTATTCATCTAGTCAAGAGGAAGCTTTCTATGTATTTAAAATTAATTTTGAAAGACATTTTTGGTTTTCACAATTTTTGACTTAAGGGCCCAGGGTAAATTTTTAGTGACCTCGGCTTCGGATTAGAACTGCATCAATTTGTATTCCAATAGACTCTCTGGACCCAGTACAATGTATATCCACCTTTAGGATGTGTGTTTCCCCCCCCCTTTTAAATTCATATGTTCTGTAAATTTTGGCCTCTGTGCCTTTTTCATCAATTCTGGTGCCGAAATCGTAGAAACTTGCCTAAAAAAGACCCAGAATCTATTCATCTAGTCAAGAGGAAGCTTTCTATGTATTTAAAATTAATTTTGAAAGACATCTTTGGTTTTCACAATTTTTGACTTATGGCTATAACCCAGGGTAAATTTTGGGTGAATTCGGCTTCGGATTAGAACTGCATCAATTTGTATTCCAATAGACTCTCTGGACCCAGTACAATGTATATCCACCCTTAGAATGTGTGTTTTCTTCCCCCCCCCCTTTTAAATTCATATGTTTTGTAATTTTGTGCCTCTGTGCCTTTTTCATCAGTTCTGGTGCGGAAATCGTAGAAACTTGCCTAAAAAAGACCCAGAATCTATTCATCTTGTCAAGAGGAAGCTTTCTATGTATTTAAAATTAATTTTGAAAGACATTTTTGGTTTTCACAATTTTTGACTTGGGGGCCCAGGGTAAATTTTGGGTGACTTCGGCTTCGGATTAGAACTGCATTAATTTGTATTCCAATAGACTCTCTGGACCCAGTACAATGTATATCCAACCTTAGAATGGGGGTTTCCCCCCCCCCCCTCCCATTTTAATTTCATATGTTTTGTAATTTTGTGCCTCTGTGCCTTTTTCATCAGTTCTGGTGCGGAAATCGTAGAAACTTGCCTAAAAAAGACCCAGAATCTATTCATCTAGTCAAGAGGAAGCTTTCTATGTATTTAAAATTAATTTTGAAAGACATTTTTGGTTTTCACAATTTTTGACTTAAGGGCCCAGGGTAAATTTTTAGTGACCTCGGCTTCGGATTAGAACTGCATCAATTTGTATTCCAATAGACTCTCTGGACCAAGTACAATGTATATCCACCCTTAGGATGTGTGTTTCCCCCCCCCCCCCCTTTTAAATTCATATGTTCTGTAAATTTTGGCCTCTGTGCCTTTTTCATCAATTCTGGTGCGGAAATCGTAGAAACTTGCCTAAAAAAGACCCAGAATCTATTCATCTAGTCAAGAGGAAGCTTTCTATGTATTTAAAATTAATTTTGAAAGACATTTTTGGTTTTCACAATTTTTGACTTGGGGGCCCAGGGTAAATTTTGGGTGACTTCGGCTTCGGATTAGAACTGCATTAATTTGTATTCCAATACTCTCTGGACCCAGTACAATGTATATCCAACCTTAGAATGTGTGTTTTACCCCCCCCCCATTTTAAATTCATATGTTTTGTAATTTTGTGCCTCTGTGCCTTTTTCATCAGTTCTGGTGCGGAAATCGTAGAAACTTGCCTAAAAAAGACCCAGAATCTATTCATCTAGTCAAGAGGAAGCTTTCTATGTATTTAAAATTAATTTTGAAAGACATTTTTGGTTTTCACAATTTTTGACTTAAGGGCCCAGGGTAAATTTTTAGTGACCTCGGCTTCGGATTAGAACTGCATCAATTTGTATTCTAATAGACTCTCTGGACCCAGTACAATGTATATCCACCTTTAGGATGTGTGTTTCCCCCCCCCCCCCCGTTTTAAATTCATATGTTCTGTAAATTTTGGCCTCTGTGCCTTTTTCATCAATTCTGGTGCGGAAATCGTAGAAACTTGCCTAAAAAAGACCCAAAATCTATTCATCTAGTCAAGAGGAAGCTTTCTATGTATTTAAAATCAATTTTGAAAGACATCTTTGGTTTTCATAATTTTTGACTTATGGCTATAACCCAGGGTAAATTTTGGGTGAATTCGGCTTCGGATTAGAACTGCATCAATTTGTATTCCAATAGCCTCTCTGGACCCAGTACAATGTATATCCACCCTTAGAATGTGTGTTTTCTTCCCCCCCCTTTTAAATTCATATGTTTTGTAATTTTGTGCCTCTGTGCCTTTTTCATCAGTTCTGGTGCGGAAATCGTAGAAACTTGCCTAAAAAAGACCCAGAATCTATTCATCTAGTCAAGAGGAAGCTTTCTATGTATTTAAAATTAATTTTGAAAGACATCTTTGGTTTTCACAATTTTTGACTTAAGGCTATAACCCAGGGTAAATTTTGGGTGAATTCGGCTTCTGATTAGAACTGCATCAATTTGTATTCCAATAGACTCTCTGGACCCAGTACAATGTATATCCAAACTTAGAATGTGTGTTTTCTTCCCCCCCCCCCTTTTAAATTCATATGTTTTGTAATTTTGTGCCTCTGTGCCTTTTTCATCAGTTCTGGTGCGGAAATCGTAGAAACTTGCCTAAAAAAGACCCAGAATCTATTCATCTAGTCAAGAGGAAGCTTTCTATGTATTTAAAATTAATTTTGAAAGACAATTTTTGGTTTTCACAATTTTTGACTTGGGGGCCCAGGGTAAATTTTGGGTGACTTCGGCTTCGGATTAGAACTGCATTAATTTGTATTCCAATAGACTCTCTGGACCCAGTACAATGTATATCCAACCTTAGAATGTGTGTTTCCCCCCCCCCCCCATTTTAAATTCATATGTTTTGTAATTTTGTGCCTCTGTGCCTTTTTCATCAGTTCTGGTGGGAAATCGTATAAACTTGCCTAAAAAAGACCCAGAATCTATTCATCTAGTCAAGAGGAAGCTTTCTATGTATTTAAAATTAATTTTGAAAGACTTTTTTGGTTTTCACAATTTTTGACTTGGGGGCCCAGGGTAAATTTTGGGTGACTTCGGCTTCGGATTAGAACTGCATTAATTTGTATTCCAATAGACTCTCTGGACCCAGTACAATGTATATCCAACCTTAGAATGGGGGTTTCCCCCCCCCCCTCCCATTTTAAATTCATATGTTTTGTAATTTTGTGCCTCTGTGCCTTTTTCATCAGTTCTGGTGCCGAAATCGTAGAAACTTGCCTAAAAAAGACCCAGAATCTATTCATCTAGTCAAGAGGAAGCTTTCTATGTATTTAAAATAAATTTTGAAAGACATTTTTGGTTTTCACAATTTTTGACTTGGGGGCCCAGGGTAAATTTTGGGTGACTTCGGCTTCGGATTAGAACTGCATTAATTTGTATTCCAATAGACTCTCTGGACCCAGTACAATGTATATCCAACCTTAGAATGTGTGTTCCCCCCCCCCCCCATTTTAAATTCATATGTTTTGTAATTTTGTGCCTCTGTGCCTTTTTCATCAGTTCTGGTGCGGAAATCGTATAAACTTGCCTAAAAAAGACCCAGAATCTATTCATCTAGTCAAGATGAAGCTTTCTATGTATTTAAAATAAATTTTGAAAGACATTTTTGGTTTTCACAATTTTTGACTTGGGGGCCCAGGGTAAATTTTGGGTGACTTCGGCTTCGGATTAAACTGCATTAATTTGTATTCCAATAGACTCTCTGGACCCAGTACAATGTATATCCAACCTTAGAATGTGTGTTCCCCCCCCCCATTTTAAATTCATATGTTTTGTAATTTTGTGCCTCTGTGCCTTTTTCATCAGTTCTGGTGCGGAAATCGTAGAAACTTGCCTAAAAAAGACCCAGAATCTATTCATCTAGTCAAGAGGAAGCTTTCTATGTATTTAAAATTAATTTTGAAAGACATTTTTGGTTTTCACAATTTTTGACTTGGGGGCCCAGGGTAAATTTTGGGTGACTTCGGCTTCGGATTAGAACTGCATTAATTTGTATTCCAATAGACTCTCTGGACCCAGTACAATGTATATCCAACCTTAGAATGTGTGTTTCCCCCCCCCCCCCCATTTTAAATTCATATGTTTTGTAATTTTGTGCCTCTGTGCCTTTTTCATCAGTTCTGGTGCGGAAATCGTATAAACTTGCCTAAAAAAGACCCAGAATCTATTCATCTAGTCAAGATGAAGCTTTCTATGTATTTAAAATAAATTTTGAAAGACATTTTTGGTTTTCACAATTTTTGACTTGGGGGCCCAGGGTAAATTTTGGGTGACTTCGGCTTCGGATTAGAACTGCATCAATTTGTATTCCAATAGACTCTCTGGACCCAGTACAATGTATATCCAACCTTAGAATGTGTGTTCCCCCCCCCCATTTTAAATTCATATGTTTTGTAATTTTGTGCCTCTGTGCCTTTTTCATCAGTTCTGGTGCGGAAATCGTAGAAACTTGCCTAAAAAAGACCCAGAATCTATTCATCTAGTCAAGATGAAGCTTTCTATGTATTTAAAATTAATTTTGAAAGACATTTTTGGTTTTCACAATTTTTGACTTGGGGGCCCAGGGTAAATTTTGGGTGACTTCGGCTTCGGATTAAAACTGCATTAATTTGTATTCCAATAGACTCTCTGGACCCAGTACAATGTATATCCAACCTTAGAATGTGTGTTCCCCCCCCCCCCCATTTTAAATTCATATGTTTTGTAATTTTGTGCCTCTGTGCCTTTTTCATCAGTTCTGGTGCGGAAATCGTAGAAACTTGCCTAAAAAAGACCCAGAATCTATTCATCTAGTCAAGAGGAAGCTTTCTATGTATTTAAAATTAATTTTGAAAGACATTTTTGGTTTTCACAATTTTTGACTTAAGGGCCCAGGGTAAATTTTGGGTGACCTCGGCTTCGGATTAGAACTGCATCAATTTGTATTCCAATAGACTCTCTGGACCCAGTACAATGTATATCCACCCTTAGGATGTGTGTTTCCCCCCCCCCTTTTAAATTCATATGTTCTGTAAATTTTGGCCTCTGTGCCTTTTTCATCAATTCTGGTGCCGAAATCGTAGAAACTTGCCTAAAAAAGACCCAGAATCTATTCATCTAGTCAAGAGGAAGCTTTCTATGTATTTAAAATTAATTTTGAAAGACATCTTTGGTTTTCACAATTTTTGACTTAAGGCTATAACCCAGGGTAAATTTTGGGTGAATTCGGCTTCTGATTAGAACTGCATCAATTTGTATTCCAATAGACTCTCTGGACCCAGTACAATGTATATCCACCCTTAGAATGTGTTTTCTTCCCCCCCCCCCTTTTAAATTCATATGTTTTGTAATTTTGTGCCTCTGTGCCTTTTTCATCAGTTCTGGTGCGGAAATCGTAGAAACTTGCCTAAAAAAGACCCAGAATCCATTCATCTAGTCAAGAGGAAGCTTTCTATGTATTTAAAATTAATTTTGAAAGACATTTTTGGTTTTCACAATTTTTGACTTGGGGGCCCAGGGTAAATTTTGGGTGACTTCGGCTTCGGATTAGAACTGCATTAATTTGTATTCCAATAGACTCTCTGGACCCAGTACAATGTATATCCAACCTTAGAATGTGTGTTTCCCCCCCCCCCCCCCCATTTTAAATTCATATGTTTTGTAATTTTGTGCCTCTGTGCCTTTTTCATCAGTTCTGGTGGGAAATCGTATAAACTTGCCTAAAAAAGACCCAGAATCTATTCATCTAGTCAAGAGGAAGCTTTCTATGTATTTAAAATTAATTTTGAAAGACATCTTTGGTTTTCACAATTTTTGACTTGGGGGCCCAGGGTAAATTTTGGGTGACTTCGGTTTCGGATTAGAACTGCATTAATTTGTATTCCAATAGACTCTCTGGACCCAGTACAATGTATATCCAACCTTAGAATGGGGGTTTTCCCCCCCCCTCCCATTTTAAATTCATATGTTTTGTAATTTTGTGCCTCTGTGCCTTTTTCATCAGTTCTGGTGCGGAAATCGTAGAAACTTGCCTAAAAAAGACCCAGAATCTATTCATCTAGTCAAGAGGAAGCTTTCTATGTATTTAAAATAAATTTTGAAAGACATTTTTGGTTTTCACAATTTTTGACTTGGGGGCCCAGGGTAAATTTTGGGTGACTTCGGCTTCGGATTAGAACTGCATTAATTTGTATTCCAATAGACTCTCTGGACCCAGTACAATGTATATCCAACCTTAGAATATGTGTTTCCCCCCCCCCCCCATTTTAAATTCATATGTTTTGTAATTTTGTGCCTCTGTGCCTTTTTCATCAGTTCTGGTGCGGAAATCGTAGAGACTTGCCTAAAAAAGACCCAGAATCTATTCATCTAGTCAAGAGGAAGCTTTCTATGTATTTAAAATTAATTTTGAAAGACATTTTTGGTTTTCACAATTTTTGACTTAAGGGCCCAGGGTAAATTTTTAGTGACCTCGGCTTCGGATTAGAACTGCATCAATTTGTATTCCAATAGACTCTCTGGACCCAGTACAATGTATATCCACCCTTAGGATGTGTGTTTCCCCCCCCCCTTTTAAATTCATATGTTCTGTAAATTTTGGCCTCTGTGCCTTTTTCATCAATTCTGGTGCGGAAATCGTAGAAACTTGCCTAAAAAAGACCCAGAATCTATTCATCTAGTCAAGAGGAAGCTTTCTATGTATTTAAAATTAATTTTGAAAGACATTTTTGGTTTTCACAATTTTTGACTTGGGGGCCCAGGGTAAATTTTGGGTGACTTCGGCTTCGGATTAGAACTGCATTAATTTGTATTCCAATACTCTCTGGACCCAGTACAATGTATATCCAACCTTAGAATGTGTGTTTCCCCCCCCCCCCATTTTAAATTCATATGTTTTGTAATTTTGTGCCTCTGTGCCTTTTTCATCAGTTCTGGTGGGAAATCGTATAAACTTGCCTAAAAAAGACCCAGAATCTATTCATCTAGTCAAGAGGAAGCTTTCTATGTATTTAAAATTAATTTTGAAAGACTTTTTTGGTTTTCACAATTTTTGACTTGGGGGCCCAGGGTAAATTTTGGGTGACTTCGGCTTCGGATTAGAACTGCATTAATTTGTATTCCAATAGACTCTCTGGACCCAGTACAATGTATATCCAACCTTAGAATGGGGGTTTCCCCCCCCCCCTCCCATTTTAAATTCATATGTTTTGTAATTTTGTGCCTCTGTGCCTTTTTCATCAGTTCTGGTGCCGAAATCGTAGAAACTTGCCTAAAAAAGACCCAGAATCTATTCATCTAGTCAAGAGGAAGCTTTCTATGTATTTAAAATAAATTTTGAAAGACATTTTTGGTTTTCACAATTTTTGACTTGGGGGCCCAGGGTAAATTTTGGGTGACTTCGGCTTCGGATTAGAACTGCATTAATTTGTATTCCAATAGACTCTCTGGACCCAGTACAATGTATATCCAACCTTAGAATGTGTGTTCCCCCCCCCCCCATTTTAAATTCATATGTTTTGTAATTTTGTGCCTCTGTGCCTTTTTCATCAGTTCTGGTGCGGAAATCGTATAAACTTGCCTAAAAAAGACCCAGAATCTATTCATCTAGTCAAGATGAAGCTTTCTATGTATTTAAAATAAATTTTGAAAGACATTTTTGGTTTTCACAATTTTTGACTTGGGGGCCCAGGGTAAATTTTGGGTGACTTCGGCTTCGGATTAAACTGCATTAATTTGTATTCCAATAGACTCTCTGGACCCAGTACAATGTATATCCAACCTTAGAATGTGTGTTCCCCCCCCCCATTTTAAATTCATATGTTTTGTAATTTTGTGCCTCTGTGCCTTTTTCATCAGTTCTGGTGCGGAAATCGTAGAAACTTGCCTAAAAAAGACCCAGAATCTATTCATCTAGTCAAGAGGAAGCTTTCTATGTATTTAAAATTAATTTTGAAAGACATTTTTGGTTTTCACAATTTTTGACTTGGGGGCCCAGGGTAAATTTTGGGTGACTTCGGCTTCGGATTAGAACTGCATTAATTTGTATTCCAATAGACTCTCTGGACCCAGTACAATGTATATCCAACCTTAGAATGTGTGTTTCCCCCCCCCCCCCCATTTTAAATTCATATGTTTTGTAATTTTGTGCCTCTGTGCCTTTTTCATCAGTTCTGGTGCGGAAATCGTATAAACTTGCCTAAAAAAGACCCAGAATCTATTCATCTAGTCAAGATGAAGCTTTCTATGTATTTAAAATAAATTTTGAAAGACATTTTTGGTTTTCACAATTTTTGACTTGGGGGCCCAGGGTAAATTTTGGGTGACTTCGGCTTCGGATTAGAACTGCATCAATTTGTATTCCAATAGACTCTCTGGACCCAGTACAATGTATATCCAACCTTAGAATGTGTGTTCCCCCCCCCCATTTTAAATTCATATGTTTTGTAATTTTGTGCCTCTGTGCCTTTTTCATCAGTTCTGGTGCGGAAATCGTAGAAACTTGCCTAAAAAAGACCCAGAATCTATTCATCTAGTCAAGATGAAGCTTTCTATGTATTTAAAATTAATTTTGAAAGACATTTTTGGTTTTCACAATTTTTGACTTGGGGGCCCAGGGTAAATTTTGGGTGACTTCGGCTTCGGATTAAAACTGCATTAATTTGTATTCCAATAGACTCTCTGGACCCAGTACAATGTATATCCAACCTTAGAATGTGTGTTCCCCCCCCCCCCATTTTAAATTCATATGTTTTGTAATTTTGTGCCTCTGTGCCTTTTTCATCAGTTCTGGTGCGGAAATCGTAGAAACTTGCCTAAAAAAGACCCAGAATCTATTCATCTAGTCAAGAGGAAGCTTTCTATGTATTTAAAATTAATTTTGAAAGACATTTTTGGTTTTCACAATTTTTGACTTAAGGGCCCAGGGTAAATTTTGGGTGACCTCGGCTTCGGATTAGAACTGCATCAATTTGTATTCCAATAGACTCTCTGGACCCAGTACAATGTATATCCACCCTTAGGATGTGTGTTTCCCCCCCCCCCTTTTAAATTCATATGTTCTGTAAATTTTGGCCTCTGTGCCTTTTTCATCAATTCTGGTGCCGAAATCGTAGAAACTTGCCTAAAAAAGACCCAGAATCTATTCATCTAGTCAAGAGGAAGCTTTCTATGTATTTAAAATTAATTTTGAAAGACATCTTTGGTTTTCACAATTTTTGACTTAAGGCTATAACCCAGGGTAAATTTTGGGTGAATTCGGCTTCTGATTAGAACTGCATCAATTTGTATTCCAATAGACTCTCTGGACCCAGTACAATGTATATCCACCCTTAGAATGTGTTTTCTTCCCCCCCCCCCCCTTTTAAATTCATATGTTTTGTAATTTTGTGCCTCTGTGCCTTTTTCATCAGTTCTGGTGCGGAAATCGTAGAAACTTGCCTAAAAAAGACCCAGAATCCATTCATCTAGTCAAGAGGAAGCTTTCTATGTATTTAAAATTAATTTTGAAAGACATTTTTGGTTTTCACAATTTTTGACTTGGGGGCCCAGGGTAAATTTTGGGTGACTTCGGCTTCGGATTAGAACTGCATTAATTTGTATTCCAATAGACTCTCTGGACCCAGTACAATGTATATCCAACCTTAGAATGTGTGTTTCCCCCCCCCCCCCCCCATTTTAAATTCATATGTTTTGTAATTTTGTGCCTCTGTGCCTTTTTCATCAGTTCTGGTGGGAAATCGTATAAACTTGCCTAAAAAAGACCCAGAATCTATTCATCTAGTCAAGAGGAAGCTTTCTATGTATTTAAAATTAATTTTGAAAGACATCTTTGGTTTTCACAATTTTTGACTTGGGGGCCCAGGGTAAATTTTGGGTGACTTCGGTTTCGGATTAGAACTGCATTAATTTGTATTCCAATAGACTCTCTGGACCCAGTACAATGTATATCCAACCTTAGAATGGGGGTTTTCCCCCCCCCTCCCATTTTAAATTCATATGTTTTGTAATTTTGTGCCTCTGTGCCTTTTTCATCAGTTCTGGTGCGGAAATCGTAGAAACTTGCCTAAAAAAGACCCAGAATCTATTCATCTAGTCAAGAGGAAGCTTTCTATGTATTTAAAATAAATTTTGAAAGACATTTTTGGTTTTCACAATTTTTGACTTGGGGGCCCAGGGTAAATTTTGGGTGACTTCGGCTTCGGATTAGAACTGCATTAATTTGTATTCCAATAGACTCTCTGGACCCAGTACAATGTATATCCAACCTTAGAATATGTGTTTCCCCCCCCCCCCCCATTTTAAATTCATATGTTTTGTAATTTTGTGCCTCTGTGCCTTTTTCATCAGTTCTGGTGCGGAAATCGTAGAGACTTGCCTAAAAAAGACCCAGAATCTATTCATCTAGTCAAGAGGAAGCTTTCTATGTATTTAAAATTAATTTTGAAAGACATTTTTGGTTTTCACAATTTTTGACTTAAGGGCCCAGGGTAAATTTTTAGTGACCTCGGCTTCGGATTAGAACTGCATCAATTTGTATTCCAATAGACTCTCTGGACCCAGTACAATGTATATCCACCCTTAGGATGTGTGTTTCCCCCCCCCCCCTTTTAAATTCATATGTTCTGTAAATTTTGGCCTCTGTGCCTTTTTCATCAATTCTGGTGCGGAAATCGTAGAAACTTGCCTAAAAAAGACCCAGAATCTATTCATCTAGTCAAGAGGAAGCTTTCTATGTATTTAAAATTAATTTTGAAAGACATTTTTGGTTTTCACAATTTTTGACTTGGGGGCCCAGGGTAAATTTTGGGTGACTTCGGCTTCGGATTAGAACTGCATTAATTTGTATTCCAATACTCTCTGGACCCAGTACAATGTATATCCAACCTTAGAATGTGTGTTTCCCCCCCCCCATTTTAAATTCATATGTTTTGTAATTTTGTGCCTCTGTGCCTTTTTCATCAGTTCTGGTGCGGAAATCGTAGAAACTTGCCTAAAAAAGACCCAGAATCTATTCATCTAGTCAAGAGGAAGCTTTCTATGTATTTAAAATTAATTTTGAAAGACATTTTTGGTTTTCACAATTTTTGACTTAAGGGCCCAGGGTAAATTTTTAGTGACCTCGGCTTCGGATTAGAACTGCATCAATTTGTATTCTAATAGACTCTCTGGACCCAGTACAATGTATATCCACCTTTAGGATGTGTGTTTCACCCCCCCTTTTAAATTCATATGTTCTGTAAATTTTGGCCTCTGTGCCTTTTTCATCAATTCTGGTGCCGAAATCGTAGAAACTTGCCTAAAAAAGACCCAGAATCTATTCATCTAGTCAAGAGGAAGCTTTCTATGTATTTAAAATTAATTTTGAAAGACATCTTTGGTTTTCACAAATTTTGACTTATGGCTATAACCCAGGGTAAATTTTGGGTGAATTCGGCTTCGGATTAGAACTGCATCAATTTGTATTCCAATAGACTCTCTGGACCCAGTACAATGTATATCCACCCTTAGAATGTGTGTTTTCTTCCCCCCCCCCTTTTAAATTCATATGTTTTGTAATTTTGTGCCTCTGTGCCTTTTTCATCAGTTCTGGTGCGGAAATCGTAGAAACTTGCCTAAAAAAGACCCAGAATCTATTCATCTAGTCAAGAGGAAGCTTTCTATGTATTTAAAATTAATTTTGAAAGACATTTTTGGTTTTCACAATTTTTGACTTGGGGGCCCAGGGTAAATTTTGGGTGACTTCGGCTTCGGATTAGAACTGCATTAATTTGTATTCCAATAGACTCTCTGGACCCAGTACAATGTATATCCAACCTTAGAATGGGGGTTTCCCCCCCCCCCCTCCCATTTTAAATTCATATGTTTTGTAATTTTGTGCCTCTGTGCCTTTTTCATCAGTTCTGGTGCGGAAATCGTAGAAACTTGCCTAAAAAAGACCCAGAATCTATTCATCTAGTCAAGAGGAAGCTTTCTATGTATTTAAAATTAATTTTGAAAGACATTTTTGGTTTTCACAATTTTTGACTTGGGGGCCCAGGGTAAATTTTTGGTGACTTCGGCTTCGGATTAGAACTGCATTAATTTGTATTCCAATAGACTCTCTGGACCCAGTACAATGTATATCCAACCTTAGAATGTGTGTTTCCCCCCCCCCCCTCATTTTAAATTCATATGTTTTGTAATTTTGTGCCTCTGTGCCTTTTTCATCAGTTCTGGTGCGGAAATCGTAGAAACTTGCCTAAAAAAGACCCAGAATCTATTCATCTAGTCAAGAGGAAGCTTTCTATGTATTTAAAATTAATTTTGAAAGACATCTTTGGTTTTCACAATTTTTGACTTAAGGCTATAACCCAGGGTAAATTTTGGGTGACCTCGGCTTCGGATTAGAACTGCATCAATTTGTATTCCAATAGACTCTCTGGACCCAGTACAATGTATATCCACCTTTAGGATGTGTGTTTCCCCCCCCCTTTTAAATTCATATGTTCTGTAAATTTTGGCCTCTGTGCCTTTTTCATCAATTCTGGTGCCGAAATCGTAGAAACTTGCCTAAAAAAGACCCAGAATCTATTCATCTAGTCAAGAGGAAGCTTTCTATGTATTTAAAATTAATTTTGAAAGACATTTTTGGTTTTCACAATTTTTGACTTGGGGGCCCAGGGTAAATTTTGGGTGACTTCGGCTTCGGATTAGAACTGCATTAATTTGTATTCCAATACTCTCTGGACCCAGTACAATGTATATCCAACCTTAGAATGTGTGTTTTCCCCCCCCCCCCATTTTAAATTCATATGTTTTGTAATTTTGTGCCTCTGTGCCTTTTTCATCAGTTCTGGTGCGGAAATCGTAGAAACTTGCCTAAAAAAGACCCAGAATCTATTCATCTAGTCAAGAGGAAGCTTTCTATGTATTTAAAATTAATTTTGAAAGACATTTTTGGTTTTCACAATTTTTGACTTAAGGGCCCAGGGTAAATTTTTAGTGACCTCGGCTTCGGATTAGAACTGCATCAATTTGTATTCTAATAGACTCTCTGGACCCAGTACAATGTATATCCACCTTTAGGATGTGTGTTTCCCCCCCCCTTTTAAATTCATATGTTCTGTAAATTTTGGCCTCTGTGCCTTTTTCATCAATTCTGGTGCCGAAATCGTAGAAACTTGCCTAAAAAAGACCCAGAATCTATTCATCTAGTCAAGAGGAAGCTTTCTATGTATTTAAAATTAATTTTGAAAGACATCTTTGGTTTTCACAATTTTTGACTTATGGCTATAACCCAGGGTAAATTTTGGGTGAATTCGGCTTCGGATTAGAACTGCATCAATTTGTATTCCAATAGACTCTCTGGACCCAGTACAATGTATATCCACCCTTAGAATGTGTGTTTTCTTCCCCCCCCCCTTTTAAATTCATATGTTTTGTAATTTTGTGCCTCTGTGCCTTTTTCATCAGTTCTGGTGCGGAAATCGTAGAAACTTGCCTAAAAAAGACCCAGAATCTATTCATCTTGTCAAGAGGAAGCTTTCTATGTATTTAAAATTAATTTTGAAAGACATTTTTGGTTTTCACAATTTTTGACTTGGGGGCCCAGGGTAAATTTTGGGTGACTTCAGCTTCGGATTAGAACTGCATTAATTTGTATTCCAATAGACTCTCTGGACCCAGTACAATGTATATCCAACCTTAGAATGGGGGTTTCCCCCCCCCCCTCCCATTTTAATTTCATATGTTTTGTAATTTTGTGCCTCTGTGCCTTTTTCATCAGTTCTGGTGCGGAAATCGTAGAAACTTGCCTAAAAAAGACCCAGAATCTATTCATCTAGTCAAGAGGAAGCTTTCTATGTATTTAAAATTAATTTTGAAAGACATTTTTGGTTTTCACAATTTTTGACTTAAGGGCCCAGGGTAAATTTTTAGTGACCTCGGCTTCGGATTAGAACTGCATCAATTTGTATTCCAATAGACTCTCTGGACCAAGTACAATGTATATCCACCCTTAGGATGTGTGTTTCCCCCCCCCCCTTTTAAATTCATATGTTCTGTAAATTTTGGCCTCTGTGCCTTTTTCATCAATTCTGGTGCGGAAATCGTAGAAACTTGCCTAAAAAAGACCCAGAATCTATTCATCTAGTCAAGAGGAAGCTTTCTATGTATTTAAAATTAATTTTGAAAGACATTTTTGGTTTTCACAATTTTTGACTTGGGGGCCCAGGGTAAATTTTGGGTGACTTCGGCTTCGGATTAGAACTGCATTAATTTGTATTCCAATACTCTCTGGACCCAGTACAATGTATATCCAACCTTAGAATGTGTGTTTTACCCCCCCCCCATTTTAAATTCATATGTTTTGTAATTTTGTGCCTCTGTGCCTTTTTCATCAGTTCTGGTGCGGAAATCGTAGAAACTTGCCTAAAAAAGACCCAGAATCTATTCATCTAGTCAAGAGGAAGCTTTCTATGTATTTAAAATTAATTTTGAAAGACATTTTTGGTTTTCACAATTTTTGACTTAAGGGCCCAGGGTAAATTTTTAGTGACCTCGGCTTCGGATTAGAACTGCATCAATTTGTATTCTAATAGACTCTCTGGACCCAGTACAATGTATATCCACCTTTAGGATGTGTGTTTCCCCCCCCCCCCCCGTTTTAAATTCATATGTTCTGTAAATTTTGGCCTCTGTGCCTTTTTCATCAATTCTGGTGCCGAAATCGTAGAAACTTGCCTAAAAAAGACCCAAAATCTATTCATCTAGTCAAGAGGAAGCTTTCTATGTATTTAAAATCAATTTTGAAAGACATCTTTGGTTTTCACAATTTTTGACTTATGGCTATAACCCAGGGTAAATTTTGGGTGAATTCGGCTTCGGATTAGAACTGCATCAATTTGTATTCCAATAGCCTCTCTGGACCCAGTACAATGTATATCCACCCTTAGAATGTGTGTTTTCTTCCCCCCCCCTTTTAAATTCATATGTTTTGTAATTTTGTGCCTCTGTGCCTTTTTCATCAGTTCTGGTGGGGAAATCGTAGAAACTTGCCTAAAAAAGACCCAGAATCTATTCATCTAGTCAAGAGGAAGCTTTCTATGTATTTAAAATTAATTTTGAAAGACATTTTTGGTTTTCACAATTTTTGACTTGGGGGCCCAGGGTAAATTTTGGGTGACTTCGGCTTCGGATTAGAACTGCATTAATTTGTATTCCAATAGACTCTCTGGACCCAGTACAATGTATATCCAACCTTAGAATGTGTGTTTCCCCCCCCCCCCCCATTTTAAATTCATATGTTTTGTAATTTTGTGCCTCTGTGCCTTTTTCATCAGTTCTGGTGCGGAAATCGTATAAACTTGCCTAAAAAAGACCCAGAATCTATTCATCTAGTCAAGAGGAAGCTTTCTATGTATTTAAAATTAATTTTGAAAGACATCTTTGGTTTTCACAATTTTTGACTTAAGGCTATAACCCAGGGTAAATTTTGGGTGAATTCGGCTTCTGATTAGAACTGCATCAATTTGTATTCCAATAGACTCTCTGGACCCAGTACAATGTATATCCAACCTTAGAATGTGTGTTTCCCCCCCCCCCCCATTTTAAATTCATATGTTTTGTAATTTTGTGCCTCTGTGCCTTTTTCATCAGTTCTGGTGCGGAAATCGTAGAAACTTGCCTAAAAAAGACCCAGAATCTATTCATCTAGTCAAGAGAAAGCTTTCTATGTATTTAAAATAAATTTTGAAAGACATTTTTGGTTTTCACAATTTTTGACTTAAGGGCCCAGGGTAAATTTTTAGTGACCTCGGCTTCGGATTAGAACTGCATCAATTTGTATTCCAATAGACTCTCTGGACCCAGTACAATGTATATCCAACCTTAGAATGTGTGTTTCCCCCCCCCCCCATTTTAAATTCATATGTTTTGTAATTTTGTGCCTCTGTGCCTTTTTCATCAGTTCTGGTGCGGAAATCGTAGAAACTTGCCTAAAAAAGACCCAGAATCTATTCATCTAGTCAAGAGGAAGCTTTCTATGTATTTAAAATAAATTTTGAAAGACATTTTTGGTTTTCACAATTTTTGACTTAAGGGCCCAGGGTAAATTTTTAGTGACCTCGGCTTCGGATTAGAACTGCATCAATTTGTATTCCAATAGACTCTCTGGACCCAGTACAATGTATATCCACCTTTAGGATGTGTGTTTCCCCCCCCCCCCCCTTTTAAATTCATATGTTCTGTAAATTTTGGCCTCTGTGCCTTTTTCATCAATTCTGGTGCCGAAATCGTAGAAACTTGCCTAAAAAAGACCCAGAATCTATTCATCTAGTCAAGAGGAAGCTTTCTATGTATTTAAAATTAATTTTGAAAGACATCTTTGGTTTTCACAATTTTTGACTTGGGGGCCAGGGTAAATTTTGGGTGACTTCGGCTTCGGATTAGAACTGCATTAATTTTTTTTCCAATAGACTCTCTGGACCCAGTACAATGTATATCCAACCTTAGAATGGGGGTTTTTCCCCCCCCCCTCCCATTTTAAATTCATATGTTTTGTAATTTTGTGCCTCTGTGCCTTTTTCATCAGTTCTGGTGCCGAAATCGTAGAAACTTGCCTAAAAAAGACCCAGAATCTATTCATCTAGTCAAGAGGAAGCTTTCTATGTATTTAAAATTAATTTTGAAAGACATTTTTGGTTTTCACAATTTTTGACTTGGGGGCCCAGGGTAAATTTTGGGTGACTTCGGCTTCGGATTAGAACTGCATTAATTTGTATTCCAATAGACTCTCTGGACCCAGTACAATGTATATCCAACCTTAGAATGTGTGTTTCCCCCCCCCCCCATTTTAAATTCATATGTTTTGTAATTTTGTGCCTCTGTGCCTTTTTCATCGTTTCTGG
This sequence comes from Alentia gelatinosa, assembly GCA_950022655.1. Taxonomy (NCBI): domain Eukaryota; kingdom Metazoa; phylum Annelida; class Polychaeta; order Phyllodocida; family Polynoidae; genus Alentia; species Alentia gelatinosa. The sequence goes on from OX465590.1 coordinate 17,069,558, forward strand.
TGCATAAATCGTAGAAACTTGCCTAAAAAAGACCCAGAATCTATTCATCTAGTCAAGAGGAAGCTTTCTATGTATTTAAAATTAATTTTGAAAGACATTTTTGGTTTTCACAATTTTTGACTTAAGGGCCCAGGGTAAATTTTTAGTGACCTCGGCTTCGGATTAGAACTGCATCAATTTGTATTCCAATAGACTCTCTGGACCCAGTACAATGTATATCCACCCTTAGGATGTGTGTTTCCCCCCCCCCCCTTTTAAATTCATATGTTCTGTAAATTTTGGCCTCTGTGCCTTTTTCATCAATTCTGGTGCCGAAATCGTAGAAACTTGCCTAAAAAAGACCCAGAATCTATTCATCTAGTCAAGAGGAAGCTTTCTATGTATTTAAAATTAATTTTGAAAGACATTTTTGGTTTACACAATTTTTGACTTGGGGGCCCAGGGTAAATTTTGGGTGACTTCGGCTTCGGATTAGAACTGCATTAATTTGTATTTTAATACTCTCTGGACCCAGTACAATGTATATCCAACCTTAGAATGTGTGTTTCCCCCCCCCCATTTTAAATTCATATGTTTTGTAATTTTGTGCCTCTGTGCCTTTTTCATCAGTTCTGGTGCGGAAATCATAGAAACTTGCCTAAAAAAGACCCAGAATCTATTCATCTAGTCAAGAGGAAGCTTTCTATGTATTTAAAATTAATTTTGAAAGACATTTTTGGTTTTCACAATTTTTGACTTAAGGGCCCAGGGTAAATTTTTAGTGACCTCGGCTTCGGATTAGAACTGCATCAATTTGTATTCTAATAGACTCTCTGGACCCAGTACAATGTATATCCACCTTTAGGATGTGTGTTTCCCCCCCCCCTTTTAAATTCATATGTTCTGTAAATTTTGGCCTCTGTGCCTTTTTCATCAATTCTGGTGCCGATATCGTAGAAACTTGCCTAAAAAAGACCCAGAATCTATTCATCTAGTCAAGAGGAAGCTTTCTATGTATTTAAAATTAATTTTGAAAGACATCTTTGGTTTTCACAATTTTTGACTTATGGCTATAACCCAGGGTAAATTTTGGGTGAATTCGGCTTCGGATTAGAACTGCATCAATTTGTATTCCAATAGACTCTCTGGACCCAGTACAATGTATATCCACCCTTAGAATGTGTGTTTTCTTCCCCCCCCCTTTTAAATTCATATGTTTTGTAATTTTGTGCCTCTGTGCCTTTTTCATCAGTTCTGGTGCGGAAATCGTAGAAACTTGCCTAAAAAAGACCCAGAATCTATTCATCTAGTCAAGAGGAAGCTTTCTATGTATTTAAAATTAATTTTGAAAGACATTTTTGGTTTTCACAATTTTTGACTTGGGGGCCCAGGGTAAATTTTGGGTGACTTCGGCTTCGGATTAGAACTGCATTAATTTGTATTCCAATAGACTCTCTGGACCCAGTACAATGTATATCCAACCTTAGAATGGGGGTTTCCCCCCCCCCCCTCCCATTTTAAATTCATATGTTTTGTAATTTTGTGCCTCTGTGCCTTTTTCATCAGTTCTGGTGCCGAAATCGTAGAAACTTGCCTAAAAAAGACCCAGAATCTATTCATCTAGTCAAGAGGAAGCTTTCTATGTATTTAAAATAAATTTTGAAAGACATTTTTGGTTTTCACAATTTTTGACTTGGGGGCCCAGGGTAAATTTTGGGTGACTTCGGCTTCGGATTAGAACTGCATTAATTTGTATTCCAATAGACTCTCTGGACCCAGTACAATTTATATCCAACCTTAGAATGTGTGTTTCCCCCCCCCCCCATTTTAAATTCATATGTTTTGTAATTTTGTGCCTCTGTGCCTTTTTCATCAGTTCTGGTGCGGAAATCGTAGAAACTTGCCTAAAAAAGACCCAGAATCTATTCATCTAGTCAAGAGGAAGCTTTCTATGTATTTAAAATTAATTTTGAAAGACATTTTTGGTTTTCACAATTTTTGACTTGGGGGCCCAGGGTAAATTTTGGGTGACTTCGGCTTCGGATTAGAACTGCATTAATTTGTATTCCAATAGACTCTCTGGACCCAGTACAATGTATATCCAACCTTAGAATGTGTGTTCCCCCCCCCCCCCCCATTTTAAATTCATATGTTTTGTAATTTTGTGCCTCTGTGCCTTTTTCATCAGTTCTGGTGCGGAAATCGTAGAAACTTGCCTAAAAAAGACCCAGAATCTATTCATCTAGTCAAGAGGAAGCTTTCTATGTATTTAAAATTAATTTTGAAAGACATTTTTGGTTTTCACAATTTTTGACTTAAGGGCCCAGGGTAAATTTTGGGTGACCTCGGCTTCGGATTAGAACTGCATCAATTTGTATTCCAATAGACTCTCTGGACCCAGTACAATGTATATCCACCCTTAGGATGTGTGTTTCCCCCCCCCCCTTTTAAATTCATATGTTCTGTAAATTTTGGCCTCTGTGCCTTTTTCATCAATTCTGGTGCCGAAATCGTAGAAACTTGCCTAAAAAAGACCCAGAATCTATTCATCTAGTCAAGAGGAAGCTTTCTATGTATTTAAAATTAATTTTGAAAGACATCTTTGGTTTTCACAATTTTTGACTTGGGGGCCCAGGGTAAATTTTGGGTGACTTCGGTTTCGGATTAGAACTGCATTAATTTGTATTCCAATAGACTCTCTGGACCCAGTACAATGTATATCCAACCTTAGAATGGGGGTTTTCCCCCCCCCTCCCATTTTAAATTCATATGTTTTGTAATTTTGTGCCTCTGTGCCTTTTTCATCAGTTCTGGTGCGGAAATCGTAGAAACTTGCCTAAAAAAGACCCAGAATCTATTCATCTAGTCAAGAGGAAGCTTTCTATGTATTTAAAATAAATTTTGAAAGACATTTTTGGTTTTCACAATTTTTGACTTGGGGGCCCAGGGTAAATTTTGGGTGACTTCGGCTTCGGATTAGAACTGCATTAATTTGTATTCCAATAGACTCTCTGGACCCAGTACAATGTATATCCAACCTTAGAATATGTGTTTCCCCCCCCCCCCCATTTTAAATTCATATGTTTTGTAATTTTGTGCCTCTGTGCCTTTTTCATCAGTTCTGGTGCGGAAATCGTAGAGACTTGCCTAAAAAAGACCCAGAATCTATTCATCTAGTCAAGAGGAAGCTTTCTATGTATTTAAAATTAATTTTGAAAGACATTTTTGGTTTTCACAATTTTTGACTTAAGGGCCCAGGGTAAATTTTTAGTGACCTCGGCTTCGGATTAGAACTGCATCAATTTGTATTCCAATAGACTCTCTGGACCCAGTACAATGTATATCCACCCTTAGGATGTGTGTTTCCCCCCCCCCTTTTAAATTCATATGTTCTGTAAATTTTGGCCTCTGTGCCTTTTTCATCAATTCTGGTGCGGAAATCGTAGAAACTTGCCTAAAAAAGACCCAGAATCTATTCATCTAGTCAAGAGGAAGCTTTCTATGTATTTAAAATTAATTTTGAAAGACATTTTTGGTTTTCACAATTTTTGACTTGGGGGCCCAGGGTAAATTTTGGGTGACTTCGGCTTCGGATTAGAACTGCATTAATTTGTATTCCAATACTCTCTGGACCCAGTACAATGTATATCCAACCTTAGAATGTGTGTTTTCCCCCCCCCATTTTAAATTCATATGTTTTGTAATTTTGTGCCTCTGTGCCTTTTTCATCAGTTCTGGTGCGGAAATCGTAGAAACTTGCCTAAAAAAGACCCAGAATCTATTCATCTAGTCAAGAGGAAGCTTTCTATGTATTTAAAATTAATTTTGAAAGACATTTTTGGTTTTCACAATTTTTGACTTAAGGGCCCAGGGTAAATTTTTAGTGACCTCGGCTTCGGATTAGAACTGCATCAATTTGTATTCTAATAGACTCTCTGGACCCAGTACAATGTATATCCACCTTTAGGATGTGTGTTTCACCCCCCCTTTTAAATTCATATGTTCTGTAAATTTTGGCCTCTGTGCCTTTTTCATCAATTCTGGTGCCGAAATCGTAGAAACTTGCCTAAAAAAGACCCAGAATCTATTCATCTAGTCAAGAGGAAGCTTTCTATGTATTTAAAATTAATTTTGAAAGACATCTTTGGTTTTCACAAATTTTGACTTATGGCTATAACCCAGGGTAAATTTTGGGTGAATTCGGCTTCGGATTAGAACTGCATCAATTTGTATTCCAATAGACTCTCTGGACCCAGTACAATGTATATCCACCCTTAGAATGTGTGTTTTCTTCCCCCCCCCTTTTAAATTCATATGTTTTGTAATTTTGTGCCTCTGTGCCTTTTTCATCAGTTCTGGTGCGGAAATCGTAGAAACTTGCCTAAAAAAGACCCAGAATCTATTCATCTAGTCAAGAGGAAGCTTTCTATGTATTTAAAATTAATTTTGAAAGACATTTTTGGTTTTCACAATTTTTGACTTGGGGGCCCAGGGTAAATTTTGGGTGACTTCGGCTTCGGATTAGAACTGCATTAATTTGTATTCCAATAGACTCTCTGGACCCAGTACAATGTATATCCAACCTTAGAATGGGGGTTTCCCCCCCCCCTCCCATTTTAAATTCATATGTTTTGTAATTTTGTGCCTCTGTGCCTTTTTCATCAGTTCTGGTGCGGAAATCGTAGAAACTTGCCTAAAAAAGACCCAGAATCTATTCATCTAGTCAAGAGGAAGCTTTCTATGTATTTAAAATTAATTTTGAAAGACATTTTTGGTTTTCACAATTTTTGACTTGGGGGCCCAGGGTAAATTTTGGGTGACTTCGGCTTCGGATTAGAACTGCATTAATTTGTATTCCAATAGACTCTCTGGACCCAGTACAATGTATATCCAACCTTAGAATGTGTGTTTCCCCCCCCCCCCTCATTTTAAATTCATATGTTTTGTAATTTTGTGCCTCTGTGCCTTTTTCATCAGTTCTGGTGCGGAAATCGTAGAAACTTGCCTAAAAAAGACCCAGAATCTATTCATCTAGTCAAGAGGAAGCTTTCTATGTATTTAAAATTAATTTTGAAAGACATCTTTGGTTTTCACAATTTTTGACTTAAGGCTATAACCCAGGGTAAATTTTGGGTGACCTCGGCTTCGGATTAGAACTGCATCAATTTGTATTCCAATAGACTCTCTGGACCCAGTACAATGTATATCCACCTTTAGGATGTGTGTTTCCCCCCCCCCTTTTAAATTCATATGTTCTGTAAATTTTGGCCTCTGTGCCTTTTTCATCAATTCTGGTGCCGAAATCGTAGAAACTTGCCTAAAAAAGACCCAGAATCTATTCATCTAGTCAAGAGGAAGCTTTCTATGTATTTAAAATTAATTTTGAAAGACATTTTTGGTTTTCACAATTTTTGACTTGGGGGCCCAGGGTAAATTTTGGGTGACTTCGGCTTCGGATTAGAACTGCATTAATTTGTATTCCAATACTCTCTGGACCCAGTACAATGTATATCCAACCTTAGAATGTGTGTTTCCCCCCCCCCCCCCATTTTAAATTCATATGTTTTGTAATTTTGTGCCTCTGTGCCTTTTTCATCAGTTCTGGTGCGGAAATCGTAGAAACTTGCCTAAAAAAGACCCAGAATCTATTCATCTAGTCAAGAGGAAGCTTTCTATGTATTTAAAATTAATTTTGAAAGACATTTTTGGTTTTCACAATTTTTGACTTAAGGGCCCAGGGTAAATTTTTAGTGACCTCGGCTTCGGATTAGAACTGCATCAATTTGTATTCTAATAGACTCTCTGGACCCAGTACAATGTATATCCACCTTTAGGATGTGTGTTTCCCCCCCCCCTTTTAAATTCATATGTTCTGTAAATTTTGGCCTCTGTGCCTTTTTCATCAATTCTGGTGCCGAAATCGTAGAAACTTGCCTAAAAAAGACCCAGAATCTATTCATCTAGTCAAGAGGAAGCTTTCTATGTATTTAAAATTAATTTTGAAAGACATCTTTGGTTTTCACAATTTTTGACTTATGGCTATAACCCAGGGTAAATTTTGGGTGAATTCGGCTTCGGATTAGAACTGCATCAATTTGTATTCCAATAGACTCTCTGGACCCAGTACAATGTATATCCACCCTTAGAATGTGTGTTTTCTTCCCCCCCCCCTTTTAAATTCATATGTTTTGTAATTTTGTGCCTCTGTGCCTTTTTCATCAGTTCTGGTGCGGAAATCGTAGAAACTTGCCTAAAAAAGACCCAGAATCTATTCATCTTGTCAAGAGGAAGCTTTCTATGTATTTAAAATTAATTTTGAAAGACATTTTTGGTTTTCACAATTTTTGACTTGGGGGCCCAGGGTAAATTTTGGGTGACTTCGGCTTCGGATTAGAACTGCATTAATTTGTATTCCAATAGACTCTCTGGACCCAGTACAATGTATATCCAACCTTAGAATGGGGGTTTCCCCCCCCCCCCCTCCCATTTTAATTTCATATGTTTTGTAATTTTGTGCCTCTGTGCCTTTTTCATCAGTTCTGGTGCGGAAATCGTAGAAACTTGCCTAAAAAAGACCCAGAATCTATTCATCTAGTCAAGAGGAAGCTTTCTATGTATTTAAAATTAATTTTGAAAGACATTTTTGGTTTTCACAATTTTTGACTTAAGGGCCCAGGGTAAATTTTTAGTGACCTCGGCTTCGGATTAGAACTGCATCAATTTGTATTCCAATAGACTCTCTGGACCAAGTACAATGTATATCCACCCTTAGGATGTGTGTTTCCCCCCCCCCCTTTTAAATTCATATGTTCTGTAAATTTTGGCCTCTGTGCCTTTTTCATCAATTCTGGTGCGGAAATCGTAGAAACTTGCCTAAAAAAGACCCAGAATCTATTCATCTAGTCAAGAGGAAGCTTTCTATGTATTTAAAATTAATTTTGAAAGACATTTTTGGTTTTCACAATTTTTGACTTGGGGGCCCAGGGTAAATTTTGGGTGACTTCGGCTTCGGATTAGAACTGCATTAATTTGTATTCCAATACTCTCTGGACCCAGTACAATGTATATCCAACCTTAGAATGTGTGTTTTACCCCCCCCCCATTTTAAATTCATATGTTTTGTAATTTTGTGCCTCTGTGCCTTTTTCATCAGTTCTGGTGCGGAAATCGTAGAAACTTGCCTAAAAAAGACCCAGAATCTATTCATCTAGTCAAGAGGAAGCTTTCTATGTATTTAAAATTAATTTTGAAAGACATTTTTGGTTTTCACAATTTTTGACTTAAGGGCCCAGGGTAAATTTTTAGTGACCTCGGCTTCGGATTAGAACTGCATCAATTTGTATTCTAATAGACTCTCTGGACCCAGTACAATGTATATCCACCTTTAGGATGTGTGTTTCCCCCCCCCCCCGTTTTAAATTCATATGTTCTGTAAATTTTGGCCTCTGTGCCTTTTTCATCAATTCTGGTGCCGAAATCGTAGAAACTTGCCTAAAAAAGACCCAAAATCTATTCATCTAGTCAAGAGGAAGCTTTCTATGTATTTAAAATCAATTTTGAAAGACATCTTTGGTTTTCACAATTTTTGACTTATGGCTATAACCCAGGGTAAATTTTGGGTGAATTCGGCTTCGGATTAGAACTGCATCAATTTGTATTCCAATAGCCTCTCTGGACCCAGTACAATGTATATCCACCCTTAGAATGTGTGTTTTCTTCCCCCCCCCTTTTAAATTCATATGTTTTGTAATTTTGTGCCTCTGTGCCTTTTTCATCAGTTCTGGTGGGGAAATCGTAGAAACTTGCCTAAAAAAGACCCAGAATCTATTCATCTAGTCAAGAGGAATTTTCTATGTATTTAAAATTAATTTTGAAAGACATTTTTGGTTTTCACAATTTTTGACTTGGGGGCCCAGGGTAAATTTTGGGTGACTTCGGCTTCGGATTAGAACTGCATTAATTTGTATTCCAATAGACTCTCTGGACCCAGTACAATGTATATCCAACCTTAGAATGTGTGTTTCCCCCCCCCCCCCATTTTAAATTCATATGTTTTGTAATTTTGTGCCTCTGTGCCTTTTTCATCAGTTCTGGTGCGGAAATCGTATAAACTTGCCTAAAAAAGACCCAGAATCTATTCATCTAGTCAAGAGGAAGCTTTCTATGTATTTAAAATTAATTTTGAAAGACATCTTTGGTTTTCACAATTTTTGACTTAAGGCTATAACCCAGGGTAAATTTTGGGTGAATTCGGCTTCTGATTAGAACTGCATCAATTTGTATTCCAATAGACTCTCTGGACCCAGTACAATGTATATCCAAACTTAGAATGTGTGTTTTCTTCCCCCCCCCCTTTTAAATTCATATGTTTTGTAATTTTGTGCCTCTGTGCCTTTTTCATCAGTTCTGGTGCGGAAATCGTAGAAACTTGCCTAAAAAAGACCCAGAATCTATTCATCTAGTCAAGAGGAAGCTTTCTATGTATTTAAAATTAATTTTGAAAGACAATTTTTGGTTTTCACAATTTTTGACTTGGGGGCCCAGGGTAAATTTTGGGTGACTTCGGCTTCGGATTAGAACTGCATTAATTTGTATTCCAATAGACTCTCTGGACCCAGTACAATGTATATCCAACCTTAGAATGTGTGTTTCCCCCCCCCCCCCCATTTTAAATTCATATGTTTTGTAATTTTGTGCCTCTGTGCCTTTTTCATCAGTTCTGGTGGGAAATCGTATAAACTTGCCTAAAAAAGACCCAGAATCTATTCATCTAGTCAAGAGGAAGCTTTCTATGTATTTAAAATTAATTTTGAAAGACTTTTTTGGTTTTCACAATTTTTGACTTGGGGGCCCAGGGTAAATTTTGGGTGACTTCGGCTTCGGATTAGAACTGCATTAATTTGTATTCCAATAGACTCTCTGGACCCAGTACAATGTATATCCAACCTTAGAATGGGGGTTTCCCCCCCCCCCTCCCATTTTAAATTCATATGTTTTGTAATTTTGTGCCTCTGTGCCTTTTTCATCAGTTCTGGTGCCGAAATCGTAGAAACTTGCCTAAAAAAGACCCAGAATCT